>JAUTXW010003098.1:0-526579 GCA_030620095.1 Kuschelorhynchus macadamiae
CTTAGCTTCCAATTCGTTTTCTAGGCGTCTCCTCACTAGGTGTTCGTATGTCTTCGCCAATGTATTTATCAGGCATAATGGTCTATAGCTATTAGGAGATTCGAAGTCTTTTCCTGATTTATGTATTAGCACTAGCTTGGCTAGCTTCCACGTTTCTGGGAAAGTCTGTTCTTCTAATAATGTGTTGAAGCATTCCAGTAGTTTTTGCGGAGCAATGTTTATCATCATCTTGACCGCTTCGGGGGGTATCCCGTCTGGCCCAGGGGCCTTTCCGTTCTTGATTTTATCCCCGGCTGCGGCTAGTTCCTCCAGGTTGAAAAATGGTACTTCGTTTGTGAAAATTTGTGTAGGAAGTATTTCGTTGGATAACGGAAACAATGCATTTATTATTTCGTTTGTTTTAGCCTCCGTTAAGGTAAAAGGTGGGCCCGCATCTTTTAAAGACCGTTTTACTATCTGGTATCCTGCCCAAATATCGTCATTTAGCCTGTCGCAGAGAGCATTCCAGTGCTTCTTTTCTTGTTCTTGATTGATTTTTTTAGTTCTTTTTGCGCACTTTTATACTCCTGCCAAGTTATTTCAGCCCTGTTCTGGTCGATTTCTGCTCTAGCGCCTCTAGTGTATGTTCGCCTTAGTCTGATACAAGTTGCACGGCGTTCAGCGATTTCGTCATTCCACCAGTACGGCATGGTCCTTCTGGATGGGGTTCTAACTTTTTCCGATTGCTTCACCGTCTTTTTTAATATTACTGTAAGATTTTCTGGGCTCGGTGCGTTCCTTGCTGTCTCCAGTTCCCTTCGTAGTATTGTCGAAAATCTAGTTTTGTCTAATTCGAGCCTGCCTTTTATTTCTGTTTGCTTTTTTGAGCTGTCGTTTATTGTGAAAGTAATATGCTTGTGCAGTGCCAATGGCTCGTTGTCTAGAACTTCCCAGTTATCGATTTTTCTGGCCAGGCCTTGGGTTGAAAAGGTGACGTCTATGAATGACTCACTTCTACCTCTGACGAAGGTTGGCTTGTCGCCTCTGTTGTGGACAACCAGTTGCAACCTCGCCCCAGCTTCCATCAAAATTCTTCCTCTCGGGTCTTCGTTTGGGGACCCCAATTCGTGTGACTTAGCGTTGAAGTCACCGAGAATAAATAATTCCCTACCGCCTCTCTGGATAGCTCCTGCTAATACGTCCACGTAGGTTTCATAGTCTCCCAGAGGTATATTTGGGGAGACATAGCATCCAAAGATATCAAAGTCTTGCGTTATTACTCAAATGAACCCATCCATTTTTATAACTTTCTCTACCTTTATATTACGGTTTAAGAAGTAGATTGCTACGTCATCTTTGTTGTCGCTTAACCAACCCTTACTGCGTGCTATCTTCTTATTTGGCTCGCTAGTAACAATGACATCTACGTGGATATCCTTAGATGTGGCAAAAGCCATGTCGTGCGCACGTGGCGACCGGTCCGCGTTTATTTGAAGAATTCTCAGAGGCATGGGTGTTCTTCTTCTGAGTTATCTATCTCACCTTGGGATTTGTCTTTTCTATTCTTCAGGTCTATTTGGGTGATTTGTCTCTCATGCATGTTAGTGCTCACTCCTCTCTGAGCTGGGGTATACCGTCTTTTTACGGAGAGGGCGCGGCGGATGCTTTGCAGCTACTTGTCCCCGTCTTATGCTTTTCTCCGCAAAGAACGCACATCGCACTTTCTTTACAATGTGCGGCCAGGTGTCCTTCTTCTCCGCAATTATAACATCTGTTCTTTCTATCAGGTCCTGTGCAGTTTTGGGCCTTGTGGTCATACGCCCAGCATTTATGGCATCTCTGAATCTGAATTCTCTCCTCGGATTCTGCAATTTGTGTAGGCTATTCTGATTTTCCGGTGCTTTAAGAGTTCCTCGGCAGTTTTGTGGTCTGTTGTCACAGTAACCGCTTGTGTTTTCCCGGTGTAGGGTCTCAGTTCACTGATCTTGAAAGCTTCTTGGTTAACTTGACCTGCCGCCATTATCACTGCCTTAAGCACATCATCTTTGGTCGTGTCTGCGTCCATTCCCTTGATATGGATTGCCCTCTTGTCCCTCTGGGCTCCTATGATGTTGATTTTAGCTTCCTTGGTATGCTTGCCTATCACGTTCTTTAGTTTTTCCATAGCTTCTTGGTTTTTGTCCGTAACTATTAAAAGTTTGCCTTCTTTGGTCATTTTGATGCTTTTAATTGCTTGACCCGCGTCTGTTTTACCAATGCTGGCTTTAACCTCTTTTAGGGTGTCTTTATATGCCCTGCCTTGCTGCTCCACGACAAGGGCGTATGTTTTTCTTTCACGAGTTTGGTCTCCAGTTTTTTGGGTCGATAGTGAAGCCTGTTGTTTAGTGTAGATCACTATTTGGTTTTCCGTGCCGCGGAAGATTGCCTCCACCATTTTCTTTAACCGTTCTGTTCGCATGCGTTCTGGACTGTGCAATGCTATCCAGCAGTCGCCTTTTGTTTCTTCCTTGAGGTCTCTCAGTCTGTCCCATAGCTCTGATTCCGTACGGCCTTGGCTCATCTTAATTATTTTTTTCGTACTATTTACATACTCGCCCTTCGACTTGACTTTCGTGTTCTGTTCCAAAACCTGGAGTTCCTCGGTCGTGTCCAAATCTGGATATCTGTTCCTGAATAACGCCTGTATTCCTTGGTCTGTAGTTATTTCCAGAGGGTCTACCATGAGCACTTTAACTGTGGTATCTTTAGTATTTAACGGGTTTCCTGTTTTCACTTATGTTCGAGAGAAACACTCCTCTGCCAATCCTTGTCCGCTACTTGTCGCCATTTATCATAGGTCTGGATATCATCTGGGTTTAAAAATGTTATTATTTTATGATCAAAATTTGTTTGGGATCCTTGGCTACTCGTATTTGTTTTCGCCGGGGTTTGGGTTTCATTGTCCACCGTCGTCTTAATCGGTCCAACTTGTCTCGCTCTTTCGAGCCATGTCTTGACATTCACGCTGTTGATTTCCCTGATGTGTCTTTTGAGCCTGATGCTTATGTCCTTAATGGCCTTTTTAGTATTTTGCTCAATATTTTCTTCCAGTTCCTTGGCTATCGCTGTCAGACTGAGCAATGTATCGGTCAGAATGTGGTATGCTTCTGGGCCGTCTTTTTTCTTATATATTCCGCTATCCGTTTGTTCTATAGAGGTGTTCATCAATTTTCTTTTCTTGTCCTCCCTTTCGAGTGAATGACTTCTTGCCAGTCTGCGCAACATGTCCGTCGCGTTGTCGTCGAGGCCTTCGTTTCTTGCCTTGGTACTGGTTGTTGGGTTGTCCTCAATTACAATGGTCTCAACGGCTTGTGATGTTGTCTTTGGGCCGCTTCTGATAGGCGACCTAGGTATACTATCTCGCCTAGCAAATGGGTTACTAACAATGTCTTCTGTAAAGCGGTCAGTGCCCCCCCCCAGAATCCGAGGGGCAGCCTGGCTGTTCGCCAGGGTGGGATTTTGAGCCACCGGCTCTACCCACCTGGGTAATTTCGTTTGTCTTCCCGCCATAGCTGGTTTTTATGGGTGTCCTTCCCCATCGCATTTTATACCTACTGCCAGGTATACACTCAGCCGCTCCTTACATGGAGACAGACGCTGTCGGAGTACCGCTCCTAACATGGAGACCGTCGTGTCCGATTCTGGTTTTTGGCCCGCCCCGGGTATTCCATTTCCCCGGTACCCTCCATATCTGGAGAGCATTCCCCTATCCGCCACCTGGGGAGGCGCCCGGTATGGGACCAGCAACCCACTCGGGAACCTAACCTAACCTAACCTAACCTAACCTAACCTTTTTTTTTTTTTTTTTTTTTTTTTTTAGTAGGGATTAGGAATGCGTACCCACTAAACCCTTCCCCTACTTTTCCAGCCACGCCATACTGGACCCATCCCTTAGGACATCTCCTCAGTCGGGCGCCGGGTAGGACTTCTGTTACTTCGTAGTGGCTAGTTGCTTCTCTCGTCAGTCTCTTTGATCGTCATTATGCTTACTATATATTTATTTATTATTTCCCAGTTTTCCTTATTCTGATCATTTTTCTGATTAAATTATTTATAGTAATGTTTTCCTGGAGTTCAGTATTTAATGAAATTCGGCTCTGGTTCCAGCGTGGGCATTCGAAAATTGTGTGTTCTGGCGTATCGTTTTGTTTTTTACAATATTTACATCCTGGGTTTTCTTTCTTTCCGATTCTGTGAAGGTAGCTTCCAAAACTTCCGTGTCCGCTGATTGCCTGGGTAAGATGGTAGTTGACATCTCCGTGCCTCCTGTTAACCCATATGTTTAGGTCTGGTATAAGTGTGTATGTCCATCTTCCCTTAACCGAGTCCGTCCACTCTTCCTGCCAGTTTCTGAGAGTAACTTCCCTTTCCACACGTCTTCTTTCTGTCGTCAGATCTCTTGCTTCGAAGAGTCTTTTCCTTTCCTTCGCGTGCAGGTGAAACGGAGTCAGCACCGCAATCACCAGTGCTGCGTCGGTTGACACTTGAACGGTATGCTGAGCAAATTCTTAAGGCCATTATCCTTTGAGTCCTTTCGAGGGTTTCTCGACATTTTTGAAATGTTGTAGCTCTGCTCCATATTGGTGCACCGTACATTATTATTGACTGCATAGTCAGTGCTAGGACCCTTCTTTTTGCCGCGCTTGGACCTCCGATGTTCGGTAGCAAAATTTCTAGTGACTTCATGGCCTTGGATGCTTTGGTGCAAGCGTCTTTGATATGGGCTGCCATGGTCATTGGCCTGTCTATAGTCATCCCTAGGTATTTAACGCTGCTCTTAGGGCGTATTGCCTTGCCTTCTAGGTGAAAGGCTATGTGATCGACCTTCCATTTACAGCTCAGAAGGATAGCTTCGGTTTTTTCAGG
Organism: Kuschelorhynchus macadamiae; assembly: GCA_030620095.1. Classification (NCBI taxonomy): domain Eukaryota; kingdom Metazoa; phylum Arthropoda; class Insecta; order Coleoptera; family Curculionidae; genus Kuschelorhynchus; species Kuschelorhynchus macadamiae. The sequence continues at coordinate 4,885 of JAUTXW010003098.1, forward strand.
TGCTATTCTGAGTCGATTATTGTCCATCCAGTACTTAATTCTGACTAGTGCATCGTCTGTAATTTGGACCATCTGTTTGTCGCTATCAACCGTTATTACTACTGCCAAATCGTCTGCGTAGCAGATTATTTGGCTGCCCGTAGGCATTTCAATTCTCATAACGTCATCATATAGAATGTTCCACGAGGTTGGACCTAGGACTGAGCCCTGTGGAACTCCTCCATAGACTTTCCTTTCGTTGTTCCTTTGCAAGATAATTGTTCTGTCTGTAAGATATGACTTTAGAATTTTTATTAGGTTTGAATCGAGATTCATACGAATAATGTTATTGATAATTACCTCCCAGGATGCTTCGTTGAAGGCGTTTTTAATGTCTAGGAGAACCATAGCGTTCCACCCTCCAATCTTAGTTTGAACAATCTCCTTTACCCTGTGTATGGCATTTATTGTTGAGCGGCCTTTGACGAAACCATATTGCTGCGGGTGGAAGCCTCCCTTCTTTTCGTACAATTCTTCAAGAAGTTTGGTATTTATTAGTCTCTCGAAGGTCTTCCCTAAGACATCTAGAAGGCAGATAGGTCTATATTTCGTAGCTTCTTTTGGTTCCTTTTTTGGTTTTTCCAATAGTATCAACTTTGCAGTTTTCCATTCCTTGGGAAAGATGGAGCGTGAGTACAGCAAGTTGAACATATTTTTGAAATAGGACACGTTGTTCAGTATTAGAGCCTTTATAGTTTCCGGGGGCAGGTTGTCCGGGCCGGGAGATTTATTCGTCTTGATTTTTTTAGATGCCGTTACGATATCCTCTTCGTTGAATACATTTTGCATGTTTGCGCTTTGTCCGTTCTGAAGGATTTCATGTTGCCTCTCCGTTAATGGGAGGGGTTTAGTGTGGGTGAATAATGTTTCAAATTGTCGGGTTCTTTCTTCTGCACTTAATGTGATGCGTGGAGGCATATTCTTTAGCCGACCACGTACAATACGGTAACCATCTCCGAATATGTCCTCGTCCAGGTTGCTACACAGGATTTTCCAGTGGTGTTCTTTTGCCTTTTGGATTAAGATCTTTACCTGTTTTTTTTCTTGAATATATTCATTTCTGCGCAGCTCCCTCAACTCAGGGTTGGTTGACGTTCTTTGGAACCGGCGTCTTTTCCTGCGTGTTTCAATTATTTTTCCCTGTATTTCTTCTGACCACCAGTAGGGTAGACGGAAGCTATCATCGCATAAAACTCTAGGTGTGGTTTGTGTATATGCTTTTCTTATATCTGTGATGAGAGTGGAGACTTGATTTAGTGGCTTGCCCTTAGTTATATTTTGGAAGTGATCGATAAGTGCTTTAATGTTCGTTTCCCCGTACTTGGATCTCCTCGTACGTGGTTTTTGGTTCTTTATTTCGGTGACTATGAAATGGTGTGCCGTTACGAAGGGGTCTTTGAGGTTCCTCCATTCCGGAGATGATTTAAGTATTTCATTAGAAACTATGGAAAGGTCGATATATGAAAACCCATTATGGGTTTCGAATGTTGGTTGTGCACCATCATTAAGGAAAGTCAGACCGTTAGTATTTATAAGTTCTAGGAGTTCAATACCTCTCCTGTCTGTGACATTTCCGCCCCATGCCGCGTGTTTTGAGTTAAAATCCCCGGTTATGACTAATCGAATGCTTGGACTGTTGCAGGTTTTGATTGCTAATTCTAGCTCGTCTAAATATTCTTTAAAGACATCAATATGACAGTTAGGACTTATATAAACACAAACAACATATAAATTTGTAAACTGGACAGCCACATAACATCTACCTTTGGTGTAACCTATCACAGGATTCTGACTTGAGTTCAGATTTATTATTAGAACGTCTTTGGTTTCGTTTGGGTATAAGTCTTGGTTGCCTGTACATTTTTTTTTATTCGGTTCGCTTACAGTTATGATGTCGCATTTTTCTTCCGCTGCGTAAATAGCTGCCATGTCATGAACATGGACGCTTCTATTTGCATTAATCTGTAGTACTTTGAGTGCCATTTTTAGAGTCTTTTCTAGAGAGTTTTCTGTCCTCTAGGTCCATAGGGGTGTCTTGTGTTGGTTGCTGCCTAATACTGTCTCTTCTCTGCGTTGGGGCAGTTCGCCTTCTTATGGAGAGGGCACGGCGGAACGCTTTACAACTACTGGACCCAGTTTTGTGTTTGTCACCGCAGAGTACGCACATTACATTTTCTTTGCAGGCTGACGATAAGTGTCCTTCTTTCCCGCAGTTATAGCATTGGTTTTTCCGATCCGGTCCATTGCACTGTTGGGTCCTATGGTCATATGCCCAGCATTTGCTACACCTCTGTATTTTTATCCTTTCTTCAATTCTACAATTCGTGTATCCTATACGGATTACTTGGTTTTTAAGAAGTTCTTCGGCGCTTTTTAGGTCTGCTGTTACAGTAACTGCTTGAGTGTTTCCAGCGTACGGTCTAAGTTCGCCTATTTTAAACACTTCGTGGTTCGCTTGTCCTACTGCCTCAGTCACTGCTTTAAGTATAACGTCCTTAGTAGCATCTGCATCCATTCCTTTTATATGAATTGCCTTTTTTTCCTTTTGGGTTCCGATGATGTTTACCTTTACTTCCTTTGTGTTTTTGCCTATAACATCTTTCAGTTTTTCAATGGCGCTCTGGTTCTTTTCGGTAACTATTAGCAGTTTGCCTTCTTTAGTCATTTTGATGGATTTAATCGCTTGTCCTGCATCGGTTGTTCCAATACTGGCTTTTACCTCCTTCAGAGTGTCTTTGTATGTCTTACCTTGCTGTTCAACTACGAGGGCATATGTTTTTCTTTCTCGGGCTTGGTCTCCTTTTAAAGTAGATAGTTTATCTTGCTGTCTAGTAAATATCGCCACTTGACTCTCTGTATGGTGAAATATTGCCTCTACCATTTTTCTTAGCCGTTCCACTGGCATCCGTTGCAGCTTATGTAATGCTATCCAGCTATCCCCTTGTGTTTCTTGCTTAAGCTCTATTAGCCTATCCCACAGTTCAGCTTCTGTATGGCCTTGGCTCATCTTTATAACTTTTGTTCTGTTGTTTATATACTTATCTTTAGACTTAACTCTAGTAGTTTGCTCCAAAACCTGGAGTTCTTCAGATGTATCTAGGTCTGGATATCTGTTCCTAAATTGAGCAACAATGCCATGGTCTGTGTTGGTTTCCAGGGGGTCTATGATGACCACTTTGACCGTGCTATCCTTAGTTTTAAGCGGGTTTCCTACTTTAATTTCGGACTGTGTAAAGCACTCTTCGGACCAATTTTTATCAGCTACTTGACGCCAGCTGTCATATGTCAGTGACTCTTCTGGGTCTAGATGGGTCAGTACTGATTGGTCAAGATTGGTCTGGGTTCCTTGATCACACGTCATTGGTCTCATCAATGTTTGAGTTTGAGTGTCACAATCGATCATCGTACTGGTAGGTCTTTCATATTTCGCCCTTTCGAGCATTATTTTGACTTTTTCACTATTAATTAACCTGATTTGTCTCTTGAGCCTGGCGCTTATTTCTTTGATTGCCCTTTTCGTGTTCTGCTCGATGTTTTCTTCGAGTTCTTTTGCCAATTTTGTCATTTCTTGCAGGGTGTCAGTCAGGGTTTGAACTTCTGGGCATTCTTTTCTCTTGTGTAGACCAATGTCTGCCTGTTCTATAGAGGTGTTCATGAGTTTCCTCTTTTTTTCTTCTCTTCCGCTTGAGATGCTCCTTGCCATTCTTCTCAGTAAATCTGCAGAACTTTTATCGAGGCCCTCGGCTCTTGTTTTCGTGCTGCTTGTAGGATGTCCGTCAATCACGTTAATCTCTGAGTTCTTATCTACAGCTTGCCTACCTAACCTAACCTAACCTAACCTAACCTAACCTAACCTAACCTAACCTGACCTTACTTTTTTTTTTTTTGGGGTTGGAGAAGCGATTTATCGCCTAGTGTTAGGGATCCTCGTGCCGGTCTTGTGTTGCCCAAAGCGTGCAGGGCTCCTGCCTTTTCCTAAGGTCAGAATACCTGCTAAACTCCCTTCCCCGGTTAGCGCAGCTCGCAAACGGAAAATTCCTCTCGGACATACATCGTTATGTAGCTCGGTACTTGTATATCTGTATGGTTTAGGCTTGTGCGCCTTCTATTTCTTCCGCTTCCTTCCTTTTCAATATATCCACTATCATTTTTGAGCCAATGTTCCACGATCTAGCTGAAGAAATCATTTCCTCAATTAAATGTACACTATTTACAATATTAAATCCTAATTCTGTGTTGGCCTCATGGCGTTGCAATTCCCACCTAGGACATTGTATTAGGGTGTGCTCTGCATCGTCTAGTTCGCTGCAATATGTACACAGGTCGTTAGTTTTCTCGATCCTATTGGTGTATTTGCGGAATGTACCATGCGCCGACAGCACTTGTGTGATGTGGAAATCTGTGTGACGGTGTTTGCATGAGATCCAATTATGTATGTTTGGGATTAGATTTTTTGTCCACTGGCCCTTGTTTCTATTTTCGTCCCATTTTTCTTGCCAGATTTGCATGGTCTCCGATCGTGCCCTTTCCCTTTCCACTTTCGTAGGTGGTTGTCCCTCGTTCTGATCTAAAAGCCACCTTTCCCTAGCTATAAGCTCTATGGGTGTTATCCCAGTTATGACTTGTAGGGCAACTGTCGAAACCGTGCGATAGGCGCGCGCTACTTTCAGCAATGCCTTCCTCTGTAGGCTTTCCAGCATATTTCTGTATTTAGCTATGCCTAAACCCTGTCTGTGCCATACTGGAGCCCCGTATAGGATGGTCGATTGCATAACTTCGTATAGCAGTCTCCTTTTTTGGAAGCTCGGACCTTTTATGTTCGGCATGAGTCGTGAGATCGAAGCGATTTTTTCTTCTGCTTTCTTGGTGACACTGCTTACATGGCTCGTGAAAGAAATGTTTTCTCCCACCACTATACCCAGGTATTTTATTGATTTCTTTGGGACTATTTGTAGATCTCCTACCGAGAATGTGATGTCCTGTCTGTTTCTACGTCCGCTCAGGATAACCGCTTCTGTTTTTTCGGGCGCCAGTGTTAGTGCGTTTTCGTACATCCAGTTTTCTACCATACGCAATGTTGCATTCATTTTCGTTATGAGATCTTCTTTATTCCTTGCGCTGGCGATGATCGCTAGATCATCTGCGTATCCGATGGCTTCTACGTCTTCTGGATATCTGAGTTTCAGTACTGGATCATATAGGATGTTCCAGAGCACTGGGCCCAGGACAGAGCCTTGCGGGATACCGGCGGTGATGTCTCTTATTTCGTTTGTTGCTATAATGTTTCTTTTGTTAAAATAATCTCTTAAAATATTTATCAGATATTGAGGGATCTTTTTGTGAATCTTGAATTCTTAGGATTTTTCCGTGTGATGCAGAGTTGAATGCGTTTTTGACATCTAATGTGATTAGGGAGCACCATCTTTCTCCGATTCCTCTTGACTTTGTCGTCTCAGCTATGTCGATTACCCTCTTAACTGCGTGAAGTGTCGAGAGGCCTTTTCTGAAGCCGAACTGATTTGGGGCCAGACCTCCTCCAATCGCAAGTGCGTCTTCTAGGCGCCGCCTGACAAGGTGCTCGTACAGCTTTGCCAAAGTATTTATAAGGCACAACGGTCTGTAGCTGTTGTTTGATTCAAAATCTTTGCCCGATTTATGGATTAAAACAAGCTTGGCTGTTTTCCATGTGTCTGGAAAGGTCTGGTCACTGAGTAGCTTGTTAAAACAAACTAGTAGTTCTCGAGGGGCAATTTTTGTCAATTCCTTGACGGCTTCGGGGGGTATGCCGTCTGGTCCGGGGGCCTTTCCACTTTTTATTTTTTCTCCAGCTGTAGCCAGTTCTTCAAGAGTAAAGGGTGGTGCGTCCTCTGTGTAGATCCTTGTTGGTAGAATTTCGTCGGAAACTGGAAATAGAGTGCTTATTATTTCTTTTGTCTTCTTGTCCGTTAGGGTGAAGGGAAGTCCAGAATCTTTGAAGGAGCGCTTAACTATTTTATAACCTTCTCCCCAAACGTCTTCATTCAGTTTGTCACAAAGATTGTTCCATTGGTTTCGTTTTTCGTTTTTTATTTCCTTTTTTAATTCCTTTTGGGCGTTCTTGTAGTCTAGCCAAGTTCTGGCAGATCGTTCCTGGTTCCCTTCTGCTCTAACACCTCTGGTATGTATGCGTCTTAATGTAATACAAGTGGCTCGTTTTTGTGCTATTTGTTCTGTCCACCAGTATGGCATGGTTTTTCCCGTGTTTAATCTTGACTTCTGTGATTTTTTAACTACTGTTTTGAGTATAGTCGTGATGTTATCTGGGTTTGGTCGGTTTGTTATATTTTCCAGTTCCCTTCTTAATTCTACCTTAAACTTGTTTTCGTCAAGTTCAAATCTGCCTTTCAGTTCCCTTTTCTTTTTTGTGCTATCCTTTACCGTGAAGGTGATATGTCGATGTGGCGATATTGTCTCGTTGTCTAGCACTTCCCAGTTCTCTATTTTTCTTGCCAGGCCCTGAGTAGAGAGGGTGACGTCGATAAAGGTTCCCGTTCTGCCTCTTACAAAGGTTGGCTTATCCCCTGTGTAATGAGTCACTAATTGTAATGTTGTTCCCGCGTCTGACAAAATTACACCTCTTGGGTCGCTAAGGGGTGATCCCCATTCAGGCGACTTGGCGTTGAAGTCGCCGAGAATTAAGGACTCTCTGCCTCCTCTGTGTACGGCCTCTATCAAAGCGTCTATGTAGGTCGCGAAGTCCTGCAGGGGGATGTTAGGGGAGACGTAGCAGCCGAAGATGTCGAAGTCTTGTGTCCTTATATTAATGACGCCATCCATTTTTACCACCTTCTCTACTCTTATATTACGATTCGTAAAGAAAACCGCTACGTCATCCTTATTATCGCTAATCCAACCTTTGCTCTTGGCTATTTTCTTATTAGGTTCGCTGGCTACGATGATGTCTGCCAAGATCTCCTGGGATGTTGAGAAGGCCATGTCGTGCACACGTGGTGAACGGTCTGCGTTTATTTGCAATATCCTAAGAGGCATTTTTATTGTTGGGTGGCTGTCTGCGATTTGCTCCTCATAGCCCTTTTTGTCAAGGACAGGGCGCGCCGGAAGGCCGGGCACTTACCCGCTCCTGCCTTGTGACCCTGATTACATAGAGGACAGTATTTTTCTTCCTTGCACTCCTTTTCAGTGTGACCAACTTTGCCGCAATTGTGGCAAAGCTGACTCCTGTCCGGACCTGTACATTCTTTTGCCTGGTGGTTGTAAGCCCAGCATTTAAAACACCTATCGATCCTTAGGTGTTTGTCCAGCCTGCAGTTAGCTATTCCAATTCTGATGTATGTCTCTTTCATTAATAACTCCGATTTTTCTTTCGTTAGCATAAGGGTAGCTGCTAATGTATTACCTGTATTGGGTCTAAATTCGCCAAGCCTAAATTCGTTTTCTTTTAATTTTCCAATCTTTGTTTCTATGGCCTCTACGACTTCTTCCCTGGAGGTAGTTATGTCCATACCTCTAATGTGGATTGCTTGGTTATCTTTATACTGGTTTGGACCTTTTATACTGACGTTGACATCTCCTTTGGCTTTAATGATCTGGGACAGTTGTTTTAGTGCCTCATCGTTTTGTTCTGTTACGAGTAACAGTTTTCCATTCTTGGTTTGCTTGGCGCTCCTGACTGTATCGCTTACCTTAGAGTTCAGTATTCTCGCTTTCACATCTTTTAATATTTCTACAAACTTTTTACCTTTTTCTTCTACAATCAGTGCGTATGTCTGCCTTTCCTTTCGATTAGCTTGAGGCCCCCGCTGAATTGCAGATTGTGTTGTTTCCCGTGTCTTCGTTGTGTAGATCATGATGTTTGTGTTAGTCTTATGAAATACTGCCTCCACCATTTTTCTAAGTTTTGCTAAGCTTATCCTATTTACATGATGCATAGCTATCCATTCATCCTCCCGGTCTCTTCTTTGAGTTTCTCCAACATATCCCATAGTTGCTTATCATTTCCTTCTTGTTGTATTTTCACTATTTTCTGCGTTACTGCCGGCTCGCCTTTTCCGGTTTTTATCCTGACAGTCTGCTCTAATACCCCAAAATCCGTTTTAATATCTTCTAGATCTGGAAATCTGTTCTTATATAGCAGCTGGATGCTTTTTTCCATCTGGGCATCTTCTGTTTCTACCAGCACCACTTTTACAGTTGTCGATTTGGTATTTAAAGGGTTGCCAACTTTTATTTCAGTGTGTGTGAATAGATCTTTCTCCCATCTTAGGTCCTCTGAGCCACGGTAGCTGTCGTATTCGTCTATCCCTTGCAATGAGCTAAGGGTGGGGTCTGCAAAATCTCCCGTTTGTGTGGCTACGCTCCGTTTCACCGCAGAATTTGTTTGCGTTTCTACATCAATGTTTATTTTCTCCACTCTCTCATATCTATGCTTTTCAATCCACTCGTTTACCGTTCTCCTTTTAAGTATTTCGACCTGCTTTTTAAGTTTGATTGATATCTCCTTTATTTCCCTCCTAGTATTTTGCTCGATCCTTTTTTCCAGGTCACCGCATAATTTACAAGTCGCTTCTAGAGCCTCTTTCAGGACAAAAGCTTCAGGACTTTCGATCCTTTTATAGGGTTCGCCATCCTGTGAGGATTCAGGTAGCTTCCTTTTTTTTTCCGAGCTACACGAAAAGCTACGTTGCAATAGTGACATTGTCTTTAATTTCTGTTGCGGTTTCGCTTCTACCGATCTCTGTGCTTCTTCATCCCACGTAAGATCTAGCATAGTGGTTACGGCCGTCGCCTTTTTCTCAGTTTTCTGGTTAATCGCAGAATCTTCCTTAGAGCGGTTAGTGCCCCCCCCAGAATCCGAGGGGCAGCCTGGCTGTTTGCCAGGGTGGGATTCTGAGCCATCGGCTCTACCCACCTGGGGTAAGTTTGTTTTTCCGTCCGCCATTTTTGATTTTAATGGGTGACCTTCCCATTGCATTTTATCCCTACTGCCAGGTCCTTAGTCAGCCGCTCCTCACATGAAGAACAGACGCTGTTGGAGTACCGCTCCTCACATGGAGTCCGTCGTGTCCTTGCTAGTTTTGGCCCGCCCCGAGTGTTACCTCGGTGCCCTCCATATCTGGAGAGCGTTCCCCTATCCGCCACCTGGGGAGGCGCCCGGTATGGGACCAGCAACTGTCGTAATATCACATTTTTTGCCAAAAATAACCAAGTTCTACAAGTAAAATTAGGCCAAAATAAAGAAAAATGAATCCCATATGTATTTACATGCATTAGACATTGGAAACCGGCCTAGAAATCATCTTCTAGAGCATCGAACTAAATCGAATAATAAACGTAGCCACACCTAATCTAGAAAATTCGATAGAAACATTCCATCCAATAGAATTAAAGCATTCAAGTCTTCCAGCCAATCAGATTTACCCACGCTACAATCGGATTGGTCTGATCGATTCTAGAAATTCTATAAGTAAATTAATTAATTAAAAATAGTTCTAATCAAAATTTCGTAATGAAACTTTGTACAAATGATCTCTAGTATATGCGCTTCACGCTCATATAAAAATCTTTACAAAAACATTATTATTTCTACCTAAAATTCAACGTTAAAAATTTCTCAAAATCTAAAAACAAAATATTTCACAAAACTTTTAACATCCCCAAAAAGGCCTAATCAAATCCTACATTTCAGTAAAAGAATGATTAAAATCCGTTCAGTAACAACCGAGAAAATTAGCTTTAAAGGAAAAAATTCAAAAATTCGAGTTCGTTAAATTTCAATCTTAAATAAAATTTTTTCTAAACCAGACAGACAAGTGCCGTAAGGACTAGTCGAAAGAGACCCCTTAGGGCCACCTTGTACCCAAATTTGAAGAAGATATATCAAGAAATACGGAAATTATGAACAAAGGAAGATAGGCGTCGCAGATGCCACTCCTAAAAAAGGACGCTACGTCCGTAGCGCCTAAACGCGACGTCGGACGTAAAAAAGTCACTAGACAAAAAAGTTTTCCAATGAATTAAACTACACCATATCAAATTTTCAAGGAAATAGGAAAATTTTTGCGAACGAAATTTTTCACTTTTTTGGACTTAGCCAAAATTTTGGATAAACAAAAAATCAAAATAAAGGTATCAACTTGGGACCTTCACAGGATGAAAGCCCTTGCAAAAAGAAGAGTTTTATATAATAAAACATTTTTAGAAAAAACAACTAGAAAACCAGGAAATCGACGTTGGAAGTTATGCACCAGGACCTGATGAAAATGTCCAATATCCATAAAACGACTAATAGAAAAAATCTGATTTTTCACAGGATTAAATATTAACTAAAGAACTATCGTTTAACAAAGTTTTAAGGCTAAACGAATTTTTTATTTTCAAAAAGAAAAAAGTTGTAATAAAAATCTGAAACTTGGCTAGAATACGTATAAAGTGATACTATTCTAGGGAAAAATCCCAAACTGAGAAAAAACTCAAAAATACGGATCCCACGGGACTTTAAAGTTTCCAGGGAGATGTGTCCTCAAGAAAATCTTGTTCGAAAGTGAACAGAAAATGCACCAGTTTCGTTCACGGGACTCCGCCCACAATCCACAGGATTGGTCCAGAGCGTGCAAAAGGGTGTCGCCGTGACGTCAAACTTCGATTAATATAAATATAGACAGATTTTAGCGATTCAAGCATTCGATCTTCTCCTAACGACAAGTAACACGCGTAAATATCGTGAGTGACATAGCTATTTTTCATATACCCTCCTAAGCGTCGGAAGCAGTGTTATTAGTGCGTTTCTTTTTGTCATTCTGAGTGATACAGCCGAAGACAACTAGAGGAACCTTGCACTTTGTTCCCATCGTTGGATTGCGCCGGATCTTAGCTTCGAAAAGTTCCATTGCACTAAGGTTCTTAGTAGAGCTCTGATTGTGAAGATCGTCCTCGGGTCTTAAATCTGGTTCTCTTGATTTATGGCCTAGTAGGAGGCATCTGGAAGAAACATAACTGGCTGTCTAAATTGCGCGAGGAAAAAGTTGTAAGTTGCTTTGCCTCTGGTCTCCTTCTCCTCTAAGCGTTCTCCAAGCTTAGTTTTTCTCCAGATCAAGTTTCCTTTCTTTGCTCAAAAAACCTTAGCCTAACTAGTGTTCAAGTGTTAAAATTAAAACTCTGTAACTTCTGGCATAAAATTATCACTCATTTTTCAAAACGTAGACCTGTTTACCTTTGCTTATTTTGGAAAAATTTGAATTTGCTATTCACTCTAAATTTTAACGAATTGCTCACTGAATTTTTTAAACATTTTTATAACTTGTAAATTTTTTAACTTACCGAATTTTGACTGCTAAATTATTTACTATCTTGTAACATTGTATATTTTATTTGATTTGTATTTTATGATCTACCCTTAATTGGGCGAATCATATTTTTGTAAACTTACTGATTGTGACAAACCCGATTTTGATATTCTCTTATACTTAAACTTAATTGTTTAAACAGGTTGTAAACAATAATTACTTGATCTTGTATTAGGTAAGATAGGATCCTAGCATTAAGTACGCTTGGTGAATCCGATCTCTAATAAAACTTAACAATCCCTCCAGAGACATAGCACGTCAGTTCCTGAAGTTCTCAATCTCTCTTAAGTGTAGAGGATTGTTTATTCTAAGGAACAATTAGCAAAAACCGTGCTCTTGATTTTGACAAAATTTGATTTAATTTGATATATATATATTCGTGATTTTGTATATATTATATAAACTATCATAAACTTTAACTTTAACAAAATATTAATTTTAATTTTTATGTTTAAATATTAAAAAATATAACAACATTTTCGCGTCTAATATCCCAAGCGACGTGACCCGAGTGGACTATTAGATTAGGGAAAAAGGCAAGCTTGAAAAGAATATCTTTTTAAGTTTTGATTTTAAATTTGACTTTTGAAAATATCATTTTTGATTTTTATTTTTTTAAATAGCTTTGCCAGCTTTTTAATTAAAACTAAGATACTACTTGATTTTGATCTTATTAGTAATAATAAATAAACGTAATTTTTAGTGTAAATAGAAAAAAAAAAAGATATTCACTTAGTTAGTTCGACTAGATTAAGATAGCTTGTAGTTTGATTCAAAGTTGTAACTGAAAGACGTTACTTAGCAGTCACAGTGTTTATTCTTGATTCTTATAAACAAATAACAGATACGAGAGATTTGTTATTCTCTTTGATTTTGTCTTGATTACCGAAAGTGAGCAAAAAGACAGTTCTAGCAATTGTGGTCAATTACTAGTTGTTCTGGCAAAAGACTGTTGAGCGAACTTTGTGTAAATCTCACATTGACTTCGTAATAAACAATAAACAATAAACTTAAACGTCAAAGTACCTACACGAACACTAATAGTGACAGTGCGTAGTGCTTTCTTTGAACGTTTCGACTTAAAATCGAAAGGTGAAATATTTAGTGGTGTAAGGACTTAGCAAAGCCTACACACGGCCAAGGCCATAGTTGATAGGAGTTTTTTAAGTAAATAAATCCATAAGATTTTTGTAAACCAACTTAGACTTAGGGATAGGACTCCACTCGGGTGACGTTACTTTAGTTTTAAGCGACTTTCCCCCGACTGACGCCCGTTGCTCCCTCATTTGTTTTGTTCGGCAAGTTCAAACTTTGGAATCCTTAAAAAAAAAAAAAAACTTTTTACAATTGACTACCAATGGCTACTCCTACTTCTGGTGTAGTTCCCAAGGGTGGTAGCTCAGAAGTCCATTCGCCCAGCAACACCGTCCCCCTTCTTGAGCCTATGCTCAATCTCTTTCCTGGCGAGGGGAACGAACATTCTAAAATTCCCCGGGTGAGTGGTGGGTGCCCGGCAAGCTTACCAAGCTTGCCTTTCAATGCCCCTGAGTACTATGACAACCATGACCAATCCTTTAAGACATATCTAGTAGATACATTTGCCGGAGCATCCTACATGGAGGACATCTCCATGGAGGTACCCCGAAAAAGAGAGTATCAACACTATTCCTCTTACATAAACAATAAATTCAAATCTAATAATGAATTAAATAGAAATAACAAACCAAGTGAAACCCTGTTGCTCGATAGTAGCCGCGAGCGCGAATCTCTGGATACGATTTATGCCGACAGTTCGTTGGAATTTAGAAAACAAAATAAGAACAAAACTTATTCATTGTTTGAGTTGGATTTCTCTCCTGACCGACAGAGTCTGGGTGGGAAATCAGAAGTCGACCTTCTTTCCATATGCGAAGGCGGCGACAGGACAAGTTACAAAAAACAACAGGACCGCAGGTTCTTACATAACAAAAAACAGACTACAGGACACAGGGAAGGGAGTTTGTATTCCCTGTTTACTAACGAAGAAATGGAGCTCAGTGTCCCCGCAGGGGAAAGACAAGGTGACAGGACTGTAGCTCCGCCCAAATTTCGAACAAATTCGAATAGAATCGATCCCACAGTAGAACATGGCATCCCTGGTGGGGAAACTCATCAGGAGTGTCCGTGTTTCAACAAAATTATAAAAAATTTTTCGATACAAACCCCATCGCCACGAGAACACAACCCACTCGGGAACCTAACCTAACCTAACCTAACCTAACATGGGGAACAGACGCTGTCGGAGTACCGTTCCTAACATGGAATCCGCCGTGTCCTGTGCTGGTTTTGGCCCGCCCCGGTTTCACCGGTACCCTACATATCTGGAGGGCTTTCCCCTATCCGTCACCTGGGGAGGCGCTCGGTATGGGACCAGCTAACCCACTCGGGAACCTAACCTAACCTAACCTTTTTTTTTTTTTTTTGAGGGGTTGGAGAAGCGTTTTACCGCCTTGTGTTTGAGCTTCTCGTTCCGTTCTTATATTGCCCAAAGCGTGCAGGGCTCCTGCCTTTTCCTAAGGTCAGACTACCTGCTAAACTCCCTTCCCCTTTCTTCCAAGCTCAGATAACGGGAGATCCTTAAAGGACATACGTCGTCAGCGAGCTGTCGTCTCGTTTAATTTATACCCTTTGTCTTTCTTCTAGTTCTTTCTTTGCTAGTATGTCGCGTACCATTTTATGACCCGCATCCCACTTTTCGGCTGAGGACATCATTTCTTCCATTAAAACCCCACTATTTACAATATTTACACCTAATGCTATATTTGCCTCAATGCGTTGACGTTCCCACCTCGGACAGTTGAATAATGTGTGCTCAACATTATCCAGCTCACCACAGTATATGCAGAGGTCATCTGTTTTCCCTATCCGTTCAGTGTAAACTCGAAAAGTGCCATGCCCCGTCAAAAACTGGCTCATATGGTAGTCTATTTTGCGATGTTTGCATGCAATCCAGGAGTGTATGTTCGGGATTAGGTTTTTTGTCCACTGGCCTTTTTCTATATTTTGAGTCCATACTTCTTGCCATGTCTGCACGGTTTCTAACTTTGCCCTTTCTTTCGCTTCTTTCGTTGGTGGCTGTTCTACTTCCTCATCTAAACGGCGTTTTTCCCTTGCTATCAGGTCGATAGGTGGGATTCCGGTTATTACTTGCAGTGCCATATTTGATACAGTGCGATAGGCTCGCGCGACCCTCAGCAGTGCCTTTCTTTGGACACCGACCAGCATGTTTCTATATTTCGCTATGCCTATTCCATTTCCATACCATACAGGTGCTCCATAAAGAATGGTCGACTGCATGACCTCGTATAACAGCCTCCTCTTCTGAAACCCGTTTCCATTTATGTTTGGCAGCAGTCTTGAGATTGAGGCTATTTTTCTCTCTGCTTTCTTGACGACGGTTTGTATATGATTTGAAAAAGATATATTCTCTCCAACCATGACACCCAAGTACTTTATAGCTTTTTTCGGTTTGATATGTACACCTCCCACAGAGAAAAAGATATCTTGTCTGTATCTACGGCCACTCAGTATGACTGCCTCCGTCTTTTCAGGCGCTAATGTTAGCAGATTCTCGTGCATCCAGTGGTTAATTATGTTTAGGGCCCGGTTCATTTTATCTACAAGCTGTAGTTTACTCTCCGCACTGGTAATGATCGCTAGATCGTCCGCGTATCCGACGATCTCTACCCCATCCGGGTATTTAAGTTTAAGGACTGGGTCATACAGGATATTCCATAGAGTTGGACCCAAAACGGAGCCCTGTGGTATCCCAGCTGTGATATCTATTTGCTCGTTTGCTGCTCTGATGCGCCTTTTGCTTAAGTAGTCTCTAAGAATATTTGTTAGGTATCGAGGAATCTTCTTATAGATTAGGTTCTTCAATATTCACGCGTGTGACGCTGAGTTAAAGTACACCACCTTTCTCCGACTCCTCTAAATTTTGTTTCTGAGGCTATACCTATTACCTTTTTGACGGCGTGGAGCGTCGAGAGACCTTTCCTGAAACCGAATTGGTTTGCGGCGAGGCCCCCTCTATTCTCTATCTCATTCTCTAAGCGGCGTCTAATTAGGTGCTCATAAAGCTTCGCCAGAGTGTTCACTAGGCACAGCGGTCTATAGCTATTCGGAGCGTCGAAATTCTTGCCTGATTTATGGATTAGGACTAGCCTGGCTGTCTTCCATATTTCTGGGAAAACCTGATCTGCAACTAATCTATTTATACAAGCTAGAGCCTCTTGTGGAGCAATATTGATTAGTTCCTTGACTGCTTCTGGAGGGACTCCGTCTGGTCCAGGGGCCTTTCCTTTTTTTATTTTTTCCTCGGCTGCAGCTATCTCTTGTAAAGTAAAGGGTGGTATATATTCTGTATGTATCCCTATAGGTAATCTTTCGTTATAGGCCGGGAACAGAGCACTTATTATTTCTCTGGTTTTGTTGTCGGTTAGAGTAAAAGGTGGTCCCGCGTCTCTGAAGGAACGTTTTACTATTTGGTATCCCTCTCCCCAAACATCTTCATTTAGTCTATCGCAGAGATCGTTCCATTGTTTTCTTTTTTCGTTTCTGATTAGCTTTTTAAGTTCTTTTTGTGCACTTTTATACTCTTGCCAAGTTCCGGTGGTTCTATTCTGATCGCCCCCTGTTCTGACGCCTCTGGTATGTTTTCTCCTTAGCCTGATACATCTCACCCGTTGCTCGGCAATTTCATCATTCCACCAGTATGGCATAGTTTTTCTGGTCAAACCTCTCACCTTTCGAGATTGTTGGGCAGTTTTTTTAAGAATTGCCGTCAATCTGTCTGGATTTAAAGGGTTCGCTGTGATCTCCAGTTCCCTCTGTAATACAGCCGCGAATTTCGTCCTATCTATTTCAAGCCTTCCTTTCATCTCTACTCGCTTTTTTGTGGAGTCCATTACTGTGAAAGTGATGTGTTTATGCAATGATATCGCTTCGTTTTCTAGCACTTCCCAGTTGTCAATTTTTCTGGCTATTCCTTGGGTAGAAAGAGTTACATCTATATATGAGCTTGTATTTCCTCTGACGAAGGTTGGCTTGTCTCCCCTGTTGTGGACTACTAATTGCAATCTCGCCCCAGCTTCTGCTAAAATTCTTCCTCTTGTATCTTCTTGTGGGGATCCCCATTCTGGTGATTTGGCGTTAAAATCGCCGAGGACCAAAGATTCTCTTCCGTTCCTCACTATAGCTTCGACTAATGCGTCCACATATGCTTCGTAGTCCCTTAGATGAATGTTTGGGGATATATAACAGCCAAATATGTCAAAGTCTTGTGTTTTTACAATAAGAGTCCCATCCATTTTTATTACTTGTTCTACTTTTACGCTGCTATTTACAAAAAAGATGGCTACGTCCTCCTTGTCATCGCATATCCATCCCTTGCTTCGTGCGATTTTTTTGTTCGGCTCACTGGCAACAATGATGTCCGATCTGCATTAATTTGTAGTATTTTCATAAAGATAGTTGGGCTTGTCTTGCTACTTGTTCTTCTTGCTGTGTACCGTCTTGGTGTTGGTCTTTGATGCCTACCAGGTCAGTTGGGGTGTCGTGTTTTGGGGTGTTTCGTCTTCTTATAGAGAGGGCTCGGCGGAATGCTTTGCAGTTGCCTGACCCCGTCTTGTGTTTGTCGCCGCACAATACGCACATAGCGCTTTCTTTACACTCTGAGGCCAAGTGTTCCCCCTCCCCGCAATTGTAGCACTTATTTTTTCTATCGGGTCCTGTACAGTGTTGGGGCCTGTGGTCATACGCCCAGCATTTATAACACCTCTCTACCTGGATCCTTTCTTCGATCCTACATCTGGTGTAGCCTATCCTAATTTCTTGGTTTTTGAGAAGTTCTGCGGCGCTTTTTAGGTCTGTTGTCACTGTGACAGCCTGAGTATTACCTGCGTACGGCCTTAATTCGCCGATTTTAAATTCTTCCCGTTTAGCATCCCTTAAAGCCTCCGTCACTGCTTTAAGAATATCCTCTTTTGTGGCGTCCGCATCCATACCTTTTATATGGATTGTTTTTTTGTCCCTTTGGGTTGCTCCAATTATATTAACCTTGGCCTCTTTTGTGTGTTTACCTATTGCGCTCTTCAGTTTTTCCATGGTGTCCTGGTTCTTATCCGTAACTTTCAGCAGTTTACCCTCTTTGGTCATTTTTATGGATTTTATCGCGTCGCCTGCGTCAGTTCTCCCTATACTAGCCTTCACCTCTCTTAGGGTGTCATTGTATGCCTTGCCTTGTTGTTCTACCACAAGGGCATATGTTTTCCTCTCCCGTATTTTTTCTCCCTTTACAGTTGTTAATAGGTCCTGGCTTTTTGTATAAATTACAACTTGACTTTCTGTGTTGTGAAAAATTGCCTCCACCATTTTTCTTAGCCTTTCCAATCGGATCCGTTGTATTCTGTGTAACGCTATCCAGGCATCGCCTTTAGTTTCGTTCTTCAGCTCTATTAATAAGTCCCACAGTTGTGGTTCTGTACAGCCTTGACTCATCCTTATTATTTTCTTTGTTCTGTTTATATATACGTCTTTTGACTTAATTCTTGTGGTTTGTTCCAAAACCTGTAATTCTTCAGTTGAGTCTAAATCTGGATATCGATTTCTAAATGACGCTTGAATGCCCTGGTCCGTATTTGTCTCGAGGGGTTTATAATGACAACTTTGACTGTGCTGTCTTTAGTTTTAAGGGGATTGCCTGTCTTGATTTCCGTTTGTAGGTAGCATTCTTCTGTCCATTTTTTGTCCGCTATTTGTTGCCATCTGTCGTAGGTCAGAACATCTTCGGGGCGAGTTGTGTGAGCGTTGACTGGTCAAAATTTGTCTGTGTTCCTTGGTCGCACATACTTGGTCTCGCCGGGGTTTGGGTGTCTTGGCCTTTTGCGATCCTAGTGTGTCCTTCGTGTTTCGCTCTTTCGAGCCACGTTTTGATTTTCTCGTCGTTGATGGCCTTGATGTGTTTTTTGAGCCTTGCGTTTAACTCCTTGGTTGCCTTTTTTGTGTTTTGCTCTATATTGTCTTCTAGTTCTTTCGCTATCATTGTCATTTTTTGCAGGGAGTCGATCAGTATGTAGGCTTCCGGGCATTCTGGTCTCTTATATAGGTCACTTTCAGATTGTTCTATGGAGGTGTTTGCAAGTTTCCTCTTTTTGTCTTCTCTCCCGTGTGAGATGCTCCTTGCCATTCTGCGCAGTATGTCTGCTGAGTTATTATTGAGACCCTCAGATCTCGGTTTCACTGATTGACTGCTGTCACTTACGGGGTTGGTGTCCCTGCACCACTTCTAATAGGAGAACGGGGAATGCTATCCCTTCTGGCAAAAGGATTACTCTCTTCCTGGACTGAACGGCGGTCAGTGCCCCCCCCCAGAATCCGAGGGGCAGCCCGGCTGTTTGCCGGGGTGGGATTCTGAGCCACTGGCTCTACCCATCTGGGGTAATTTTGTATTGCTTTCCGCCATGATTCGGTTTTTGTGGGTGTCCTTCCCATCGCATTTTTTGCCTACTGCCAGGCCTTAGACAGCCGCCCCTAACATGGAGAACAGACGCTGTCGGAGTACCGTTCCTAACATGGAATCCGCCGTGTCCTGTGCTGGTTTTGGCCCGCCCCGGTTTCACCGGTACCCTCCATATCTGGAGGGCTTTCCCCTATCCGCCCCTTTGAACACAGCAGTTCTTGCCTGGGTTTCCCCACACAAGATGCCATGCTCTCGTGGGCGTTCGAGTTTGTTCGAATTTGTTCGAATTGTGGGTGGAGCCACAGCCTTCTCAACTCGTCTAGTTAGGAGCTACAGTCCTGTCACCTTGTCTTTCCCCTGCGGGGACACTGAGCTCCATTTCTTCGTTAGAAAACAAGGAATACAAACTCCCTTCCCTATGTCCTGTAGTTTTTGTTTTTTGTAAGGACCTGCGGTCCTGTAGTTTTTTGTAATTTGTCCTGTCGCCGCCTTCGCAAATGGAAAGGAGGTCGACCACGGATTCCCCACCCAGACTCCGACGGTCAGGAGAGAAATCCAATTCAAACGAACTGTCAGCATAAAGTGTTTGCAGAGATTCGCGCTTGCGGCTACTATCGAGCAACAGGGTTTCATTTGGTTTGTTAAGTTTAGTTAATTCATTTTCTGAATGATATTTATTTTGTATAAATGAGGGTTGGTGATGATATTCTCTTCCCCGGGGTACTTCCATGGAGGCATTCTCCATACAAGTAGCTCCGGCGAAAGTATCAATTAAGTAAGTCCTATATGAATTGTCATGGTTTTGCATGTATTCATGTTCTCGTATGGGCGGATGGGTTTGTATTAAAAAATTATTTGTTTTTGTCTGAGAACACGGACACTCCGGATGAGTTTCCCCACCAGGGATGCCATGTTCTACTGTGGGCGGAGTTTGATTTGAAGAATTATTTTTATTTTCGAATTTATTCGATTTCACTCGAAAGTTGGGCGGAGCTACAGTCCTTTTACCACGTTTTTCCCCTGCGGGGACACTGAGCTCCATTTCTTCGAGTGAAAACAGGGAATACAAACTTCCTTCCCTTTGTCCTGTAGTTTGTTTTTTATTCATTGTCCTGTCGCCGCCTTCGCATATAGAAAGGAGGTCGACTCCCGATTTCCCACCCAGACTCTGACGGTCAGGAGAGAAATCCAACTCAAATAACGAATACGTTTTTCTGTTCTTTTGTTGTCTAAGTTCTAACGAACTGTCAGCATATATCGTGTGCAGAGAATCGCGCTCGCGGCTACTATCGAGCAACAGGGTTTCATCTGGTTTGTGTTGTTTGTTTAATTCAATTTCAGATTTAAATTTATTATTTATAAAAGAGGTATTACGTTGATAATCTCTTTCTCGGGGCACCTCCATGGAGATGTTCTCCATGTAGGATGCTCCGGCAAATGTGTCCACTAAATATGTCCTATATGATTTATTATGATTGTCTATATAGTCAGGGGCATTGAAAGGCAAGCTTGGTAAGCTTGCCGGGCACCCACCACTCACCCGGGGAATTTTTGAATGTTCGTTCCCCTCGCCAGAAAAGAGATTGAGCACTGGCTCAAGAAGGGGGACGGTGTTGCTGGGCGAATGGAGTTCTGAGCTACCACCCTTGGGAACTACACCAGAAGTAGGAGTAGCCATTGGTAGTCAGATGTAAAAAGTTTGTTTAAGGAATACAAAGTTCGGACGTTCCGAACAAAAAAATAAATGAGGGAGCAACGGGCGTCAGTCGGGGGAAAGTCACTTATAACTAAAGTAACGTCACCCGAGTGGAGTCCTATCCCTAAGTCTAAATCTAGTTTTAATCACAAAAAATCGTATGGATTTTATTTACTTAAGGTAACCTGTCACTATGGCCGTAGCCGTGTGTAGGCTTTTCCAAGTCCTAACACCACTAAATATTTCACCTTTCGAACTCAAGTCGAAACGTTTAAGAAAGCACTACGCACTGTCACTATAAGTGTTCGTGGAGATACTTTGTCTCTTTAAGTTTATTGTTTATTATTTATATTTGTTCAATGTTGAGATTTTTCAAAGTTCGCTCAACAGTATTTGTCCATACAAATAGTAATTGACCACAATTACTAAACTGTCTTTTTGCTCACTTTTCAAAATCGATAGAGTCAAAATAGATAACAACCAATCTCTCGTAATGGTTATTGTTTATATTAATCAAAATAACACAGTGACTGCTCAGTAAAATCTTTTAGTTACAACTTTAGTATCAAATTACAATAATACTTAACCTAGTCGAACTAACTAAGTGAATATCTTTTTATGTACACTAAAATTTAGTTTATTTATTATTATTAATAATGTCAAAATCAGTAAAATCTTAGTCTTATTTAATAAGTTGGCAAAGCTATTTAAAAATTAAAAATCAAAATAATATTTTAAAAATAAAAATTAAAATCAAAACTCAAAAAGATATTCTTTTCAAGCTTGCCAAGAGTCCCTATCTAATAGTCCACTCGGGTCACGCCGCTTGGGATATTAGACGCGAAAATGTTGTAATATTTAATTATTTAAAAATAAAAATTATTAAAAATTAATATTTTGTTAAAGTTAAGTTTATGATACCTTATATAATATATACAAAATTCACGAATATATATATATCAAAATCAAATTTTGTCAAAATCAAGAGCACGGTTTTTGCTAAGTGTTCCTTAGAATAAACAATCCTCTACACTTAAGAGAGATTGAGAACTTCAGGAACTGACGTGCTATGTCTCTGGAGGGATCGTTAAGTTTTAAAAGAGATCGGATTCACCAAGCGTACTTAATGCTAGGATCCTATCTTACCTAATACAAGATCAAGTAAATTGTTATTTACAATTTGTTTAAACAATTAAGTTTAAATACAAGAGAATATCAAAATCAGTTTCGTCACAATCAGTAAGTTTACAAAAATATGATTCGCCCAATTAAGGGTAGATCATAAAATACAAATCAAATAAAATATACAATGTTACAAGATAGTAAAAGTTTGTAGTCAAAAATCGGTAATTTAAAAAAAATTTACGAGTTATAAAATTATTTAAAAAAAATCAGTGAGCAATTCGTTAAAATTTAGAGTGAACAGCAAATTCAAATTTTCCCAAAATAAGCAAAGGTAAACAGGTTTGCGTTTTGAAAAATGAGTGATAAATTATGCCAAAAGATACAGAGTTTAATTTTACACTTGAACACAAGTTAGGCTAAGGTTCGAGCAAAGAAAGGAAACTTGATCTGGAGAAAACTGAGCTTGGAGAACGCTTAGAGGAGAAGGAGACCAGAGGCAAAGCAACTTACAACTTTTTCCTCGCGCAATTTATACAGCCAGTTATGTTTCTTCCAGATGCCTCCTACTAGGCCATAAATCAAGAGAACCAGATTTAAGACCCGAGGACGATCTTCACAATCAGAGCCCTACTAAGAACCTTAGTGCAATGGAACTTTTCGAGACTAAGATCCGGCGCAATCCAACGTTGGGAACAAAGTGCAAGGTTCCTCTAGTAGGCTTCGGCTGTGTCACTCAGAATGATAAAAAGAAACGCACTAATAACACTGCTTCCGACGCTTAGGAGGGTATATGAAAAATAGCTATTACACTCACGAATTTGACACGTATTACTGGTCGTTAGGAGAAGATCGAATGCTGTCGAAACAAAAATCTGTCCATATTTATATTAATCGAAGTTTGACGTCACGGCGACACCCTTTTGCACGCTCTGGACCAATCCTGTGGATTGTGGGCGGAGTCCCGTGAACGAAACTGGTGTATTTTCTGTTCACTTTCGAACAAGATTTTCTACTGAAAACATCTCCCGGGAAACTTTGAAGTCCCGTGGGATCCGTATTTTTGAGAATTTTCTTGATTTGGGATTTTTCCCTAGAATAGTGTTACTTTATATGTATTCTGGCCAAGTTTCAGATTTTTATTATAACTTTTTTCTTTTTGAAAATAAAAAATTCGTATAACCATAAAACTTTGTTAAACGATAGTTCTTTACGTAATAATTAATCCTGTGAAAAATTAGATTTTTTCCATCAGTCGTTTTGCAGATATTGGACATTTTCACCAGGTCCTGGTGCATAACTTCCAACGTCGATTTCAGGGTTTTCTGGTAGTTTTTTCTAAAACTGTTTTATTATATAAAACTCTTCTTTTTGTAAGGGCTTTCATCCTATGAAGGTCCCAAGTTGATACCTTTATTTTGGTTTTTTGTTTATCCAAAATTTTGGCTAAGTCCAAAAAAGTGAAAAATTTTGTTCGCAAAAATTTTCCTATTTTCTTGAAAATTTGATATGTTGTAGTTTAAGTTATTTGAAAACTTTTTCGTCTAGTGAATTTTTGTCGTCCGACGTCGCGTTTAGGCGCTACGGACGTGGCGTCCTTTTCCAGGCGTGGCATCTGCGACGCCTATCTTCTTTCGTTCATAGTTTTGTTAATTCTTTATATATCTTCTTCAAATTTTGATACAAGGTGGCCCTAAGGGGTCTCTTTCGATTAGTCCTTACGGCACTTGTCTATCTGGTTTAGAAAAAATTTTATTAAAGATTGAAATTGAAAAATGGAAATTTAACGAACTCGAATTTTTGAATTTTTTCCTTTAAGGCTAATTTTCTCTATTGTTTCTGAACGGATTTTAATCATTCTTTTATTGAAATGTAGGATTTGATTAGGCCTTTTTGGGGACGTAAAAAGCTTTTTGAAATAATTAGTTTTTAGATTTTGAGAAATTTTTAATGTTGAATTTTAGGTAGAAATAATAATTTTTTTGTAAAGATTTTTATATGAGCGTGAAGCGCATATACTAGAGATTGTTTTTACAAAGTTTCATTATGAAATTTTGATTAGAACTATTTTTAATTAATTAATTTACTTATAGAATTTCTAGAATCGAACAGACCAATCCGATTGCAGCGTGGGTAAATCTTATTGGCTGGAAGACTTGAATGCTGTAATCCTATTGGATGGAATGTTTCTATCGAATTTTCTAGATTAGGTGTGGTTACGTAGATTATTCGAATTGGTTCGATGCTCTAGAAGACGAGTTCTAGGCCGATTTCCAATGTCTAATGTATGTAAATGTATATGGAATTCCTTTTTCTATATTTTGGCCTAATTTTACTTGTTGATTTTATTTAAATTTGGCAAAAAATGTGATATTACGACATTCAGGGGCTGGAATTGACAAGCTTGTCAGGCACCCACCACTCAACCGGGGAATTTTTGGATGTTCGTTCCCCTCGCCAAGAAAGAGATTGAGCGTAGGCTCAAGAAGGGGGACGGTGTTGCTGGGCGAATGGACATCTGAGCTACCATCCTTGGGAACTACACCAGAAGTAGGAGTAGCCATTGGTAGTCAGTAATAAAAAATTTTAATTAAAGATTCAAGGTCCGGACTTGCCGAACAAACAAATTAGGGAGCAACGGGAGTCAGTCGCGGGAAAGTCACTTAAAACTAAAGTAACGTAACCCGAGCGGAGTCCTATCCCTAAGTCTAAGTCTAGTTACAAAAATCTTATGGATTTATTTACTTATAAACTCCTAAACAATATGGCCTTGGCCGTGTGTAGGCTTTGCTAAGTCCTTACACCACTAAATATTTCACCTTTCGATTTTAAGTCGAAACGTTCAAAGAAAGCACTACGCACTGTCACTATTAGTGTTCGTGTAGGTACTTTGACGTTTAAGTTTATTGTTTATAGTTTATTGTTTATTATTTAGTCAATGTTGAGATTTACACAAAGTTCGCTCAACAGTCTTTTGCCAAACAACTAGTAATTGACCACAACTACTAGAACTGTCTTTTTGCTCACTTTTGGTAATCAAGACAAAATCAAAAAAGAATAACAAATCTCTCGTATCTGTTATTTTTTGTTTATAAAAATCGAGAATCAACACTGTGACTGCTAAGTAAAGTCTTTTTGTAACAACTTTGAAATCAAATTACAATCTATCTTAGCATAATCGAACTAACTAAGTGAATATCTTTTTTATTTACGCTAAAATTTAAGTTTTATTTATTATTATTAATAAAGTCAAAATCAGGTAAAATCTTAGTCTTATTTAAAAAGCTGGCAAAGCTATTTGAAAAATAAAAATCAAAAATGATATTATCAAATTAAAAATTGAAAATCAAACTCAAAAAGATATTCTTTTCAAGCTTGCCAAAAGTCCCTATCTAATAGTCCACTCGGGTCACGCCCGCGCCGCTTGGGATATTAGACGCGAAAATGTTGTAATATTTTTAATATTTAAAAATAAAAATTAAAATTATTATTTTATTAAAGTTAAAGTTTTTGATATCTTATATAATATATACAAAAATCACGAATATATATATATCAAATCAAATCAAAAATAGTCAAGATCAAATGCACGGTTTTTGCTAAGTGTTCCTTAGAATAAACAATCCTCTACACTTAAGAGAGATTGAGAACTTCAGGAACTGACGTGCTATGTCTCTGGAGGGATCGTTAAGTTTTAAAAAGATCGGATTCACCAAGCGTACTTAATGCTAGGATCCTATCTTACCTAATACAAGATCAAGTAAATTATTATTTACAATTTGTTTAAACAATTAAGTTTAGTTACAAGAGAATATCAAAATCAGGTTTGTCACAATCAGTAATTTTACAAAAATATGATTCGCCCAATTAAGGGTAGATCATAAAATACAAATCAAATAAAATATACAATGTTACAAGATAGTAAATGTTTGCAGTCAAAAATCGGTAAGTCAAAAAATTATAAGTTATCAAAAAAAAAATTTTATCAGTGAGCAATTCGTCAAAAATTAGAGTGAAAAGAGCAAATTCAAAATTTCCCAAAATAAGCAAAGGTAAACAGGTTTACGTTTTGAAAAAATTGAGTGATAATTTATGCCAGAAGTTACAGAGTTTTAACTTTAACACTTGAACACTAGTTAGGCTAAGGTTTCGAGCTAAGAATGGAAACTTGATCTGGAGAAAAACTGAGCTTGGAGAACGCTTAGAGGAGAAGGAGACCAGAGGCACAGCTACTTACTAGTTACTAGGCCATAAATCAAGAGAACCAGATTTAAGACCCGAGGACGATCTTCACAATCAGAGCTCTACTAAGAACCTTAGTGCAATGGAACTTTTCGAAGCTAAGATCCGGCGCAATCTAACGTTGGGAACAAAGTGCAAGGTTCCTCTCGTAGGCTTCGGCTGTATCACTCAGAATGACAAAAAAGAAACGCACAATTAACACTGCTTCCGACGCTTAGGAGGGTATATGAAAATAGGCTTATTTCACTCACGAGATTGACGCGTGTTACTGGTCGTAAAGAAATGATCGAAAGCTATTGAAACAAAAATCTGTCTATATTTATAGTAATCGAAGTTTGACGTCACGGCGACTCCCTTGTGCACGCTCTGGACCAATCCTGTTGATTGTGGGCGGAGTCCCGTGAACGAAACTGGTGCATTTTCTGTTCATTTTCGAACAAGATTTTCTTGAAGGAACATCTCCCGGGAAACTTTAAAGTCCTGTGGGATCTTTGTTTTTGAGAATTTTCTCAGTTTGGGATTTTTCCCTAGAATAGTATCACTTTATACGTATTCTAGCCAAGTTTCAGATTTTTATTACAACTTTTTTCTTTTTGAAATTAAAAAATTCGTACAGCCTTAAAACTTTGTTAAACGATAGTTCTTTATTAAATATTTATTCCTGTGAAAAATTAGATTTTTTCTATCAGTCGTTTTATAGATATTGGAAATGTTCACCAGGTCCTGGTGCTGCACTTCCAACGTCGATTTCCTGGTTTCCTCGTGGTTTTTTTCGCAAAATGTTTTATTATATAAAACGTCTCTTTTTGTGTGGGCTTTCATCCTGTGAAGGTCCCAAGTTGATATCTTTAATTTGATTTTTTGTTTATCCATAATTTTGGTTAAGTCCAAAAAATTGAAAAATTTTGTTCGCAAAAATTTTCCTATTTCCTTGAAAATTTGATATGTTGTAGATTAAATTAGTGGGAACATTTTTTGTCTAGTGACTTTTTTACGTCCGACGCACGTCGCGTTTAGGCGCTACGGACGTAGCGTCCTTTTTCAGGAGTGGCATTCTCGACGCCTATCTTCTTTTGTTCATAATTTCGTCAATTCTTAATATATCTTCTTCAAATTTGGATACAAGGTGGCCCTAAGGGGTCTCTTTCGACTAGTCCTTACGGCACTTGTCTGTCTGGTTTAGAAAAAAAGATTGAAATTGAAAAATTAAAATTTAACGAACTCTAATTTTTGAATTTTTTTCTTTAAAGCTAATTTTCTCTGTTATTACTGAACGGATTTCAACCATTCTTTTACTAAAATGTATGTTTTGATAAAGTCTTTTTGGGGATGTTAAAAGTTTTGTAAAATATTTAGTTTTTAGATTTTGAAAAATTTTAATCATCGAATTTTAGGTAGAAATAAAGGTGTTTTCGTAAAGATTATACGAGCGTGAAGCGCATATACTAGATATCATTTGTACAAAGTTTCATTAAAATATTTTGATTAGAAATATTTTTAATTAATTATTATACTTATAGAAATTCTGGAATCGATCAGACCAATCCGATTGTAGCGTGGTTGAATCTGATTGGCTGGAAGACTTGAATGCTTTAACATGATTGGGTGGAATGTTTCCATCGAATTACGTATGTTATTCGATTTGGTTCGAAGCTCTAGAAGATGAGTTCTAGGCCTGTTTCCATTGTCTAATGCATGTAAATACATAGGGAATTCATTTTTCTTTATTTTGGCCTAATTTTACTTGTAGAATTTACTTAATTTCGGCAAAAAATGTGATATTACGACATGGCCTTGGCCTAGAATGATAATAAAATTTACAGAGATATTTGACACGCCGAGATGAAATTTATACAAATAAACGGTTTTTTTAACTTTTATCCTGCTTAAATGTTTTTAAATACAGTTTTCAAAATTCGGTGTAACTTTTACGCGAGTAATTTATTTTGAACAAATATTGTAACGGCTCTCAAAAAAATAGTTTTTTTTTCTTTAACGTCTGAACTACTTAAATTTTTTAAATCCGATTTTCACAGTTCTATGTAAATTGTATCTAAAGTGAATTGAGACAACGGAAAAATAAATTTATTTTTATTCAGTTAATCGGTTTTTAAAAGCAAGTTTAGATTGCCGCCTACGCTTCACAAAGAAATCGCCGACTGTTGACGAATATTTAGTTTTTATGTTGTCTCAATTGACTTTAGATACACTATAACAACATTTATTTGAATTTGTCTTGACAGCTTTAAAAAAATTCTCCGTAATTTCATTTTCAAATACGGAAGGTACGTTTTGTTGAGGCAATTAAAAAAAAAATTTCCTCGCGGTTATAAACGGGGGAGAGTTTTTCCCGAGTGTTCCCGATTGAATTCACATAGGACCGCATAGGTAATATATGGCTTACGTTGGCAAATTTTGAGTCAACAGCCGCGCCGAGGAAACTTAAACATTTTAGTCAGTTGATGCATTTAATGTGAATACTTTTATAGAATTCATCCTATTTTCAAAACTTGTTTGTTGATTTTGTGGTTTAAATTAATTGAAAATATTAATGTTTTAAATAATGGTAGCCACAGTAATTTAGAATCTTAAGACTCCAAAAGCCGCCAGAGCCGAATTTTGAGAAATGTCTGGAATTTAAGTCCAGATGTCGACTTTTGCCGGAACTTAAAATTCGGCAGACAAGTAAAGACAAAAACAAAAAAGTAAATTGTTATTTTAGTAAAAATATGTACGATTTATATGACTGGATATTTAATTGCAAAGGGATATGTGCATTTTATTGTTTCGTGTCTTTGATTTTTTCAGATGACTTCGTGATGTAAAATATAATAATTAGGAAATTAGTTGTGTGTGTGTATGTTTGTATATATAAATATATATAGAGCCTCTGAAAAGTTCTAGTGTTGAACGTAAATGTGATTTTATCCTTTTGAGAGCCGAGAAGCTTCTTTTTGCGCTGCAATGGGTTGCAGCCGTACGTGCGAACGTTCGTACGAACGACTTGCAGTTGGTTTTTCCTCAAAAGTAAGTATTTTTCGAATATTGAATTCAGTTTCCCGAGGTTGGTGGTATTAACGGTCTGGATGTATTCTCTGAAATATAAGCATTCGCTTACGAAACTTTTTATAAATAGTCTTATAAGCAATACTTCTCTTATTTAATTCCAAGAGGAGTCTGTCGATAGGAACCTTCCTATACTAGGTATACATTTTTAATATTTCTCGTGATGTTATTTCCAATTCGCCGTCATTCGTCTCATCGAAATGTACGTGCGTCAAAATCATAGGTGCCCAAGGCCGTTTTTCTTTTACCTGTTCTTCAAAAAAATGAAACTCGCAGACGCAACAAAAGCAATAAGTGTTTTGCTCCGGTTTCACTAACCGTTGGTCTCAAACGTTTTGCACTGGTGTGTCAGGTTACCTATTTCAAGTGACAGCTAAAGTAAATGATTAATTGTATTTTGATTTTGCAAGAAAATAGTAACAAATTTGGAGAAACAATTATTAGCAATTTATGTTTAAAAGTTTATTTTTTAATAGCATTCTTGTACCTGTAATAAGCAATTTGTCATTTTTCATGAAACATTTCACATCAACCTTCAAATATGCAAAAACCCAAATAATATCAAACACAAAACCAGATATAACACTAGAAGACTATAAAAATAATTTATTTAATGATAAAAATAAATAATTCCGCTGTTTCCAATTTGTAAACAAACCGCTATATTTTGTTTGTTTCTGGAACCGCTATCGGGACCATATCCCCGACATAGTTAGCAGTTTGGCAGACCAGTTAT
Source organism: Kuschelorhynchus macadamiae (assembly GCA_030620095.1). Lineage (NCBI taxonomy): Eukaryota > Metazoa > Arthropoda > Insecta > Coleoptera > Curculionidae > Kuschelorhynchus > Kuschelorhynchus macadamiae. The sequence goes on from JAUTXW010003098.1 coordinate 34,629, forward strand.
CGAACCATTCAGCTGATGACGTCACTACTTACATCGTGAATTCTTGCGGTTCGAAGTAGTCAGCCGAACCAGAGCAGGGTGAAAAGTTCTAATCAGTTATTCGTACCGCTGCACAACAGTTCCTAAATCAATGTTAATCTTGTGCAGTTCCTTATTTACAGAAAAGAATCTGGACAAAATGTTATTCCAAAATATATACAAAAATGTTGATTCTAGTCTGTTAAGCTGGGGAAGTAATGCTGGACACTCGCTGCGCGTAACTGCCTTCTCTGTTGTATATTTTCCTATTGTTTCTAGTACTTCCATATTTAGGTTAGCACGCCAACAAAATTCCAAGTTAATATTAAAACAGGGATTTATTAAACAAGACCTATACTGTCAGATGGATCATAAAAGCCATAAACTATTCTTTTTGCAAAAAGGGGTGGGGTCAATTTCTTCCTACCCATTTTTGTAGAAATAATGGTTTATAGCTTTCATGATCGTTTTATCGACCAACCTAAGCGAAAAGGGATGGGAGCAGGTTCTTCCTACCTCTAAACTTTAGTGAAAACATGCATTACTTGATTATTGCTCTGAAAATTCAAACACTTAACGGCACCTGATATCCAACGAACAAAGCCGAGCAACGGGTTGATTTTAGTGATATTAATAAAATAGAGAGGTTGGAAACTATCGAAAAATTGCAGTACTGACAAATTGATAGTTTCGGAGAAAACTTCTATCGGCGAAGCAGTCAAAACTATTATATTTTTAAACGGCGCCCTGTTAGTGTCTGAGGAAAACATGATTTTTGGCTGAAAATGCGGTTTTAATTGTTCATTTCTGATTGACAAAATATCACCAACTTTATCTAAGTGTTAACAAGCACCGTGACGTAATTTGACAATTGTTTAATTAACCGTTGGTATTTATGCCGCACTAGCGCTTGGACAGGGTTTTTGATTTTTGCCGGTTATATTTGTACCTGATCCGCTTTTTGATGAATGTCTCTAAGCAGTAATTTACTGCTGCTGATGTCATATTTTAGATTCTTTGTGTTCAGCAAGTGATTCCTGGCTCGATTTTGGATGTGGCGCATATGTATTCAAATCCTGGTTTGAAAAAACCCGATAGTAATAAAAAAACTACAGTAAAAGTTTCTTAGCACCTAAAACATGAAGATTTGATTTGAGACATTCTCGGTGGGCGATTTTTTTCATGTTCGCCATACTTCTTTGGTCTTCTGAAGTAAACACTAGGTTGCTGAAGGAGTGATGGTTAATGATGGAGCAGCAGTAAAATTAATAATCAACTGTTGGTAAAAAAATTCGATATAAAAACTACAATGAAAAAACAAAACAATGTTCGTTAACTTGTCATTGTCAAAAGGATGTTGGGAACTGGACTTCCATATATAACAACATTTAGTTGTCCTCATATTAGCATATTTATGATATTTGATACCTCGCAGGCGCTAAAATAATTATAACCCTTGCATGTTATTATAAAGATAATCTTAACAGGTTTGTTAAATTAATATCAAACAAGGGCTGTCAAAATATCCTTTCTCTTAGAGCTGCAAACTTTAATTCACTTTGCTCATTTCGATAAGGCAAGTGAATAGTAAAAATGTTTAGTTCATTTACTTCATTTGTCCTTATACAAATCTAGCATAGCAAATTAGACAAAAAAAAAACGAATTATTTTATTATGGTGAGCTGTATGACACCCTATATGTATATATTTCAGGTGTACCTGAAAATGAAATGCGCCAAAAAATAAAGAAACGAAATAGGTTTCAACTAAACTTTATTTTGAGATACTAATATATAATAAAAACAATGCAAAAAAATGATATTTGAAAATATATATACTTCAGTGGCGGCTGGTGAATAAGACCTGTGGAGCTGCAGAACACACCTAATTTCGACAATTCGTATTTTATAAAAGATTTTTGTATAACAAATAAATCCGAGAATAAATCTTTAACATCCCTATAGATTTTTTTCTCTAACGGCGACAAGAGCACCGCAAGTGTCACGGCCTGAAAATCTCCAGCGTATACTCGTTTTCAGATGGGCGCGGGACTGTAAAGCCCTTCGTCTACGGAGCGACTGGTTTCTGATGAAACTGTTTAAATAACGTAGTAACAAAACAGTTGAATACTCAAATCGCGTGCATTTAGCGACGCGAAAGTAATTAGAAAAATATTAGAATACTACCGATAGTTTATTACAACATTCTTGTTTACTTTTTTGACTGTTTTTAATTGTATTGTGATAATCTGGATGAGGTGGCTATTTTGCACTATTACAATCGTAGATGTAGACGCAGAAGAAGGCGGAAGAAATAGATACTGTAGATTATTTGTAGCCGCCTCAGAATTGCAACTAGATGATGGAAAGGTTTCCACTTCCTGGACAAACTTTACGTTCAAACTTTGTTCATTCATCTTTTTTATTAAAAAAATCAACAGAAACTAAAACAAAAAATTACCGACAGTGCCAGTCTCTTGGCGACTAATCACTTACAAGTATGCTACCGATTCGTGACTGGTACGTCCGTGTACGAGATATGATTTGAATCAATATGCAGGGACACTCAACAAAACTGGCAAGCGATGGAAGTGTTTAATCACTCAGAAACCAGTTGCTCTGTGGAAGAGGGACCTAAGTGCACAGCGAACGATTTTTGAATACGACACGTCGGATTGGTTGAGCGCCGCACGTGGCAGAATACGTCGATTTATGGATGATTTGCGGCTGCACGGCGGACGGGTAAATTGTTTTGTTTATTTCGAATTACGCCCGTGACCGTATTTTGTTGAATCGTTCGTTCCATTGATTCTGTTTAGTTGCATAAACATGAATTCAATCGTATATTCGCAAACTCATAGTTTTAGCTGCCGTACAAAGAAAAGATTAAAATTAAAGATATTGGTCTACCGATACTACAAATAATTATTGAAGTTAGTGCTTCAAGTAGAAATAAAATGTATATGGTTGCCAAGTCCAGATAGGCGTTGAGAGGGATTTGTTTTAAAGAAAATAGCGGAACATTTTCCTTAATACAGGTACCCACTGGCGTGGTTATCTATATATTTAAAATACTAAGCCAGCTTTTTCGTGAGAGAACTATACTGCACAAATTTAAATAGCTTCATTTTTTTTAACGATCGTCTGGTTACCGAGACCCTTCAACATTATTTTTTTGTATTGTTTTATTGCTTATTTTTCTATGAAACCAATGTTTTTTCATCAATAACATTTCTGGACTATGTGGTGAATGCACCCCATATTCTTATAATTCCACTGAAAACTGATCGCGTCATCTAACGGAAAAGGCAGAACAATGTATGCCGAGCCTGCTAATATATTGCTTGATTTCATTACTTGCGGTGGAGAGGATTTTTTTTATCTACCTCTAAATGCGCCACATTTTTTTAAATGGAAAGCTCTATATAGTTTCGAATATTTTGATTCTACATGAAGTTCCAAGTATATTTTATAAAGCATACCCTATACCTTCTTCAACTATTTGCTAAAAAATGGCGTCAAAACATGCAACAGACACACATTTTGATCATCTGTAACTTTTCTATTTTTAAGGATATCGAAATGAAACAAGAATCATTTTGCATAGATATTTATATTATAGATTATATTTTTAAAAATAAAATAAAACAAACTAATAAAGACCGTTAGACCATATCCTCGTGGTTTAGACATCAAAACACTCAGTACATAAATATAGTTTTGTTAGTAACAAATTAAGAAGAATTATCTCGCGGACTTCATAGAGCAAAATTTTCCAGGTGAAATAAATTATTTTTCACTTTTTAGTGCATTTTTTTCAAGTAGGTTTTAGCTTTTTATAAAAATGTTGTCTCTTAAAAATAAGTCTTGTCGTGTGGCGACCGACTTCTCTAAAAATAAAATGAAAACATCCACAGGCTGAACTGGATGCGATGAAATCGTTAAAAAATAATGATATACATTGCAACTTAACAAAAAAATTCTTAGATTCGATTGCTAAAGTTTGATATTTTTTTTTTAATCTACTTATGTTTGAGAATAGTAAACCTGTATTTTATATGCATTTTAAATCCATACATTTTTATTAGAAAAATTACATTTTTTTATATTGCCTACTATTAAAATACATACTTTGGAGAATATTTCCAACGTTAAAAAATAAACTGTTTTAAATTTTCTGTGAACCAAGCTTCTTACGTGATAACTGTATAGTTTACTATACCGATGTTCACTAGAAAATATCTAGCTTGATTTTAGAAAATATGATCTATCTTAGACATACACTAGCTTATTCCACTGCAGAATGTGCTATACCATTTTGATTCAATCGGCCCACGCAAACATAGCTTTGGGTGTGCAAAGAGCGGTTGGGGTAGTTGCTGAACTCGGCTATAGGGAAGATGTCAGGAAAACTTTGAGTGTGTTAAATATACTTACGTCGCCGTGTCTATACGTTTACAAGTGTCTTCTGAATGTAAATCAAGTGCATAGTTACAAGATCTCATAATAACATAGCAATAGATTATACCAAAATCTATAGGTGCATATATAGAACCTAAATTTGTTTACCTCTCGAAGTTAGGTATCTAAATGGAAGCCAGTATAAAACTAAAATAAAAAAAAAATTACTGCAAAATTCATTTTACTCATCTGACGGCATACATTTTAACTTTGTTTATTGTGTAACTAGTATGTTATATTTTAGCATGGTAACGGGGTTTTCATTTGTTTAAATTATTTCTCCTTAAATTAATTAAATTGCTCATTATCCGAGGGCTTCGTGAACTGAGAGAAAGAGATATCGCTACCATACGCATCGTCACTCACACCGTTCGTGTCCTTATCGTTAGTCTTGTGTCGTTCCACGTGGCGTTCTAGATTGTTTTTAAAATTACTTTTATACGAGCAATCGTTGCACATGAACCACTCACTCTTATCGGACTTGTTGTGTCTTAACTGATGTCTCTTCGCGTTATATTTATGAACCGTTTTATAATCGCACACCGAACAATAAAACCATTCGATTTCCGCAGCAGATTTGTGAATTGTCGCGTGCTGCTTCAAACGATGTTTGTGAACTGTCTTATATGAACAATCTGAACACTGGTTCCATACGATTTCATTTGGCCTGTGGTGTATGACCGAATGCTTTTTTAGCCGATGCTGTAAGTGGCTTTTAAAAGGACAGACGGGACAGCGGAATTCCGATAAACTCCTGGAAATTCCAGTTTTCCTCCGATGAATACAGGCATGTACCTTGAGACTTTGTTTCCATTTTGTTTTATATGGACAATCTAAACATTGGTGCCAAACAATTTCGTGGGGCTTTTTATGAATGACCAAGTGATCGTCTAGATATTGTTTCGAGCGAGTTTTATATGAACACTCGTGACAGTTGAACCACTGAATATCATTTGCTCTATGACGATTAGCAGCGTGTTGCTTTAGAGTTCCCTTCCACTTTGTTTTATATGTACACTGTGGACATTGGTGCCATACAATTTTGTCGGGCTTTTTATGTAGCAACAAATGACTATTCAAACAAAGCTTTGAATGGGTTTTAAATGGACACTCGGGGCAAAGTAATCCCTTAATGTCAGTTTCGGTAAGCGCTGTTGTCAGATGTTCGTTTAAATAATTCTTTAACTCTTGAATTCCAGTTTCCTCGTGTACTCCTTCGTGGATATTTAAATAATCTTTCCTGACAGTTTCGTAAGGACATTTCGAACACTTGAATAATTCCATTTTTGGAGTATTATGAACGACTAAGTGCTTCTTTAAACACCATTTTCTATACGTTGCATATGGGCACTCTGGACACTTGTGCTGAAGAAATTCGCCTGTATCTTTATGTCGGGCAGAATGCCGTACGATGCTAAATTTGTAAATTGTCCGGAAAGGGCACTCTAGACATTTGTACCATACGAGTTCGTCTGGATTTTTATGTCTGGTGGAGTGCTGTACGATGCAACTTTTATAAGCTGTCCGGTAGGGACACTCTTGACATTTGTACCGTTTGAGTAGTTCACTTTGCTTTTTATGAATGACAGAATGCTGGCTGATGGCACTTTTAGAATCTGACTGGAAAAAACACTGCGGACATTTATACAGTTGTACTTCATTTTTCGATCTTTGTGCCACTTTGAAATGCTTGACGATCCTGCAAAAATAATAAAAGGTTACTTTTTGATTCAGTCAGTATAGAGGGTGTTACAAATTCGGTGGGATAGCATTGACATATCAAAAACCGTAAGAGAGAGATACGAGATACGAGGTTAAATTAGGGCGAAATTGCGCAATTAATGTCGAATATGTCGTTACCGAAGTTCAAAAATTATGATCTTATTTTCAGGTTGCTTTTGAAGAGATATTTACAAAATAAATTATACATATAGTGGTAATGAAAAGATGTATTGATTTCGAGTTTTGTAAAGGCTAAAATCGCACTGAACATTAATGTCCAGTGTATTATGAACAAGTTGCCGGAAATTGAAATGTTCTTGGAGGAAGAGCCCCAGATGTATTGATGTTTTGCTGATTTCGGAATTCTGCAACTGGCACATGGAAAATGAATTGCCGTTTTTTCCAGTAGCGGGTTTTAATATGGCAAGCTTTTTGTGTGGATAATGCAAAAAATAGTGGTGTGAGCATATATACCAAAGGAAAATAATGTCACAGAGATAAGTAAGTTAATGAAATTTTAAGTGGAATAAAATATTGCAGCAATCTCCTAAGAACTTGTGTTTACCTATTGGAATTGTCAAGAGTAACATAAAACTTTTAATTGGGGTGATTTGAACATCGTCCTTTCTATGCACACATAATAATAAACATACCCTTTTAAATATTATTCACTCCTTTGGACCAGAGCAAACAATTTTTACAGAAACTCGTGCTCAGGATTTTGAACTCATAAATCCAGATCTCTCATTAGATATTGGATTTTGTTAAACTATTTTGCCCAATTAATAGAAATTGTTTAGTTCCAACATCAACAAAGATAACACGTTGTCCTATAAAAGAATATATAGCAAAAATAACCTAAAAACATTAGAACTTTATTTTGGTCTGGTGAAGAAAAATATAACATATTTTTTAAAAATGTTCAACATTTGTTTTTTTCTAATAAAATATCAAAGGAAAGCACTATCAAAAATCTCCCTGGATCACTGCGAAATAAAAAAAATCAAAAACTTAAAAATGCTTTTTCACGAATACTATAAAAAAACGCCAACGGAAGTATAAAAGAATATATACAATTTAACTGCACACTAAAGAAAATTAATATGGATAAAACAATAACAATTGACAACAAAAGCAAAAAAAATATTTTACTTCGAATAAAATATATTACGTTGGTCATTATTGTTATGATGTTTACCTAATTGTTATTGCAATTCTTTTAATTAGTGACTTTTAATTACTTTTATACGGTTGACGTCTCTATGAAAATGTATTTTTATTTTGAGATTAATGAATATTATTATTATTATTTTGTTTATGATCTTTAGTAGATGCCGGTTTTCTATATATATATATATATATATATATATATATATATATATATATATATTTGAATTTAATATGAAGCTACAAAAACTATTAAGTATGTAAAAGATATGGTTACTTAGGAAATAGGTCTATTAATCCTAGTTTACAAATAAAAGGATACATTTATAAAACTACAGTGCGATTTAGTGGCAGCTATTTGTTTAAAGTTACAAACGACAGTTTTAGACTAACGTATGTCCCGTAAGTTTTGGCACAAAATTTAAAACAAAATATTCTTTTAATATGTAGCTTTGGTTAAACTTTTATTATTTACTATAATTAACGGCTTAGTAACTAACAAAATTAATAATTTAAATTAAATTGAAGGGGCCGTGCTGCTCAATTAGACGCAATTTTCTGCGAACATCTCGCATTAGGTTCTGGACAACTTCAATATCAATTTCGCCTATCTTTCTAAAAATTCTACGCCGTAATTGTTCCTCATTTTCGGCTTGCTACCCTCCATCATACACTTTGCGGGATAACAATGCCCAAAAATCTTCAATCGGGCGGGCCTGAGGTAAATTAGGGGGGTTATCTTGTCTTGGTACGAAAGGTATGTTATTTTGACGAAGGTAATTTTGAGTTGCTCTTGCATAATGACAGCTTGCTAAGTCGGGCCAAAACATTATATCATCTCCCACGTGATGTTGGTATACAAAATGAACTAATTTATTAAGACAGTTGTCAATATATCTTTCCGCATCCAAAGCTTCCCCCCTAACTCGACCCACATAAGGTCTGGATATCCCTCTAATCGAAATCGCACACCACACCAAAACTTTATCAGCAAATTTAGCTTTTTCCTTATATTTAACATTGTTTGGGCACTCTTCTATATTGTCCGTATAAAAACCATCGTTTCCTTTGATTTCCGAGTTGGCAAGGGTAAAGTATTTTTCATCGTCCAAAATAATAATAATAATAATTCTCATTTGAAAAATGAGCCTAAGATTTCGACAGCATCTTGGTATCCGTGCTAATTGATTTTCGGTATATTTAGGACACTTTCGTCTTTTTCGATATTTTTGACCATTTCTTGTCAATTCCCGCCATACTGTACTCTTTGAAGATCGGAATTGACGCGCTAATTTTCTTGTAGAAACTCCGACTCTGTCTTTTGCTCTTCTTACCAATCTTTCCGTCCTTTCTCGCGTGAAACTTCTTGGTCTTCCACTTTTTGGAAGATTTAAACAGGGAATTCCTTCTTCACATTCGGCTATAGTACGGTAAATACTTCTGCGTGAAATATTTTGGTTTTGAAAAATGCGAACTATTTCAGCCTTAGGAATTTGCCCAACCAAATTATAAATACTTTTTCGTATTTCTAATTTATAAGACATTTTAATGCAACTGACTTTAAAAAATGACTTGTCAAACTAATGTCAAGCAAATAAACATTTTTTTGTTTCCAAAGCCATCTCGATATATTATCTTTACAACCTATTTTCAAGCCCCTCAATTTTGTGCCAAAACTTACGGGACATACGTTATGATTTTAAAGTGTTTCCTTGAACTATGTGAATGTATAAGGACTACTTACGTACATTATATTGGCTCTAATCTGCACTTAACAACACTATAAGACATAAGCATAGTTTATAAAAATTATTTTATTGAAATTAAAACAAAATTCTAAATTTTGTTGAGGAAAATATAACCCGTTATACTTTTGTAGACACTTTTCATTCTCTAGAAGATGGTGCACTCAGATTTAAACTCTGATGTTCTATCATCAACTTAATTTTTTAAATACGGCCCTAGATTTTTTTGCTTTTTACAACCCTTTGACTTGTGTCTGTTTCAAGGGAAAATCTCAAATTTGATGTTCAAACTTTAAGCGTGATACATCGTTAGTTTTGGGAGGTCGAACGCTTAATAAAAAATGAAATAAAAAGTCCAGGTCGTTCCTGAAAAAAGAAAGTTGATGAGGAGACCTCGAAGGCGAAACGTCCGAGAAGGAAAGGCTATAAAGATGTAAAATTTATTTTGTAATACCTCTTCAAATGCAGAACAATTCTCTAACTTTTATAAACAACATATAATTCGGCATTAAATTAAATTAAATCTTTATAAGTGTCAAAAGTCTTCATCTACCCTTCTTGTGCTAAAAAGTTTATACAGGATCCAAATTCAAAATATTGATTTTTCGAGAATATTTTTAAAACCTTAAGTTTTAGTTATCACAAAGTTTGTAGATTATAAAATTATCTACAGAAAAGGATTTGTTATTCTCCATTTCGATTTTTATGTGCAACGAAAGGCAAAGGATCAGCCAGTGAGGCTGGCCAAGAAATGTTATGCAGTGTGCCTGTAGTGGTGGCCAAATCGGTGTATTTCTCATTAATTGAAAGCCATCTTAGATATTTCATAGCATTTTGGAGTTTCTGTAGCCAATAACTGTTTATGAGACTTTTTGTTTCCACCTTCCTACTGCAAAAACAGGCAATAAGGTATATCTGCATGGCTAACACGAGAAAATGTGGGCAGGCCTTTGTTAGAACAACAGGGGATGAGATACTTACATTAACATGTTGGTTTTTATTGGAAACAGTACGTCTGGTTTATAACGGGTATAAGGGTGGAAACATTGGTGCAATTACTACCTTGAGAAGTATATATAACACGGTAGGGGTAATCATCTACCACTGCCAATTTGTAAAAGAATTTTAACTACCTTGCAACCAATGTAAAAAATGTAGAGTAACCGATTAAATATAAAAAACCGCATTGCCTCTACTGAAAAAAAAAGCTTACTACAATTGACAATTTTATAATGATAACTTTAACTAACAACCTTATCGCTAGATTTTTTTTGATCCCACAACTTTTTGGTCTTAATTCTTAGTGTATTAATATTTTTACTAAATAACGACATCTCCTGCTGTGTTAACTTCTATTGTTAAGCTTTGTCAACAAAAAACATACCATAAGACGTGTTTAAAATTTGAATTTGAATAAAAATTACAATAATTATCGTATGTAATTGCCATTTGACCCAAGGAAAGCTACCACTAAATACTAGACCTACTTTTCAGACCTATCCTCTTCACTTTCATTTTTGATGTTTATTTCCTCATGTTGAATAGAATACTCATTTAAATATTCTTCATTACTTTTTTCTTCTTTAACGTCAATATCTGCTGAATGGCTTTCTCCACCAATATATGATGTACAATCATTCTTATTGTCGAGTTCCCTGCAACATAAAAAAGCAGTCCAATACCGTGCACACTAAAAATTTCAAAATTCTGTTAGTCTCTGACAACCCTAATGTTTTTAAAAAATCGGTAAGTTTCCTTTACCCGGAATTTCCCTCGCTATTTTCTAAATTTTGTGTGCATTTATGGTAGTGTATGTATCACAGAGGGAGTGTAATATAGTAAATACGAGTTTCATTATTAAACTGTTCGGATAAGTAGTAAAGCATATATTATGTTATACAGCAACAATAGTAGTAGTCGACATTTCAGTGTTTTTAGGTTATGAAAAACATAATAATTAAATTATTAAAAAAAATACAATTTATCCCTATTAAAATATTTTTATATTATTTTGTGTATTCTTTTAGTCAGTCAGGTATAGGTACCATTCTGGTCGGCTACTTTAGGTCCAAATATATAATTTTACAAAAATAGTTTTTAACAAAAAAATCTCATTTAAAATTTTTAAGGTTTTATTTTGATACAATACACCCAGGCCTACACGAAAACGTACATAAAAAACTATCAACAAATATTTAATTTTTACAAAAAATATAACGCCAAAAATCTTATTAGGGTCTGGTGCAAAGTACCTTACCAAAATAATAAAAATATCTTAATTTTTAGTGTATTAATATTTTTATTAAATAATAATATACAACCTGCTAGTGTTAACTTCTATTATTAATCATTAAACTTTGTCATGCATGGTATTTGAATTTGAATAAAAATGGTATGCCCTTGCCACTTGACCCTAGCAAAAGCTACCATTAAATACTATACCTACTTTTCAGACCTATCCTCTAGATTTTCATTTTTGATGCTCATTTCCCCAAGCCCAATAAAACGCTCATTAAAATATTCTTCACCAATTTTTTCTTTTTTAATGTCATTACCTGTTGAATGGCTTTCTTCATCAATATACGATATACAATCATTCTTATTGTCGAGTTCTCTGCAACATAAAAAAGCGGTTTAATACCTTATCCTCACCAAAGGGTAAGTAATAAATAAGAAAAACAGAAATGAGGAATTTTAACTAAACTCATTATAAAAAATTGCAAAATTCTGTTGGTCTCTGACAACCCTACAGTTTTAACATTTTTGAAAACGTGAAAAATCGGATATTTTTTTGTATTTAATTTTTGGATACATTCTATTATTTTTTAGGTTCTGGTGTTAGTCGTGATGTCAAAAGCCAAACCTATTTATTTCATTTGAGGTACTGAGATCTAAAATATTTTTTCGATCCGCCATTACGTGCAAGTATTATATCTATTAGGTACAAATGGAACAATGTAAAACGGCAAAAGTGTGGCTACATACTACATTAAATACTACTATATTAAATATAAAAAGTAACTTACAAATCTTTCTGTTCAGTTTTTATGCCATCAATTTCCTTTTTGCCAATAAAATAGAGATCTGAATTATTGTCAACTTCATTCTTACATCTCCTTAAAATATAAAAAATTCGGTAAATTCATCTTTACCCACAACTTCACTCGTACAGAATTCAACTACTTGCAATATACAGTATACATCTAGTGTGTATCAGCCAAATGGAATAAATTTGATAATAAATAAATGGGGGCGTGTTCGGAAAAACGCTTGGACCCGTCGATTGGTATTTTTAGTTGCTCATTTTCTCCAATAAAATTTTTTATACAGGGTGTGTCCTGTAACAGTGGTCAATGCCAACTTTCTTATTTCAAATGCAACACCCCGGATATTATTTAATTTTTGGATTCTTTAGGAGATTCTAAACATATTTTATGTTCAATGTCCTATACCTATCTTCAACTATTTCGGCAATATTAAGTGTTTTCAAAATTATTTTTATTTTATTTATTTCGAATTTATTATTATTCATGAAAGTGGCTCTGGTTACTGAACTATTTATTTGATTACAAAAATTCGCTACAACACATTCAATACTTACTTACCATTTAGGTCTTCATATTAAGAATGTAAGCAAAAACTATTTTAGCGTTCCTTTTTATTGATATGGAACAAAAAGAGCCAGCTTTGTTTACTTTTAAGTTTTGTTTACTTTTGTGTAAAATGCCTGGCCTTTCTCTTTGCAAGACAGTAGTTGTCAGTGTCAGTGTCATAGTCTTTTGAATTTCGTTAACTGCATAATACCTAATATCAGAAAAATGGTTCATTTAACAGAAATGCATAAAATAACAATTCTACAAATGATTGGTTATGGAGATAACACACGAACACAAGTGGAAGTTGCTCGCTTATTTCATGAAAAATTTCCAAATTTGCCGCATATATCCCAAGGGACAATTAGTAAAATAGAAAAGCAGTTTCACGAGCTTGTACATGTGAGGCAGATAAAAAAAGCAGCTGCCAATTCAATAAATGATGATACTAAATTGGATATTATGCTTGAGTTTGAGGAAAACCCACATATTTCTAGTCGACAAGCCGCCGCAATGTTCGTTATTAGCCATTCGTCGATTATTCGAACATTAAAAGAAAATAAAATGCATCCCTATAAAGTGATACCAACTCAGGAGCTCATGGAAGACGATTATGATAGGAGAACTTATTTTTGTGAACAAATGATGGCTATGTTAGATAACAATGTTATTCAGTTAGAACATGTTTTGTTTTCGGATGAGTGCACCTTTACACTTCACGATCATGTAAATCGTCAAAATTGCCGCTATTGGTCTAGGGAAAATCCTCACTGGATCAGCGAAGAACATACTCAATATCCTGAAAAGGTTAATGTTTGGGCAGGAATTGTTAGGGATCATATCATAGGCCCCTTTTTCATTGACGGCAATTTGAATGGCGATAATTATTTAGCACTGCTCCAAAATAATGTCGTGCCAACTTTGACAAATTTGTATCCGGATCCAGCAAACCCACAAGTTCCAGCGAATATGATATGGTTTCAGCAAGATGGAGCAGCGCTCCATTACCAAATTAATGTCCGGCAGTACCTCAACGGAATATTTCCAAATCGGTGGATAGGGAGACGAGGATCGATAGAATGGCCAGCGCGATCCCCTGATCTGACGCCATTAGACTTTTTCTTATGGGGACATATTAAAAAAGTTGTATACAAAACTAAACCCCTCGACTTAGCTGACTTAAGAAGACGAATAACGCTTGCGATTAGATCGGTCACGCCTGAGATGCTAAATAACGTTAGAAGAAATTTCTATTTAAGATTAGGAATTTGCCAAGACGTTCGCGGCGAGCATATTCAACAGTTCCTAAATTAACTTTTTACTTTTGTTTATACATTATGAAGAAATAAATAATTTTATTTTTTTAATCTTAATTTTTGCAATAAATTTGAAAACACTTAATATTGCCGAAATAGTTGAAGATAGGTATAGGACATTGAACATAAAATATGTTTAGAATCTCCTAAAGAATCCAAAAACTAAATAATATCCGGGGTGTTGCATTTGAAATAAGAAAGTTGGCATTGACCACTGTTACAGGACACACCCTGTATAAAAAGTTTTTATTGGAGAAAATGAGCAACTAAAAATACCAATCGACGGGTCCAAGCGTTTTTCCGAACACGCCCCCATTTATTTATTATCGAATTTATTCCATTTGGCTGATACACACTGTATATAGCGTCTAACTATTGGGAAAAATTTTGTACAAGTCCTGTAAAAAATCCACAGATCTTGCACCTTACGCAAGCATGTATTGAAAATCCGTGACACTTTTGCATTTTAGTGTTTTCCTATGTGATGTGATACAAATACCTTCCAATTTACCTTAATTTGTTATTTTGCATTTGAGTTTTCTTCTTATAACGATAACGTCGACATCTTAAAGCATTCTTGGATGGAGCATTTTCAACAAAAATGACGTCATTAACTTTAGCGGTATCATTAATGGTTGTTAATAGATCAGTTTGTTTTAATTTTCTGCGTTGTCTGTAATTACGACATCTTTCTGCGTTTGATATATGGCTTTTGATTTGTGTATTTATTTTTTTTGATTTTTCCTTTCTCTTTTGTGACATACGTTGTCTATAATTGCGACATTTCTCTGCGTTTGATATACGGGTATTTTTCGACTTCCTTTTTCCCTTTTGTGTAGAGGTATTACCTTCTATCAACAAAATCTTTTCCTTTTGATTGACATCATTAGGTTTTGATTTTTGATCCTGTTTATTTTGCAAAATACTTAAACATGCTAAATCCCTTTCCTCCATGTTGGTTTATTTTATATTACATCGTTTGACTTTAGAATAGAAACAAATGCCATCTTATTTCTCATTTGACATTGGAATGAAGGATGGAATAAATTTCATTAGACAGTACCTGAAATTAAGAAGAATATCCGTCATGCATGCGTCATGTAAGAGTTGTTCATTTTATAAAATCTATAGCCGATATAATATTGCATATATATAATACCATCCGTATTAATTATACCTATTTGTTAACATAGTTCACTTTTGAGTTTGCAATGATTGCATTTTTTAGTTGGCCGTGAATTAAGCGGGCATTATTATAAATAAGTTGAGCAATAAAATTAATATTTTTTGAATTAAAATATGAAGGACTTCCCAATAAATAGACGTTGATACTTGAAATGATTTAATCTTACATTATAATATAAAGTTATATAATACTATATAATATACTAACTTTTTAAATATTGAAATAGTTCCTTTTAATGCGCAAGCACTAAAATATAAAAACATATTTTAAATATTATCAGGAAACAAACACCCGTCATGCATTGCAATGTCATACCTAATCAAACAAAGAAAGTATTTCTGTTATTGGGTCACGACCGGAAAAAAGATAGACTTTTTGAAAATGTATTATGTTTATTTCGTAGTTCTTGGTCGCCCTCTATTGTGTGCCAAATTTAAATAAATTATCTCTAGAAATGTATACGGTTGATAAAAAGTAAATAAGAAATATTAAAACTATAACACCTTGTATCTTGGAAACGAAGCACTTTTGACACACCTTTATATGAACATTATGCTTATTTCGTAGATATTTTAAGAACTTTTTATCTTAAAAATACTTAAGGAATAATTGTCCTGTAATATACCAGGCATATGTTCAGATTCCCGGTCGAATTCTTGTTCTCGACCTAACCTAACCTAATATCTATGAGTATTAAAAAAACGTTAAAACACTAGAAACGATCGGATAGTGCTTATTTTAACGTTTTTATTGTGCATATATTAATTTCAGGTCAGGACAGTTGTTCAGATATTTTAGTAGAGAGCAAATTGTGTAAATTTAGGAAAGTTTGATTAAATGGTTGTAAATATACTAAACCATACATAATTGTATTTAAAGGTATGACATTTTTTATTTTCACTGTGCATTTTTTGTAGCCTCATAATATAATGCCAATTTAATTATTGCAGACTAATTATATTTAAACACAAGGGCGTTTATTTTTATTCAACAGCACAATGATTTTTGGATCGAAATTAATTTTTGTTGGTGTTGAAATCAGTAAGTAATTTCTCATTTTATTAATTTATTGCCGCTGTTTTCTTTTTAACTGCTTGATTTTTTTATTAATTGGTTTTATAGTTAATATAATGTAAGCAGCAAATGCTACTCATATTTAAAGTAATGATTATTTAAAATTGAAGTGTTTTTAGTCGTACAAACTATAATGTTGGTCAGGTAGGTTCCGAAAAAAGGAACTGACATCTTATCGAATTAGACCCCTCTATTTTTCCTTTAGGGCATAGCATTAAGTTGCCTTAAATTTCAATCAAATACGGCGGCGTAGTTATAGCAGCTGTAAAAAATAATGGGTAAGATATTTAAATTTCATTTAATTGTAGGACCTCAAATTCGATTTGTGGATCACGAATTCTTTTATTTTGAATAAATTAGCAAAATGTGGGGTGCATAGAAGAATCAATCGGTAAAAGTTCCTGAAAGTGAACGTGTACAGGGTGTCCCAAATTCGAAGGTGACCATTGGGATCTTGGAAACCGTAAGAGATACGAAAAAGTTTAAATTATGGCAAAGTTGCGTATTTTGGTGCTCAATAAAATGCCGTTTGGAAATTGAAAAAATTCCGACTAATTTCGGAGATAACCGAAAAAAACCGAAAGTTAAAATTTTTTTATTTATTTTCTGCTGACTTTATTTAAAGAGATATTGCAAAACAAATTGCACTTTTTCATTGCCACTTTTTTAGTTTTTTAAAGTGGCGTTCTTACTTTTTTGATTTGACGTTTCGGTTTTTCGGATCCATCATCAAGTTAATTTTTTTAAATACGGACCTGGATTTTTTATTTCAAATTTCGAAAGAGCTCGAAATTCTAAGCACAACAATATATCACACATATTATTTCAATAAATTATAAGGCTTTAAAATTAATAAAAACAAAATTTAATGTTAAAAAACGTTAGGTGGCTATGAAACAAAAAAAACATCTGATTATTATTTTGAGTTACGTTACTATGGTGATTTACAGTGACATTTTCTTTTATCGTTTTTATTATTTATTGTGCGTTATAACTAATAAAAAATGTTTACCAAATTAGAAAAACGTGATATGCTACGAATTTATTACAAATTAAATCGAAACTCTAGACTTTCAAGTCAAGAATATTTTATTCAATATCCCGAGCGAAGACAGCCTCATGAAAATTATTTTGCTAAACTTGATACCAACTTGTTACAATTTGGAAGCTTTAACAAACCTAGAAATAAATATGGTCGTAGAGTTGATGAAAATGAAGAGGAAAACATCATTAATAGGGTAAAATAATAAAGTTTTAATTTAAATTCATATCTTATACTTTTTTTTCATTTAAGGTCAATAATGCTCCTAGGGGGTCAACTAGGTTTTACGAAAATGAGTTGCAAATACCTAGAATGCGAATATAGCGCACATTACAAGCCAATAAATATCGACCATACAAAATTCACCTTAGTCAAAAACTTAGACCAGGTGACGATATCCGACGAATGGATTTTTGTAACTGGCTTCAAAATAAATGTGAGGAAGATAACAATTTTTTATCTAAGGTAATTTGGACTGACGAGTGTAATTTTACAACCTATGGAATCTTTAACCGACATAATGAGCATTATTGGTCGGTAGATAACCCTCATCAACATCAGGAAGTAAGAGCACAAGGAAGAGTATCTTTCAATGTATGGGTCGGGATGTGGCGCAATAAAATTCTAGGTCCAATAATATATGAAGGTACCCTAACGTCAAACAGATATCGCGAATTAATATTAGAAAACGTTGTTGAACTGCTCGAAAACGAGCCACTAAATATTTTGCGACAGTTGTAGTGGCAGCAGGATGGTGCACCACCACATAATGGACGTGAAGTTGCACAATTTTTAGATGCCTTGTTTCCAAATAAATGGATCGGAAATACTGGACCTGTGCGATGGCCTGCGAGAAGTCCTGATCTTAATCCGTTGGATTACTTCTTATGGGGGTTTCTACAAAATCGTTTATATCGCAATATACCCGATAACATTAACCAACTTCAAGAAAATTTAATTAGGGAGGTTAGAGCCATTCCTGCTAGAACCATACAACGGGCGATATTAAAAATTCGTAGACTTGCAGCAAAATGCATTGAAGCACAGGGTTTTCAGTTTGAATACCTTTTATAATATGTAATTATTTTTGTATACTTTAGTTTTAAAAATTCGATAAGTTTGTTTATTTATGTTGTCACTTCTGATATACCTAGCTTTAGTTTTTTCTAAATAAAGGTTACAAACAATTTTTGTGTTGTTCTATTAAACGGTTGCTACAACGTTGGCGCGTTATAGCTGTGTGTTACAGTTAAAAAAAAAACATCACAATGAGTATTATATTAGTAAACGTCAGTATAAATCTCCATGGTAACTTAAAATAATAATTTCATGGATTTATTATTGTTTCATAGCCACCTTAACGTATTTTAAATATAAATTATGTTTTTATCAATTTTAGAGTATTATAATTGATTAAAATAATATGTGCGATATATTGTTGTGCTTAGAATTTCGAGCTCTTTCGAAATTTGAAATAAAAAATCCAGGTCCGTATTTAAAAAAATGAACTTGATGATGGATCCGAAAAACCGAAACGTCAAATCAAAAAAGTAATAACGCCACTTTAAAAAACTAAAAAAGTGGCAATGAAAAAGTGCAATTTGTTTTGTAATATCTCTTTAAATAACGTCAGCAGAAAATAAATAAAAAAATTTGAACTTTCGGTTTTTTTCGGTTATCTCCGAAATTAGTCGGAATTTTTTCAATTTCCAAACGGCATTTTATTGAGCACCAAAATACGCAACTTTGCCATATTTTAAACTTTTTCGTATCTCTTACGGTTTCCAAGATCCCAATGGTCACCTTCGAATTTGGGACACCCCGTACAAGGTGTCGAAATTTCGATGCTTTTCCTGGGTATCTCGGCTATTTGAAAAGATAGAGACTTGCGGTTTTCGCAACACTGTGCTCGATTTTTGTGAAACTAAAGATGCCATAAACAACAATTTCCCAGCCCACTTCGTTTCTGAGATACAGGGTGATTTTGAAAATACTGCATTTTGGGACCCCCCTCGTAGCTCGCTTACCGTATGAGATATCAAAAATGTAAAAACGGCTTATTACACAGTTTTTTACGTAGAATCCAGTGGCGTAGTCAGTTTTTTTTATCCCCTACCATTCCCAACTCACGTTTTAGGCGACGGACACTAATATAACCATTTCAACTGCCTCTGCATTTTCGACAGTTCAAGTTGTTCACCTACAACCTCTGCCTCGAAAACTTCTCTCAAAGCTGCCCGTTTCCTGAAGATCGCGTTCAATATTGCCAAATATCGGGTGATTTGGCACTCGATGGTTTGGATATTTGTTCCGGTATATCCTAACACTCTAACGCCCGTTTCCTTGGCAAAACCTGTACACCAGGAAAAAATCAACTTTCTCAGAGTTAGTATAATTTTGCATGTTAAGTGGTAAATAGAGATTCGAAATTAAAAATGATAGTCTAATATTCTAAGACAAAATTCGTCAACATGATAAAATCAATCATGGTAACATGATGCAATAATTAATAAGAACAACATTATTATTATTGTATGCAAGTAATTGAAAATCAATTTTTTTTTTGGAAAAACCGATCATCCTACGAAAAATTTTCTGAAAAGTTTCAATAAAACAGCAACCTATATGATAAAAATAACTGATTCGTCATAAAGTTGATGACGTAAAAAATCAGAAGGTATGTTTATTTATCAACAGTACACATTACAGGCAGAGCCCAAATAGTGCTACAAATCATTGTTAAATTTAATTCTATCCAATACTAAACTATGATTAAGGTTAAAACAATTTTGAAAGTAAAAATGTTAAAGTAAAATAGTCATGTGGAAATATATAAAAATACTAGAACATTGTCAATGGTAATCACAAACATAGTAAAACATAAAACATTTCAAGGTCGCAGCAAGTTTAGAACCTTCTTCTTAAAGTTACATGGACTAGTGTCAAAGTTAAAATCTGTGGGCAGGGAATTGAAAAGCCTCATCAGATTATTAATTGGAGCTCGGTTCTAGTTTCCTGCCAAGATTCCAATTCAGAAACCAGTTCTATCTCTCTGTCTTTCATTATCTTAAGATCTTTCTCCAAAGAAGCATTACGTTTGCTCAAGACATCCAAATCTGATGAGAGTTTTTTTTCTGCATCTGACACCAGGTCTTCAAATACCTGGCTATTTCTTCTCAGTCTATCAATGTGTCTTTCCTTTTCCTTCAATTCTATATTCAATTGATTAACTTCCCTGTCGTGTAGCTGCCCTTGTTCATGGTTAGCGTTGAATGTCGTCTGACAACTAGTTGAACATAAAAGCTTATAGCCACCCATTTTTACCATTTCCGGCATTCTTTCCATGCAACTGGGGTGAAATACAGAATGGCATTGTATGCAAAAATAATTCAAGAATTCTTTATTTTTACAACATTTGAATTGACGTTGCATTTTTATAAAAATTCAGATAATATTGCAAGTTAATAAATTGACCGACGAGAAGACGCTATTTTAGTGTATGACCATGCGAAAACTCCACAGGCAAAAGTAAGGAGCGATAATAAGTCACGGCCATAAAATTTTAAATTCCATGAAATTTTTTGTTCTTTTTCTTTTATGTTTCGGCCTGTGAATATTCTTTTGTTCAAAAGTAGTTATTACTGAATTTCAGGCTGTTCTTTAATTAAAATTCGACGAAAATACGATTATTATACACTTCTAAAATTTTGCGATGTACACATACAAAACACTTATATTAACACAAAGATAAAACCACTAAAAATTTTGTTTAAACAGACGAATAAAATAAAGGACTTGCCACAACGAAATCAAACGTTATTTTTCCATTTTTAGATGGGATGTAACTTTTACAACACTTCCACTTATTATAGCCAGCCCCTATAAAAAAACGCCATTTTATAGTATTAGACCACACAGCTTAAGTCATTAAAATCAATTAGCATGTTTCCAAGAAATTTAAGAATAGTCAACTTAAAAAAAAGCCCTCTGCAGGCTAAACAAAGTAACTTTGTATATAGGTAAGTTGGCTTAAATTGGCCTATTTTGACGTCAGTAATCTGTCATTAAAAGTTGTAGATGTATTTCCGGACACCCTGAATAAATGTCGACCTTCTTTTGATAGAAGCGCCACTCGAATACCTTTTTTGGATGAGTCGGAGCAGCGAAATTCTTGCTTGTAATTAGATTTTCACTTTATAAACTGGGATTTTTTTCGCACTCTTGCAGATTTTCAATACACAGGGTAAGATTTTCTAATAAATTTTGTGTTCTTCTATGGCAGTATATTGTTTCAGATTGGCCAGTACACAAACACAAAGTTTCTGAATGCACTCCTTTAATTCAGAACACAGCTTACAGGTAGCAGAGGTAAAGATTGGTTATAACTAACAATGGTAACTAAAGTAATCTTAAACTTGTCACTGTCACTTCGAAATATTAGTTGCAATTAAGTCAAAATGTTGCCTTGCGCCGCACTTATATAGAAAGGATGGAATGATCCGGAAAATTCTAGAATAATTTAAATACTACAGAGTAAAAAGAATTAAGCCTAATAGAACATTGAAGAAAGATTTTTGACACCGCCATAATCATTACCTACATAAATAAAAATTAAGGTAAGTCTATTTCATTAAAATGACAAATAATTAATAAATTCAACTAAAATTTTACAAATCTATAACTAACAATAAATTCGCAACACTGCCCTCCTCCTAGAGGTTATGGTCTCGATCAAACATCTCCTGATCTTGGTCTGCTGACAAAAGTATAACATACAGGGTGTTTCATTACAAAAATCACGTTTGGTCTCCTATATAATAGTAGTAAGGGTCTTGTTGAGAGTAAGGAATTTGGATTATAAAATTTTTTCAAATTTTAAAGGAAAGCCTATGTCTTTCTTATAGATAGATAGATAGATAGATTTTTATTGATGTCAGTACACAATAAAATTGCATTTATACAAGTTAAAATAACAATAAATGAATAAAGGACAATTTATTATAAAAGAAAATTATGCCTACATATTGATTTAAGCACTATACTATACAAAAATGTATATAAGACATTCTTAAGAATAGTATAAAAAAACCAACACAAAAACATTTCTTACAAACATACAAAAGTAAAGTGTATAAGTTTGCAGTCAAACACTCTATAACAATTTTAAAAATTTTCAGTTAATTTTCTGTTCTGTATAAGAATTTTTTAATTGAATCACATTATTTTTGTTGATACTCTTATAACATTAGTTCTTTAAAAAATATAAATTAAAAAACAGTATTTTATATAATAATATACTCTATTCTGCATGCAATTTTTAGCATAATTAAAGAAAAGTAGACGTTTATATAGTGCCGTACAAAGTTATAACTATATGTTATGCCTTTTTTTGCAAACAAGTGTTTCATCCACAATTTTTTTTTGTTGAAATCTGTTTATTTTGAAGTAAGCTCTACAGTGAATCCAAAAAAAGTGAGTAAATTATAAATACCTAATCTCTACAAGAGCCGTAGTAGTAATAAGATGGGGGACAAGCCCAGCAACTAGGCCTAAAAAGATCTTTTCGCTAACCCTGGTTCCTCCCACCCAGGTCACTACATTTCCAATATCTACTTATTAGATTAATTTCAAATTTTGTGCAAGTATTAAGTGTGATATAGAGATAAACTGATAAAGTTGTGGTACGTATTCAAGATGCCGGAACAAAATGGTGGCCAAATCAATAAAATAAAAATTTTCGTCATATTACCTATCTAAAATAGGATCTTTTGATTAAACTCTTAACTTTTTTTATGTATATTTGGCAATCTTTCTAGAGGAATTACCAAATCAGGTATTCGTATTGGTTTATTGTATGATGCTGGATTATTGAGTATAGTGTAAGGCTACTCTTGGGTAATCTGATCATCTCACGTTATCTTTACTTGTTTTCTCACTTATAAAGAGTATTTTCTGCTTTATTTGTTGTTGTTGTTTGTTGTGTTATTGACTTCTATTCTGGCTAGAACAATTTGTCAGCTCATTCAGGGGTGTATTTGGATTATGATCTGGCTCATAGCTATGTCCCAAACACTGTGATATTTTCTTCTTCTACTATTGCCACTTGCTGTTTTTCTTTTGTGTTCTAGGTGGTTAGTGTACTCGGTGTAAATATACAATGCAGACATAGAAATACTACTCAGACATCACAGTGTACAGATAGGGTAAGTTTGCTAAAACAAAGGTCGGTCACGGTCAGACGTTCTTTATGTTTATTGTTTGATTTTATTCTTAGTGAGAAATTGATTTAGGATCTTAATTATGTTTAAATTGCTCAGTAATTTTGTAATGGTAATTGGTGTGGAAATTTTTTCATTTCTCATTTCATTTTTCGTTCATTCATAGGTCCGTGTGGGGAATTGTATTAATAGGGCATTCTAAAAAATTTTTATTTATATTATACTGCCGCATTCACAGTTGTGTGAATCACGCAGTCCCAAGGCATATAAATGTTCGGCCGTTAAGCAGTGACCTGTTCTCAGTCGTATTATGATTGTTAGGTGTCTACCATCTATATAAGACATTTTTGCGAACCATCTTTTATTAGGAAAGTTATCCTGAATCTGGCCATACCACTTACCTTTGGTGTTTAGAGATTTTTCCAGTTGTTAATAATTTCTCTTTAGGTTTTGTTTTTAATGACTTTAAAAACTGGTAATTTATTAGTTTCAAAACATAAACACATTTAAAAAATTGAATCCTAACCTAACTAGTTTCTTCTTCTTTTCTTCTTTAACGTTTTTTGATGTTCCGTAGAATTATTTCGTCAGAAAATCCGGTGATATCCAGGTTTTTTCAGGATTGATCTATATGTTAGACACCTAAATGTTAAATTTTACTTGTTTTATAAAGCGCCATGTATATTGTACTAAGTGGTTTATTTGTAATGATATGCTGTTTTTTATAATGAATAATATGTGAAATGAATCTATTAGAGTATTTCTTGGAATGTTCAAGAGTCTTTCACTGTTGGCCAGATGATCTGCTATTTCTTTATCTGGGATATTTGAGTGTCATGGCATCCATTTCAATTTAATATTATTAATTTGCCGTCTATAATAAATCTTTTGTCCTTTATTGCAAGTTACCTCTATATGAACTGTTCCCAAACCCCTAAAAATACATATCATATTTAATCTAATTTCACGTAGGTACAACCCTTCTGCTTAGAAATTAGAAGCAGAACTATCTAGGAGGAAAAGAGGGGTACGTGTGGCTCGCCTTCGTGGAAGGTTTACTCAGTATCAAAACACTATCTTAAAATTTGTTGAGATAGAATGCGGATTACCAATTTATATTGTAGATACATACCTATATGTTTTTTTTAATACATATTATAGTATTTTCAGTCAACTTGCTAAATATAAATACTATGCATTATCATCCGCTACGACTCTACTAAATATAATAGAAATATAAGCCTATATACTTATAGTTTACTCCACGAGATACAGTATGCAATTCACGAATGACCGTTCTGCCCACTATACATTCAGGTGTCCCGATATCGAGAAATTGGCATCTTTGCTTAGGCTTCACGAGCTGTACGTCCGGTATATTAAAAACCAATCTAAAATCAATTCAAATAGTAATTTACTCCGGTTAAAAAGTCACGCTCTTTTCATAAAATATTAGAATCTCATTCCTACAATATCCTGTCATAATAAAACCTCCAAGCCTTTACCTAGAAATTCACGTCTATAATTTTTTTCCTCTCATCACACAGCAATAATTCAATAGAAAACACACAGAGAGAGTAGAAATAATTCTTTGTTGATTATTTATAAAAAATATTTAGTTAAAGTAATGTAAAATACAGTTATTGTCTGAATACATGAGTGTGAAAGTATTAGATAAAGAATTTCATTTTCTTTCGATGTGTGAAATTTTCTGATACCTAATATATATTTTGTCTTTTTTTTTTTTTTAAATTGAGTTTCATTAGAAAAGTCTATGACAGTTCACATAATAAAAATATAAATTAACTTTACAGAATCAACATATACTTACCCGGTTGACTTTAAATTTTGACCAAAAATTAATGGTTATATGGGAATGACCTGGTAATATTTTGATAAAAATCCAATATGGTGGAACAATGGTTAAGAAAATTTTATGACAGTTATATTTATAATATACATATATATATATATATATATATATATATATATATATATATATATATATATATATATATATATATATATATATATATATATATATATATATATTACTATGTATGAACTAAATTGGGTCACACTTCACTATTCTTGAGTATTCCTAACAAATGAAAAAGAATCATAACGAGGGAAGTTCCGTTTTTTTTATATAAAAACTTCGAAAGAGCATTAAATTACTATTTCACGACCCACATGGTTGATTCAAAGAGTTTATAAAATGTATCTACCCTACTATGTAAAACGTTTCTGTATTATTGGTAGATAGAAAAAAAAGATATTAAAGAACAGATAAAAAAAGCTGTAAAAATGGTTTTTGTAATTATTTAAATTTCGCGTAATTTTTTCCAAAAATATGGGACATATTTTGGAGTCTTGTGAAACGCCTCGTCGAGGGCAAACCTCTGTGTTTTTAACATAAGTGGTTCCACGTGTTCGGTTTAGCTGCCTTATTTAGAGGGGATGCGGAAGACTCAACCGCTCAGTTTGGAAACTAACGGCCCCTTATAAAAGGAGCAGACGCTGTGATGGTGTGAGGCCTAATTGTACCTGTAGTCTATCCCGTTCGTCTGCCGCAGTTCTACATAGAATAGAATATTAGCGTAATGGTCGCTATGTAGCGTGAGTAGGAGGGGTAAGGGGATGGCTTGAAAGAAAAGGTCATCTAGTGATACCAGTAGTCTCAAGGGGCATATAGTGGAAGCCAAGATGCATTAGAAAGTTCCTTTAAAGATATTTGAAATATACCGGTGTACCGGAAGCTTACAGCTCGTCATCCGGACATCCCACTGTTAACGTCTCCAAACCAGCTCTGAATAAGCCCCCACACGAAGAGCGGTCTTGCAAGTTGCGTACTGCAGTGCCAAAATTCTCTTTACATTGTCTAAGGCCAAAAACATTTATTGGAATTGGAATTGGGATATTTTGAATTTTCGTTTCCCCAGGTGGCAACACAGCACTGTTAACGAGTATAAACAATGATTCGATAGGCAAAAGTTTATAGGGGAAAATCGTTGGTTTTTGGTTTATTAAGATTTTTCATTTTTTAAGGATTAGTGTTTTTACTATTTACATTTTCCAGTATTGAATTTGAAAATTTTGCGAGTTTTGTAACATTGTTACGTTTTCTTTGCCAATAAAGTAAAATATTCAATCTTCATTCTTCCAGTCCAAATCGATATCCAGAAAATAATATATAAAAAATTAAAATTGATTAAATGTAACAAGAAAGAGTCGAGGTAATATGTGGAAAAAAATGAGGTTTTTTAGCTTCATAATTAGAAAAACACTGTGTGTGCTCAGTAAACTAGTGTTACACCAATAAATCAGTGACTTTTACTTTGAAATAAAACAATTTAAGATGGCAAAGTTTAACGGACTAAATGCTCTCCAAGGGAGTGAAGAGGACATCGATTTGGGCTATATTATTGAGTAAGTATTTTAATTATATTTTTTTATTTAGGTAACTGCTAGGGTAACTAGAAGAAGGATATATTTGTAGCCAATTGATTGTAATTAATATATTTTTAGTGTTAATTTTTGTCTCTTCGGAACTAGGTGTAAAACACCCTTGTTTTTTGTAGGAGATCAAAGAGTACCCTAAACTCGGAAAAATACTATTTGGCATAGATAGGGAAGTTGTTTCTGCTTTTTTTTTTGTAAATTCGAGACAATAATTATAAAATAAATATACATGTACCAAAAATAGATGGTGTTAATAAGCTTACTAATTGCTGCTTTTTATATTAAATGTTGGTACCATGAAAACACTAATGTCAATAACAATTAAAAAAAAAGACTAACTATTATTTCTGATTAAAACTAGAGATGTTATTTGCTATCCCTTTAAAAACTGCGTGTAAATACATATAAAAGAAATCTACATTTTTTCAGAAAAAAGTATTATAAATATTAAAACAAACAACATTCGAAAAAATAAGGAAATCTATTTGTATATTATGCTTTAAGTGTTATACCTAAATTGGAAATGGGGACTTCAACGTAAAACAGGGGATGGTTTGGGACATTTTTGAATGGAAGCAAAATGAGGGATTGCCTCCCTGAATAGAGAAAAAAGAATGATCACTTTTTATAAGTATAATGTATGAGCAGGGAAGGTGTTATTTAGGAGTATTGAGCATAGATTAGTAATATTTTTTACGGGAATTTGAAGTTATTCTGAAAATCATTTTAGAAATACTTAAGCCAAAATGTCAATTAAATTGTGAAAAAAAAATAGTTACATAGACATCTTGATGCCAAAAAATTGTGAAATCATTAGCATAGATAGGTACTTGATCTTTTATGGGAAGTATTATATGGCTGAAGTTCAGATTATTTGTTGCGTTTAGATTGACAAACAAAAATCTTTTTTGGCTTTGTGTATAAATCTCTTGAACTCAATAAGATTTTAAGCCAATTCTTTTTCAATTGCATTAAAAAAATTTATTTAAAAACAGATTTATGTATTTTTTGAAATTCCACCCTTGAACTAAATGGAATTTCAAGGGATTTTTTCTTCACTGGCTTCTGAAAATAATTAAAAATTATATCTGGATATTTTCGAAATTGCACTAACGAATAAAAATAATATGTTTTTTACAACCACATATGTTTCTGACATTTTAAAAAGTTTCAAAGAAACATATTTTTGACTTTAACATTTATCAGGATGAAAAGTGTTATTTACCCACCTGGGTAAATGTCAGAATAAAACATTGGTTAGATATATACAAATGGAGTTTAAATATTTAAAATTAAATTAAATGAGTTTTTGCCTTGCAATACAGGGGAATCCGAGTGGTTGCTCCTTCTATTTTTGCCTTCTCTATTGCCATAAAAATTTAAATAGGTACAGGGGTATCCAATGAAGACTATACAGCACTTTTTTTTCAGCTATAATCCCATCCATTAGAAAACTAGAATAGCCTTTATATGTAATTTTCTCCACAGATTTAGAATATTTTATTAAAAAAAAATTAAAATAAGTAAATTAATATTTTTTTATTTAATTTTTTTAGTTTTTAAAATCTGTTACAACTTCGAATTTTAAATGTCTCACTTTTGAAACATGTAAATATATTTAAAACTATTGGATTATTTCTACTTTTGAGAAATAGATAATACAAAATAAAGCAGGTATTAAACACTTGTTACTTGGACTGTTTTCTGGTAGTCATTTATATGGGACATCAAGGTTTTCTTTTAATTGTCAGATGTCTTATTAATTTAAAATACAGGGTAGATACTTAAAAGCTAGTGCTAAATGGTCATTAATAATGCAATAGCAAAACTCTGTGTCTGTCTTCCACAGAGTATTTAATAGCAAATAGAACCCTTCATTTAAAAATACTAATAATAAATGTTATGTAATAGCTCATTTGTTTTTAATTCAATTGTTTTTAATTGCCATTTGCAAATTCTGCAGAGAACCTCACAGATAATGACTATTAATGTTTAAGATTATATAGTAAAAAAACTTTCTTGGGTTTAGACCATGTCAAATTGGAATTACTTTCCGATGCTTCGCCTGCGATTGCACGAGGCATCTTCACTGCACAAATCAAAACACTGAATGAGCTCTGATGAGCAGTATATATATATATATATATATATATATATATATATATATATATATATATGTATATATATATATATATATATATATATATATAGCGCCAACCTGTGTCCATTGAAGCATGACTCATTGTGATGATTGGCTTCCACGTATGATATAGAGCATAGCCTGTGTCTCTATTGAAATTTTCAAGTTGCTTAATAGTTTCAATCCATTCTCTAATTTTTGGATCTGGAAACTGACATTAGCATTTTTTACAGTAATCATCAGTGGAATGAACAATTTGTTTCTCACTTATACATCTTTCATATTTCTTGAGTCTAGTAGACACAGACCGTCCAGTTTCACCTAACACACTTTATAGCAGGAACAAAAAATTTGGTAAACTACTTCTAGTTACAAAGGTATTCATCTTTTGGTGACCTCCGCAGAATTTCTGCAATTTTACTTGTGGTACCCTGGGTGAAAGGTAAAATTGCACTACTTGATGGTTAGCGAAACTATTAAAATCATCTTGGACCCTGAACATTTCAATAATGACACGGGTTATGTGCTGCATCATCCTAGGAAACCAATCATCACAGTGAGTTACTCACTTTGGTCCACACAGGTCAGGTATATAAATATTTTTACTTGTCGGAGCTCATACAGTATTTTGATCTTTTGCTGTGAGGATCCCTGAAGAAGCCTCATGCAATCGCAGGAGAAACATCGGAGGGTAATTCCATTTTGAAAAGGTCTAAACCCAAGAACCATGATTTCTTAACATGAGATTATAGTTGAGAAAAGAACCCTCTTTGGATGAAGCTATACCCTATATATATATATATATATATATATATATATATATATATATATATTTATTTATTTATTTATTTATTTATTTTATTCACCATAGCGGTACCATTACATACATAGGTTTCGTCGAACAATAATATAAATGTTAAAACAATTTAAAATAAAGTGTAAAGATAAAATAGTAAAATACAATGTTAATATAAACTTAAAATTATTATAGAGCTCCAACCGCCAGGGTTGAGTCAGCTAAAGCTGATTCTACATTCAAAAAACTCTTGCAGGGAATAAAAACTGTGTTTCAGTAAGATCTCCTTGATTTGCTTCCTAAATATGTGTATGTTTTTTAACTCTTTTAGTCTAGTTGGCAGATGATTATAAATTTTGATTGGTTGTATATAACTACTATTTGCTGTATGTGTCTTCGTATGCTGTGGCAGACGAACAGTGTCTACTGATCTCAATGAGTGAATCTGAGATTCATCACTTGTAGTTTTGTATATATTTCTTTTAATATAAATGGAACATATATATAAATATATATAAATAACTCCCTACATGAGAAATTTGATATATATATATTATCACCCATAGTTTATGCGACAATGCCATATGTCAGCAGAAAACCAACATTCGCATGATAGTATGAGAGTAGGACACTTCTATTTACATTACTCCTTAATTTCCATAAGGCGAATGAGAAGGTACTCATTTTCTTTAAAACACAATTTATCTGTTCATCCCATGATAACCCCGAGTCCATCCTTATTCCAAGGAACTTAATTGTTTGTGACTGTTTGATCGAGTGGTTTTCTGATTGAACCAGAATTGAGTAATTAGTTGGTCTATAGGAAAAGAGAATGCATTCCGTCTTAGCAGAATTCAGGGGTAGCAGATTTGATTCACTAAATGATTGAATTTTTTTAGTATAGTTGGAAGCTTTGACACTTAACAACTTCTCAGTTTTCTCCGCAACAACAAGAGACACATCATCAGCAAAGAGTGACAGACAATCCCCCTCAGTCAAATTAATATTCTTAATGCTATCAATAAAGATCAGAAAAAGAAGTGGCCCAAGGACACTACCCTGGGGCACTCCCCTCTCTATCTCCCGCTGGTCAGAGCTTACCTCCCCCTTCTCTGTTCGCAACACTACTTTTTGTTTTCTGTCTTTTAAGTATGACAATAACCACATGAATGGCTGACCCCTCACCCCCAATGCAAGAAGTTTTTCCCCTAAAATATCATGGTCCACTCTTTCAAAAGCTCTTGAGTAATCAAAATACAAACCCATAACTAAATGTCTTTCTTCCAAGCCTTTTAAAATACAATTAACTGAAGCAACAATTGCATCTTGTGTTGATCGACCCTTTCGAAACCCATATTGGGCATTAAAAAGTAGGTTATTCTTATTTAGAAACTTAATAAGTCTTGTATGGAAAGCCTTTTCGTAAATCTTTGCAAATGCTGGCAGGAGAGATATGGCCCTATAGTTTTCGATCTTTTCCTTTTCACCTTTTTTGTGGATCGGTTTAACAATTGAAAGTTTTAGGCTTGCAGGAAAGCAACCCTCATTAAATGACTCACTGATCAGGTAAGTAAGGATTGGTGCAATATAATCAGAAATATTCCCAAGCAGGGAACATGGTATTCCATCATGACCAGAAGAATCCTTAACAGATATTTCATTTATCATGAGTCTAATCTCAGAAACAGTCACTGGGGACAGATACATTGAATAGGTAGGAGTTACTGAATAAGAACCATCAACAATAGAACCTGAATAATTTGGTTCTAAATATATATAAGTTTTGTGATCAATATCCTACAATTTGATAAAAACTAAGTATCTGTGACTACTGGAAAAGTTGCACATATAACTTTTTTACAACAGAACTACCTGAGAGACAGTTTAAGATTATGCTGAAAAATAGAAAAAAAAAATGCTTTTTATAACATTGACGAATTTTTAGAATATACTTTTGAATAATATAATTAAACAGCTTAAAGTGCGTTAGAACGTTGAGATGCACTCCTTTTCTTTTTAATATAGTGTAATTGTCATTATTACTATTAATGTTTTTTAAACTTATACAAGGTATTTTAAAAAGTGACTTCGTAAATTATTTTATGTTTTCAAATTGTATCTAAGTACATAGTTAACTCTAGTATTAAGTATGTAAGTAAATTTACATAATAATTACTAACTTGAATAAAATTTGAATTTAGCAGTTGCTAATTGGAACTGAAACCCATAACTACCACCACATAATTTCATTTTTTAGAGAATCTGCAACTGAAGTAAATTTTGTAATGAAGAAATCTGAATCTGTCAAACAAGATGATATAAATCTTAATTGTGAACAGAATGATTGCGATAATAGGTACGTATCCCTGATTGATATTAATTTCTTTAACTATTACTTGTACTTTGTATAGTATAATCACTGAAGATAAACCATTTTTTTGTTCCTTCCAACTCAGAATATTACAACTTGGTACTTACTCAAAATGAAAATGTTGTAAATAGTGTATAGTGAATAGTGCATAGTGATTTTTAGAATAAACAATTCTGTTAGTTTTACATGTATGCTGGTTTTACAAAATGCCAAAATAAGATAATTTACTTATTACTGAGCACTGAATCACTGGTTACATGAAAACGAGTGTGTCGAAATTGCAAATTAATAATTAATTTCTAAGACTAATTTCTGTGCAAAGTGAAATAACCATTTTTATATAAGACAATTTTTTGCATGTTACTGAACCTAAATGAAAAGCAAAATATTCTCCAATATTGATCAGACTATATTTGTTCCAATATGCAAGACAGCGGTTTGTTGTTCTGTGATGAGTGCTGGTCTTTCAGATCACAAAGCTGTACTCTGTATATTTGGGATTGCCACTAAATCTAAGTCCAATAACTAAAATGACTTTTTACTAAGGAAAATTCTGATAGGTTTCCTCAAGTATGCTTAACTATGTGATGGAATGAAACTCTAAAAATCCTCTTGAACATTTTCATCATTTGTGAAGTGTCCAATGAAGGGTTTCCATTCAGAATGATTACCTACTTTAAGAAAAAAAATTATTTAATAGTACTGTATGCGTGGATTACTGAAAATACTTTTCTATATACAGATCAATAATTAACTTGACAAAAATGATATATATCTGTAGGTCAAAAAATAATTAAAAACATTTCTCAAAGATATGATCTGCATGAATATCTCAAAAACACTGTAATAAATGATGCTTTGTATATCCTACCAACTAATCCCAAAAACTGATTGATTGAAAGATTTAACGATATTAAAAATCTCACTTCCTCTGGTTGGGATAATATTACTGTGAGGGTGTTACTACTAATGCTTCCATATCACACTTTAATCATGTTAGCAGAAGTTATTAATTGGTGAGTCTCATGTGGAGAATTTCCTGCTGACCTAAAATTTACCACTGTTATTCCAATTTTTAAAGGTTATGAAACTGATGTTCTCCCTAATTTCCCTGCTGCTTACCTTATCCATAGTTATATTCTTATCTAAAATAGTTTGGGTTTAAAGCAAGTGTAGCAGAGGTAGAAACTGATAAAATATTGGCAAGAATCCAATATGGCAGAACAAAAGTCCAATATAAATGTTTGAAAAGACAATTTTTTTTAAGAAGTTTAATAAAAATAGTTACTATGGACAATATTTTATTATCTCTTTATGTTGAAAATGTATAATTTATTTTAGGTCTAGAGATGAGAGTAACTTGGAGGAAGCAAGAGCACAGTACGCATGCGGGAAATGCGATTATAAAATTGATAGAAAGGACAGTTTGCAGAAGCATGTCGAAGCACATGATGAAAAGTTCAATCTGGTGTGTATTTTGTGTCAGAAATCATTCGAAAGAAAGATTCACTTGGACTCCCATTATGTGTCCAAACATCCAGATCAATATGAAGCATGGAGAGATCTTGTCACCAGTAAAGTGCACAATTGTCCCAAGTGTCCCTATGGAAGTGTACACCTCACTAATTTAAAAAAACATTTACCAATACACGAAACCAATCCGGACAAGGACAGGTTTAATTGTAGATTCTGCGGATACCAGTGCATTAGAAAAGACATTCTAACTACACATTTACGTGTCCACTTTGGTCAGAAGCCTTTAGAGTGTGCTGTGTGTAAAAAGAGATTTAATAGAAAACAATGTTTAGACAGTCACATAGTGAGTCGGCATTCTGATGATGTAAACTTGATGAAAACTGTAACAAATCAGATACTTTCCTGTGAAAAATGCAATTATCGAACCGTTATGGTGACAAGTATGGAGACTCATTTAAAAACGTGCAGGTAGTTAAAGGGATTAGTGTAGAATATTAATAAAATTAAACTTATATTTTAATTTTAAGTTTGGGGACCCAAAAATGAGTTTTGCAAGATGGCGACCAGAAGCCAGCAGATACAGTACCGACTTTTTGTTTTTAGACTCTACCCATGTCTCCCTTTTATGTAAAACAACATTTTTAAGACATATTTTTTTAAAAACTTATTGCTTTCTGTCTATATATAGTCCTGGAAATACACAAGTCAAAAACAAAGGGCTAAAACTTTTCCAGTTTTAATTCTTATGTGTATTCTCATTTCAGGGGAGAAGTTTGAATTTAAAAGATTTATACTTTGAGAAACTGAATAGTTCGTAGTAATAAGTTATGTTAAACAAAAAAACTGATTATTCAAAAATCGCAGTTGAAATGGAAAATCGCTAGTTTTTTGGGTTCTAAATAAATCATTATATTCGATTTCAACATAAACATATATTGAATAAGAAATTAAGAAAAAATTGAAATGTAAATGGATGAGAAAAATTAATAACCTTATAGTTTGTTTTTAGTTTCTTGATGTTGTATGCTTCTATTTTTTTTTAGATATATTTTTACTTTCTTCATAAAAGGAAAGTATCGTAATCGTCAAAACATTCCGAGATTTTCTCAGATCTTCACGTTTTAGTGTCCATAGATGCCAGATATCATGTGTTCTCAATTCCGTCGGTCTGTTTGTCTGTTTGCGGCAAGGCTAAGAGACCTACTTATTCGATTGACTTAAAATTTTGGTCAAAAATTAAGGGTTCTATAGGGATGACCTGGTAATATTTTGGTAAAGATCCAATATGGCGGAACAATGCTGAAATATTTTTGTTAGTGTAGTGTATTATTTAGGGTTAAGAGCCAGTAAAAAAAGGCTTTTTTAAATTGTCGACGTTTCGCAACTTTGTTGTTGCATCCTTTGGACACATAGATTTTATAACCTGCATGAAATCCATATTATCAGTCTTTACCTACTCCATTGGTCCGCAGATATTAAGTTTCTAAATGGTTTTCATTAACGATCTTCTTGTTGATATGTTAGAATGGTCTATCATTTGGGGTTAAGAAATATATGCAGAGCAATGTTAGTAGCTTGTTTTATTTTTTTGGAACCTAACCCCAAATAATACACTACTCTTAACATAAAAACAAGAGGATAGTTAATGTATAAAAAAAAAGATAATTTAAGTTTAATGTTTTTAGATCGAGTTGTGCTTCTCGAACACTGTTTAGATGTAGAAGTTCTCTTGAAGACCTTTTTGTTATTTTTCTTTTGGAATGTATAGTTTTTTATGGAAATTAAAGCCCCTAGTTGCACAACAATACCACTAATATTTATTTGAAAGCTATCTACAAAGTAGAGATTAAAATATTTTATAAATACTCTTAATCTGGTACTGATTTAAAACTTAGATTAGAAATAACGAATATAATTATATTAATAAACTCAGGTTATGGAAAGAGAGAGAGAGAGAGAGAGAGAGATAACCTGTTTTAATTGCGCTAACTTGCTCACGATTAAAATTAGTTTTAGCTACTACCGTGTCATGGGCGTGCTATTGTACACTGTTTTCTGTTTCGGCGGTTTTTTCTTGCCTTAGTTGTTCCCCTCGCATCCTCTTCGTTTTTCAAAAAGCTGACAAGGCAGAAATACGGGCTCCACGATTTTTGTTATGACTATAGATTAAGAACGCTCTATTTACAAAGTGGGAAAGATATTAGATATTATATTGAATTGAACCTTGAAACGAATACTTAAACACGGTTTGGCGTTTATTTATATGATTATAGAGGAAGCATTTTTGTAAGCTTAACAAGCACTAATTAAAGAGAGTTGGTTTTCTAAAATCAAAAATATAAAAATACTTAAATATTGTCGGTCCTAATCCCAACAGTTGTTGTTTCTTCTAAAATAATAACTAACTGAATAGTTAAGGCATTTATGTTTGCAAATGGTTTAAAACCTTCATCGATGCTCCTAGTGATATAGTCTGTTACTTGGAAAATAGCAGTTTCCCTGTTACATCCTTTTTTTAAACCTTGTTGATTCTCTGATATTAATTAATATTCGTACAAAAGTCCCCACAGTCTTGCCTTTATGCACTTTTCGGTTAATTTACTTAAAGTACTAAGTGCAATTGGCCTATAATTGCCAGTTCATTTTTTTATCACCTGATTGGTAAAGCGGACTAACAATTGCAGTTTTAAAGGTTTTGGGAAATATTCCAGTACTAAAAACGCTATTTATCATATATGTTATGGACGGTAATAGCAGTGGCGGCTCGTGGGTAAAAAAATAGGGGAAGTGTCAGTTAGGGAAAAGTAGGACAGACAAGGTATAAAATAGGCACTGCATGCAAACCATTTTTTGCAAATATCCACTGCTACACGGCCACTTAAATTCTAAAAACCAAGAATTTTTGAAATAAATATTGTAGAATGTTTAATGTCTTTTTTAGCATAAATTGTCAGCTCACTTATTTGTCGACCGGTAATTAAAAAGTCTTTTTTTATCATCTTCTTTCCAACGGTAAAATGGAGTTTCTAATAAACTACAAACAATGTCACTAACGGGCTTAAACGAATTCATTTTCAACCACACACACGCGCGGAAGAGGCACTTCCCCTACTTCCTCCGAATAGCCGCCACTGGCTAATAGATATCATGCATTTGATTTTACAATCTCTGCTGATATTCCATCCTCTTCACTCGCTACTCGTGACTTTAATGATCTTATCATTAATCATCGTTAAAGTTTTAACACAAGAATTTTAGTAATACAACTTTAAATATGATGCCGCTCTAACCTAGTAAAGATCCACCTTCTCACATTTTAATCATACATTAATAGCCTCAACTTATGGTATTGCTATGTGAATCCGCATCAGGTTAGCATATTTTATTAGGCCGCCACTTTGTTTTGCCATATTGGATTCATACCAAAATGTTATTAGTTCATTCTTATGTAACACACGTTTCATTAGGCCGCCATTTCGTTCCGACATACCTATTGGATTTTGACCAAAATATTACCAGGTCTTTGCAATGTGACCCTAATTTTTTACCGAAATTCGTTATGCTGTGAATTGATTGACAGACGGCTTGACGGAATTGTAAAACATATTTTTTGGCATCTATGGGGATTCCAATAGTGAAAATATGTAAAACCTGAGGGTGTGATTTTGTTCATGCCGTTTTGTTCCGCTAATTTGAATTCGTATCACAATTTTATCAGTTTATGTGTATACCACAATTAGTTCTGGAACACAATTGGAAATCAGTCCATTAAGTATTTTTTCAGACTGAATTTTTAAATATTTTATTAAGCCACCATTTTGTATCGAGATCTTGAATTTATATTAAAATTTTACCAGTTATACTTTATTTTTGTCAATTATCAATAAAAGTCATTCGGGCAAGTAGTTCTTTAGCTATACCGCGAACAGACAGACAGAACGACGGAATCGAGAAAACATGTTTTTCTTCATCTAGGGACCCCGAAAAGTGAAGATCTGAAAAAATTACGATACTTCCCTTTTATTTCAAAAACCATACAATAAACTATACTTTGTTGCGGATTTTGTACTGACAATGTTTATTTTTGTTTTAGGTCTAGCGACGAGAAGCGCGATACAGAAAACGCTCCAAAATATTTCTGTGATCAGTGCCCGTTTCAGACCATTCATAAAAGTTACTTTCCGATTCATATGAAGATTCACGATGACACTTTCAGACTGGTGTGTGTCTTGTGTCAGAAACCTGTCAAGACGAAGGTTCAATTGGATGCTCATTATGTGGCGAAACATTCAGACCAATACGAAGTGTGGAAAGATCTCATCACCCGCAAAGTCAGCCATTGTACCAAGTGTCCCTATAGGACTGTAAGAATCAGTCATCTTAAAAGACATCTGCTGAGCCATGAACCTGCTCCAGCCAAGCACACGTTTAAATGCAAGGTTTGCAAGTACGAGTGCTTTCAAAGAGTCAGTTTAGACAACCATATAGTGTCTCAACATTCTGACAATGAACAGATGATGAATAGCGTGGACCGTAAGGCTGTGAAGACTTGTCCCAAGTGTCCCTATAGAACCATGAGAATCCATCATTTTAAAAGACATCTGCTGAGTCACGAAACGCGTACAGACAAGTATAAGTTTAGACACAATGTTTGTGGCAACCAAAGCATTCAAAAAGTAAATTTAGACAGTCACATAGCATCTCAACAGTCTGACAGTGAACACACGAACAGCGTAACTACATAATAAGGTGCATTCTTGTGACAACTGCACTTCTCAAACAGTTGTGGCTTCAAGTATGACAGATCATTTAAAATCGCGCAGATAGTTTGTTTTTGGTCTGACTCAACTGAACTAATGTACATAATAAGAACAATGTTAATTCTAGACCTGTGGTTCTCAAATTGTTATATGATTATAGCCATGAGTAGTCCACTGACATGAATGACGACCATCCTATACTCGATTCTGCATCAGGTATCTTTTGAATTTGAGTACTTGAGTGAGAGAAGTGAAATTCATTATAAATTTTTAAAAGCAAACTATGGTGGTCTAGCTTATAATTGGATTGCTTTGTTTTTTATTTACAATAGTAAATGGGTTCTTGGGTTTAGACTGTGTCAAAATGGAATTACTTTCCGACGTTTCGCCTGCGATCGTATGAGTCATATTCAGGGATTTTACTGAAAAACATTAGAAACCATACATACAGTAATAAGGCATCATCAATAATCATATCTACAAAGCAATAATACAAGAGGTAAACTGTTATAGAGAACTTAAAATGACAGTAAAATAAAGAATAGAGGCAACATTCCTTAAGATGTGAAATCACCTGAATGGACTTTTCCAAAATCACCATTTTGTGTTTAGTGATCATCGGCAGATTTTCTATTCTGATAGAGATGTGTTCCCTCTTAAATCCCTATTAGTTGGGAAAAGAGATGGGGTTGTTGTTTAAAAAAATAAAACCAAAAGAGAGTTAGTACAAGGTTGGCACTGTCATAAACCCAGGCTGGGATAGTATTTCCTACACGATTGAAGATTATGCTGTCTCAACATGAAACAAATAATGTGCTATGAATTGTCAACTTGACGTTGTTGATAAAATAAAAACTGCTTATGTTGCTCCGGCAACAGATCATGGCTGCCTTCATAATTTAATGAGAATGCTATCGAATGTAATGATAATGAAAATGCAAAAATATATCCAGCATTTTCTTGTAAACATACAATACAGGGAGGGGGAAAAATGTTTGGTACATGTTACTTACATCCCTTATAGTATAAATAACTATATTTGCTTCCTCTCTTATTATAGACTGAACAAAATGAAAAGTGCATAAACGTTCAATAGATATATGGTCCCTAATAGAATAATAATAAATAAAAACAATGTAATTCTTCTAGGAGCAAGAAGAGAAGTGGACTAAAAAAGATCTCTGGACCATGTGACACTCCCCTAACCCCAGATCCGCCCGACTATGCTTCACCATTTCCAATGCATACACGATATCTGTCAGATAAATAAGACCTGAACATCCCAGCACTAACCCCTTTCAAAGCAACAAAATGAAATGGCAATGGCAAGGTTACCGCAAGTGGACGCCGCTAAAGTATCCGGCAGTGGACAATTATTCCAGCCTCAGAAAAATCACAAGTAAATGAAAATGAATTTTAATGGCAGAAATCTTATCACACAGAAAGTGAAGAGAAATGAATTTTCCAAAGAGTATGTCGTCAAAGAACAATAGGAATAGGAAAATTTAAAAATAGGCAAACCCGTTTGGCTGTATAAGAAATACCTAATGAAGAACATAGAGTCAAATGTTTTGTAATAATAGCTTCTTTGCGTAAAAAAGAACTTATGCACAATGCAGACTTTTGGCCAGATGGAGTGGGAGTAAAAAGGTTTTATTTCATTAATTATATGGAAAACAATAAAGATGCTCCCTTTTTAGTGTAATCAACCCCCATTCAAAAGAAGTATAATCAAAAAGAGAACAGTGTACTGAGAGGGGGGGGGGGGGGCAAAGAAAATTAGCATATAGAACATACAATCTGTAGGTAACTGTGTTTAAGGATACACTGAAAAATAGAGGATCAACTTAAAAACTATGGTCTGTCTAATTTTTAATTGGCAGATTATATGTGTTATGGAATAAATGAGCACAGAGGCAGTGCTATATATGCTAGGAAGGAATTAAAAAAAAATGTACTGTACTGTCAGATCCGTCAAAGATTGTCATGATG
Source organism: Kuschelorhynchus macadamiae (assembly GCA_030620095.1). NCBI lineage: Eukaryota > Metazoa > Arthropoda > Insecta > Coleoptera > Curculionidae > Kuschelorhynchus > Kuschelorhynchus macadamiae. Next base: position 75,167 of record JAUTXW010003098.1, read on the forward strand.
ATGATTTAAAGCCTCTGATCAAGGGATTTACCCAGGATGTGAATAATTCTAGGTCATGCATTGTCAACATATTCACACATTTTCGAGGTGAAATAATATTGAATATTTTATGATTCTATTAGGGACAAAAGGCAACATTTTCTCTAAATCATGAAAATGATACAAAATACACATTTAGAAGAATTTTTAATAATCAAGACAAACAGGAATTTGTTAAGTCAAGCAGATTGGCAAAGAGTTTATATAAATACTGATGCAATGGAATAATTTTAATGATATTTATAAATACCACTTTAATCAGTGCTTCCCTGATAAAAAAATAATTTTGAACTGAAAAATCAAATAAAAAAGCTAGTGAGTCTCAAATCAAACTTTGTAATGAACAACTTAATATCCTATATGTAATAAGTTTAGGTAATGTCAGATATAAGCCTTTATATAATGAGAAAAGAAAGCACTATGAAAATTTGTAGCATACATTAAAAAAAAAGGATTATCAGAATAGCAAATTATAAATCTAAGTGTGTATGGTCTATTAATTAAAAAATGGAGCCAGTGGAAGAAAACAATAACATTGAAATACTTGGTGAAGGAACTGAAGTAGCAAATGAAGTGGTGATAAACAGTGCACCTAGTCTACCTAATATCCCTTTTAGTAATGATATTTTAGAAAATAAATTGATGTATATGAAGCCAGTAATGCAGAATGAAATAGTCGAGGTAATAAATACCATAAAAAACAAAATGACCGGTGATGATGATGATCTACCAACCACACATAATCAAAACTGCTAGCCATATTATTGTTGAACCTCTCACCTTATGTTAATGTTAATATTTTATTAAGAACTAAAGTGTTTCTGTACAGACTTAAAATTGCATTGGTAAGACCTCTTGAAAATAAAAATTACAGACCTATAAGCTTTCTGTCACACTTTTCCAAAATGTTTGCGAAATGTATTAGTAAATGAATATTAAGTAATTATCAGCCTACCTGTACCAAAAGTAGAACTAGACAAATTGCAGTATTTGAAGTTGTCATAAATATTGTTGAAACATTAGAAAATAACAGGAGGAAAAGGCCCATGAACAACACAGGTCTTTTCCTTGACATGACAAAGGCATATGAATGCGTAAGTTACAAAATACTTCTAGATAAACATGACAAAAATAGGCATAAGGGGAACCACATTAACATGGTTTGATTTATAGTTACAACAATGAACTCAAAGAATTAGCATTATAAAGGAAAATAGGGAAATAAAATCAGATATTAAACTAGAAATACCACAAGGAAGTATTATAGTACCTGTAATTTTCATTTTATACAAAAATCATCTGTGACTGGAGGTAAAATGAGAGGCTAGTTCTAAAGAGTCAAAAACCAGTGCGGTTCTCTTTGAGCAGAAGACGCTCTCTGGATGATATGCGTACAGAAGATAACTGATACAATGGTCCCACTAAGCAGGGATCTTAAATTTCTGGGTGTCAAGATTTACTGTCTGAATTGTCACATATCCGATCTACGCGCAAAGTTAAATGCAGTGACATACAGTATTAGACTCAAGTCAGATTATGTTGATTTTAACAGCCTAATAATATTCTACTTCTCCAACTTGAAAAATGTATTTGTAATACAAAATAGAAATGTTTAGAATGGGAAATAAGGTTTCATGTAGAGAGATAATTTGGGAAAATAAACTATTAACAGTGTTTGGAACGCATTATACTGTTATTTAAACATAGGGAACTATTTGAGAGAAACTACTCAAGGATATAACACTTGCGCATTAAATTACAACTATCGGCAGCATAGATTCACAATCACAGGAAGAAATGTATATTAGAAGTGTGTTAGTTTTTGTTTAATAAATTGCAGTTTAGTATTCAACAGATTGAAAATCTACTTTATTCAAGGAAAGAACAATATAAATTAGGATATAGAATCATACTCACTTGAAGATCTCACTAGTTATACAGGGTGCGGCAAAAGTCAGTTTACGCTGTCGAAATACGCACATGCGGACTTCTTTCGTCGAAACAAGCAACGTAGTGGGGGTTTAAAGCAGCGCTGGTTTGAAGGCGAAAGTTTACTTTAGTATTAGCGTATCGTTCAACCAAGTCGCATCACTATGGCTGCTCCGATCCGTGCGAAGTACACGACGGCCGAACGTATCTGTCTGTTGTCCGGTTATTTACGTTATCATGCCGATTACAACATCATTTTTCAAGAGTTTGCGGCGCAGCATCCTGGCAGACCTATTCCTACCAGACAAATGGTCCATAAACTGCACAGGAAATTCTCAGAAACCGGGTCTGTTGTAGATGCCCCGCGCAGTGGCCGTCCCAAAACTGTAACCACAGAAGAAAACATGCAGTTGCTCAAGCTTTCATCGAGGCACCAACCAAGTCTGCGCGGCGTACGTCTCTTGAATTAGAGATTTCGGATCGCAGTTTACGTCGGATGTTAAAAACCATGAAGATACGTTGTTATCGACCACGTTTGCTGCATGCGTTAAACCCGGATCGCAGGCTTGAATTCTGCGAGTGGTACAGTGGGTGCGCCGAAGACGACGCTAATTTTTACCGATCTATTCTCTGGTCCGATGAAGCGCAATTCAAAATGAAATCAACCGACACAACTCCGTGTACTGGGCCTCAGAAAACCCTCATGTAACCATTCAAGAAGAGCTAAATGTTCCTGGTATAACTGTATGGGGTGGAGTGTATGCGGGTGGTCTCGTCGGGCCATATTTTTTTGATGGGACGGTAAATTCAGACAATTATCTGAACCTTCTAATCGATTTAAAGGGCGAACTAGAAAATAATCCTCTCTTAGAAGGTATCCGATACTTTCAGCAGGATGGCGCTCCGCCTCATTACGCCTTACAAGTTCGTGATTTTCTTAATGACCAATTTGGAGACTGGATAGGGAGGAGAGGCAAAATTGAATGGCCTGCGCGCTCACCGGACCTAACGCCGTGTGACTTCGCTTTGTGGGGCGTACTTAAAGATAAAGTGTTTGCCACCCAAATACGGGATATACAACACTTAAAAGAGAGGATTGAAGAGGAGTTTGAAGCTCTTCGTGCCGAACAGGAGTTCTGTAGAAAGACGTGTTTTACAGTGCTTAAGCGATGTCATAAATGCATTGATGAAGGTGGCTTACAGTTTGAGCACAAAATGTAGGGCATAAACTTTATTTTGTATTATTATTTAAGCTCTTTTTATATTAAACAAAATTTGGCATCTCATCATTGTTTTTGTTAATTTGAAAATGAGTTAACTTATTTTTTTCCCAAGGTTTGCATCCCATCATTGTGTGTTTGCGTTATTATGCAAATTGGTAAACTGACTTTTGCCGCACCCTGTATAAGTAAATAACGTTAGACAGATATGAAACGTACAGTTGCGATCACAGAAATATGGGCATCTGTTTGACACTTTATGTTATTTTAGTGAGTTTTGGTAAATCAATCTTTTATACCGGGTTTGCACTAAGGCATTCGTTAAAAAAATATCTATATACATATAGAAACTTATTTTAGGGAAGTTGGGACTGCCGTTTAATTCAAACTGAGATTTTAGTTTCTACATTGCCATCATGGCTAGGTATTATATCTGGTTTTATAAGTACATTTACATTACCGGATTTTTGTAATCGCAGCTGTACCTCCATGGTAGTGTACAAATGTTTTTGAAGACTTCACTCCAATGTATACTTTGTATGTTGATTTTTAATAAAGAGATTATTATTATTAATTATTGGATCAACGTTAGTGAAGGTAACAAGATCACTGATTTACCAGGTGTAAAATTAAACTGGCTTGCAACCAGTAGTTTATTATCGTTTATGATGTTCAAAAGTGTGCTATAGATTGCTCTCTCTCTCAAAACTCTTTGACACTAATAGTAACAAAGATACAGGTCTGTAAATGGATATTCAGATCTTTTACCTTTCTAAAAACATGGATAATCTTGACTATTTTCAGCCAGTTAGAAAAGACACCTGAAAGGAAACAAGAATTTATTAGGCAATTCTTCTATTATTCTCACAAACTCCTGAACATCAAGAGAAGTATACTGCCCAGATTTATTACTTGTGAACTGTTTCGAACTTTTATAGATTTACCCTCCGAAAGCGTCATTGAATAATTGTGCAACAGATTCAGGATAAGCAATAAGACCATTGGATGTATTGAGTCATTTTGCATTTTGCGTTGTTTTAACTACATTTTTTGACTGTCAAATTAAGTTATTGTGTTAGGTTTTTTTTGATGGCGAACTATATTTTTAAATATTCTTTTATGATTGTTTTAAAGTATAGGAATTATAAGATTTTTGCAGTTTGTTATAGATTCCCTGAAATGTTTCGGAGATGCTCTAATTTCAGGAATTATCCTCTTTTTCTGTGCTGTTACTAAGCCTGCTAGTTTTTTAAGGGAAAGAAAATGCTAAAATAATAAGAAAATATATTACTTCCCCCGTAAAAAAGAAGTATTACAATCGTAAAAAATCACCCTTCCAGGTGTTTACGGATCTTCATATTTTAGAGTCCCTATATACCAAAAAACATGTTTTCTGAATTCTGTCGGTCTCTGGTACGCGGCATAGCTCAAAAACTACTTATTCGATTTACTCGGTCAAATATCAAGAATATAAGGAGATGAAATAATTACATTTTGGTAAAAATTTTAATAGATGTACAATATACAATATAATTAATGTAAACATATTCAGCATTCGTGATGACCAGTGAATAATAAATGGAAGTAGACCATCCTGTCTTGTTGATGTAGGGTGCGTAACGACGAACATGAGCTAGGGGTCAAACGTCATCGGACAAGAATGTTTTGTACATGATCGGGCATAGCTCGGCACAAAACATATTAAAACCGACCAGATCCGAATCAAGAAGACGGCGCAGCGGCCATTTTGTTTTACGTCTAATCGAAAAAAGTCAAGAGGCAAAAATGTTTCTATATAACGAGAAGTATCTTAAAAAAAATAAAATAAAATAAAAAACACAAAACTCGTCAAATCAAAAAAATTCAAGAGTTAAAATAGTTTCTACGCCGCGAGAAGTATTAGGGGAAAACGTGCAACCAACTAAACTGGTATTTTTGTAATATACTTCAAACCGAATCAACTTCACATGGGTCACGTATAGGCGAAAAGTATTGTGCCGGAGGCGCCAAAAAAATTTATTCTCCATCATTCGGGCTGGTATTTCAAACATATATTTCCATTTATTTCACAATCCGAAGGACATCAAGGACTCCCAATTAACTTTACATGGATCATGTATAGAAAAAAATTATGATGCCGGAGGCGCGAAAAAAAAAATTGTTTTATCACTCGGTTGCGTCGTATGACGCAACCAATTAAACTGATATTTTAAAAATATATTTCAAACTATTTCATAATCCAAAGGACATCAAGCAATCCCAATCAATTTAACATGGGTCACGTATAGTCGAAAAGTATGGTGTCAGAGGCACCAAAAAAAAACATCACTCAGCTGGTGCAACCAATTAAACTGGTATTTCCTTAAATATTTCAAACAAATTCACAATCCAAAGTAGGTACATCGAGGACTCCCAATCAACTTTATAAGAGTCACCGCTATAAACTTCAGACATCGATACGTGTCGCTAATTGATTTAATTAGATTAACAAGCTTTTATTTTTAAACAATCTTTTATATCAGTAATATTTTTCTTTCATATTCTGCGTCTTTATGATCCCTCCGGGATGAAAGCTCTTGATCAATGGCTAGACGTCTATAAAAGGTTAAGGTACGTGGTACTTTTTGATTATTTTTGTTGTTAGAGTATGTTTTAGCTTCCGAGATTTTTCAGATCTTTAAAATGTATAATTCACATTAATTTGTATACAAATGGCGTTTATTTGTTTTGTAGGTATTTTTAATATTAACGATAAACATCCATATTAAAATGAAACTTAAGTTTTTGAAAAACCCCTGTCTATATTATGAAACTATATATTTTTTAATTTCATGCATAAAATATCAACGAGTTTAACATACTACTATCTACTACAACCAACGCGTACAGTCACGAACGGTGCAATTCGTATGGAATAATATTAATCCGGTCTCTGTTTGCAAGCGGCACAATATCAATTCCCTAACATGCCGTTGGAGAAGAGAGTGGCAGCAGTCATGATGTTATACCGCGTTTAAAGCGTACAGGGTGGCCATTTTATGGTGATACAGTACCTTATCTAGAAAACGGTAATAGTTACGACAAAAAGTTAAGTACAAAAGTTGTTTGGATTCAATTAAATTTTTATTTTATTTCATTTTTGTTTATACAGGGTGTTTCGTTTTGACCTGACACATGTCAACTTTCTTAATTTAAATGGGACATTCTATATATTATTACATGTTTCGATTCTACTGTTAATTTGCGAAAGTTTTTATAATAACATCTATATTTGAATTCTTTATCGTTTGTGAGTAAATTGAGTTTTTAGAATTTTTTTTAAAAAAACATATTTTTAAAGAAAAAAATTTTTACCTATAAAAATTTAATGGAATTGACTAATATCCTAAACATATATTACTAAGGGTTCAATTCAACGAGTTTCCATGCTGGTCTTACCAATTAATATACAGGGTGTTAAAAATGGAGAGCAAAACAAACAGAACTTTAAATGTAAAAATCTCCTGTTTTTCAAATGGAACACCCTGTATATTTTTATTTCATCTGATGCAGCGTTCAATTACCTAGCATTACTCATATATATGTCCAATACCTAAAATGAACTGTTTCGGTTTTATTAGCCGTTTTCTGATTTATCCCGGAATTTTGCCAGTAAATGAGATCAGAAACTAAAAAAATCAAGATAGACTTAAGAAATAACCTAATGCAATTGTTGACTTAAGTTGACATTTGTTCTGTTTGTCGTTTTTGTCAAATTTTTGCTGGGAAATTTGTTAAAAAAAGGCTTTATATTTTTAAACGTTTGAAAAAAACTGTTTTAAAAAATAATAAAAAGGGTTAGCCCTTAGAGAATATTCGAGGGAATATCCTAATAATCGAGTTCCCTCCAGGACTATATTTTTTCGAATTGTGCGTGATTTGGTAAATGGTGTCCTTAAAAACTCTTAAGAAAAATCGTCCCAATTTTGTCCTCACTGAGGAAAAACAACTGGAGATTTTACTTTATTTCGAGGAAGATGATGAAAGATCCCAAAGAGATGCTGACAGAGACATTGCAGGTGTCACTAGAGGAAGTATTCAAAAAACACTGCAGGTGAATGGTTATCATCCTTATAAATTTCTTCCAACTCAATTATTATCACACTTTAATGAAAGATTGACTTTTTGTTGTGATATTATGGACCGGCAGTTCGAAAATGTGTTTTTTTCATAAGTGCTTTGGACTGATGAGGTATCATTTAATACGGCGGGTATTTTTAATCGGAAAAACACTCATTACTGGTCTCAAACTAATAAAAATCTAATAAAAGCAATTAAAAAACAAGGCCGTCAAACCGTAAATGTGTGGTGCAAAATTATTTGCGACCGTATTATCGGACCAATATTTTTTGACAGGTAATTAAATGGCGAAAGATACTTGGAGCTGCTTAGGAATGAAATCAAGCCTCTTATCAACGACTTGCCAGCAAATATTCGAGAAAATATCGTTTTTTAGCAGGATAGCGCTCCTTACCATACGGTTGCACCGGTAGTAAATTTCCTTAATCAACATTTTCCATTGTGGATAGGAAGACATGGTTTAATATCTCGGCCACAACGAAGCCCTGATTTAAGCCCTTTAGACTTCTTTTTGTGGGGTGCACTAAAAAATAAAGTTTATAAAAATAGATCTAATAATAGAAGAGATCAATAATTTTAATGCATCTGATTCGGTAAGGAACGTTATTCGAAAAATGGCTATTTACACTTCATGTGTTGCAATGGACGGTGGCCATATTGAAAATTTTTTATAATCTGTTTTAATCATGTTTAATACTCAGTTAGTTATTAGTTATACCGTGTGGCACAAGATATTTTTTTTGTCTCTCCCTTATTTTCGTAAACATTAAATAATAAGAACATAATTTACATAATATTTCGCTTTTATTTGTATTTTCTAAATTATTTATAGTCGCTGTCTGTGTTAAGGAAATGAGAAAAAGGCTTAGTTTACGACATTTTTATTTTAGCCCACTTCGTCTGTTTACTTATATTTAAAAAAAATAGTCAAATCAGAAAACGGCTAATAAAATCGAAACTGTTCATTTTAGGTATAGGACATATATATGAGTAATGCTAGGTAATTGAACGCTGAATCAGATGAAAGAAAAATATACAATGTGTTCCATTTGAAAAACAGGAGATTTTTACATTTAAAGTTCTGTTTGTTTTGCTCTCCATTTTTAACACCCTGTATATTAATTGGTAAGACCAGCATGTAAACTCGTTGAATTGAACATTTAGTAATGTATGTTTAGGATATTAGTCAGTTCCATTAAAGTTTTATAGGTAAATTTTTTTTTTTTAAATATGTTTTTTAAAAAAAAATTCTAAAAACTCAATTTACTCAAAAAGATAAAGAATTCAGATATAGATGTTATTATAAAAACTTTCGCAAATTAACAGTAGAATCGAAATATGTAATAATATATAGGGTATACCATTTAAATTAAGAAAGTTGACATGTGTCACGTCAAAACGAAACACCCTGTATAAGCAAAAGTGAAATAAAATAAAAATTTAATTGAATCCAAAAAACTTTTGTATTTAACTTTTTGTCGTAATTATTACCGTTTTCTAGATAAGGTACTGTATCACTATAAAATGGCCACCCTGTACTCTTAACAGGTGTGTCAAAATTAGTAGAACACAATGAAAACCTGTTCCAGCGGAACATCTCCGTTTCACGGTAAAACCTCTAATCTTATTATCTATCTTATAGGAATTATTTTTTTTTTAACCAAAGAAATTTACGTAGATTACGTAACTTTTAAGATTGCAATAAATAAAGTCAATGTTAAACAAAAATAAAACATTTTTAATTTAAACATATACAAACAGCATTAAAAATAAAAACACTGATGATCCCGATGGACTGCAGTTTCTCATCATTTTATGTCCACCTCTTTCTCTTAACTAAACATTACGTAGTCGTGGCCTTCTCTGAGATTTAACGTTCGGAGGTTGTTTTCAAAGGCCCCCTGTGTTAAATCCTAAAACAAAAAAATTGTAAATAGCATGAAATAATATACAGTATGATTATTAAATTACGCTTTTTTACAACCAGTATGTATGGAGTATATAGGGTGATCCGTTTAGACCCCATCTTTTTAAAAACTACTTATGAGCTTTGTCAAATCTTTAAGTTTCAGAGTCCATAATTGCCAAACACAAAAAAAAACACGTTTTTTTCAATTCCGTAGATACAGTAGTATAGACAAAAGTTATTATAGCAAGATTTTATAGGTGCATGTCCACGTAAATTGTAAACCAAATACGAGGCAAATTTATGGTAGTGACACTTACTTTTCTACTAAGGAATGTTATGGCTTTAGTGCTAAATAAGGACATTTATTACGCCATAAGTAGCGAATACAGATTTAATTAGGGTTTCAATGCTATTACAGTTCGGCTTCTCATAAATTACAATAGACACTTTTCGGATGCTGACATTTTTCTGCGCCTTTAGGATATGTGTTGCTGTAGTTAGTATTTTATAGTTAAAATGCATCGTTGTTACTTTCCTTTCTTTTTTTTTTCTTGCAGACTTGTTTATATATATTGAAATAAATGAATAAAAAATAAATAACTTTAATACTCACTATCTTGATGCATATAACGAAGGGCGGAAGCGCGTCTCTAAAATGAACGATGTCGATGTCTTTGCCAAATTTTTTTTCGTGATCATCAAAGGCGCTGTACTTTTTGCCGATCTTGTTCAGGTCGACATCACAGAAGGCAATTACTTTGCCCCTGTTCTCTTCCGAAAGGGATTTGTAGAATTTTCGGCCTTGTTTGCCTGCGTTCCACACAGTAAAACTGGGCCACCTGGAAAGGACCACCCTCTCTAAGCGTTCTATTCTTAAGTTCCAAATAGTCTCTCTGAAACAGGCGAATAACCAAAGTGGAGTAATGAGTAGAGGGATGGGCATTTTATCCATAGGTCAATCGATATATCGAATAACAATAGGTAAATAAAAAATAATGACATGTCAGTAGTTATCCGATAAGATCGACAGTTATTAAATGGATTAAATACACTGCTCAACAATTGAAGTGGATAATTTTAATTATCCTTATTTTTGTATTTAAAATATTGTTAAAAAAGGTCGCTTTGTATACTGTTAAGGACCACTGTGTATTGCGAAGATTTTTTATATGCAAGTTTTATTTATCGTTGTTTTTATCTTTTTCACAAAAACAATTTAGGAATGTGGTTTCAAAATGATAATGTTTTAGTAGTACAAAAGTATATGTAGTGAGTTCATTCCTGTTATTGTTAGCATTAAGTCAGTTTATTTTCGTTAACAACATGCCATTGCGACGATTAGAAGCGGTGCAACTCGAGCAATTAGTACGTTGGTTACGTGAGGGTCTGTCTCAAGAAGAAGTCGCTGCGCGGCTGAATGTGTCGCAAAGTGTTGTAAGTAGAGCATGGAATCGGTACACGACAACTGGCTCTGCAGCCTACACGTATGGAGGAGGTCGAGAACGAGTCACAACCCCAGCCCAAGACCGTTTTATTGTCTTGACTGCAAGAAGAAACCGAACATTTACTGCTTCAAGAATTAACAGCGTCTTTAGGCAAACCACTGGAAGAGTCATAAGTGGTCAAACGATCAGAAGAAGGTTGCACGCATGTAACTTAAGAGCCAGAAGACGCGCTACACACCCTCGGTTGACAGGGGAGCAGCGTGCATGCAGATACCGGTGGGCGAGAGAACACGGTGATTGGAATTTTGAAGACTGGAGGCATTGCATCTTCACCGACGAGTCAAGATTTCGTTTATACACGTGTGATGGTCGAATACTGGTTTGGAGGGAAAGAGGACAGCGATACAATGAAAATTTAACGGCTCCAACTACTCTTTTTGGTGGCGGATCAGTTTGCGTGTGGGGAGGCATTTGTTTTTATGGGCGCACTGACTTAGTGGTTTTAATTAATGAGACAATGACTGCTGTAAGATATCGAGACAGAGTTATCGAACCGATAATTGTGCCATTTCATGGGGCAATAGGCGAAAGATTTATTTTTATTGATGACAATGCACGTCCGCATCGTGCGGCAATTGTAAACGATCGGATAGAATATCATGGGATTACAAGAATGGAGTGGCCACCCTGTTCACCCGATATGAATTGCATAGAACATGTTTGGGCCCAAATGTCTAGGCAATTAAACCGAATCCAAGAGCCTCCCTTAACTTTAGAAGATTTGGCTAAGCTGCAAGCCATTTGGCAAGCCATACCCCAGCACTTTATCAATAATTTAATAAGGAGTCTTCTGAACAGAGTAACAGCATTAAGGCGTGCTAGAGGTGGTCACACACGATATTAATTTTCTCACAGGACTTTTGTGTATTCTGTAAAAAGAAGAAGTTTTTATGTTGTTACTTTTTTCAATTATAAAATTGTAATGTTTAAGTATTTAAAAAAGAATTCTTGTTTTATTTTTTGCTTTTTTTTGCTGTAACATAATGTTAATGAATAAATATTTATTTTGTATTAACAGGATTTTTTTATTTTCAAAAATAATGAATAATACTTAGAGAACTCTTAAATATCCACTTCAATTGCTCACCAGTGTATTTATAAAAGTGGACTTTTTTATCTTCAATTTATTTGCAGGACTCAAATGAACAATCAATATGTAATAACTACTGAGTTACCTGACCTGTAATAATGTTGAATGACAAAAATTTGGAACGTATCTTCAGATAGGTCGTCAATTTTACAATGCTTCCACGTTACTATACCCGGCCACTAAACCCTTACTAAGCGGCATTTTATAGTGTCTGACTATACACTAAAAATCGTTGAAATGAACTAGAGCATTTCCAAAAAATTTAAGAAAAACCAATTTTTTTGACGCCGCTTATTCAAAATTGCTTACCTAAATGAAGCAATGTTTGATATAACTAAATCGGCTTACTTTGACGTCAGCAATCCATCACTAACCTTGTACACGTATTTTCCGGACGCAATTAGAAATGCATATTTTGCTTCAATAGAGGAGCTCTACGGTATATTTGCTTTTGGGGTGCTTGTTCAAAATAACTGTTGGTGTATGGATCAACATTATTTTGAATTTAATGAGACTTGAATATAAGGAGTGTTTAATAATAGGAAACTCCTTATGGATTATTTAGAAACTAAAATTCAAACTTATTCACTTAGTAAAAATTTCATTTATTGGTATAGGTATGCAGATTATATATTAGCATGTTTTACTGGTACTGAGAGATAATTAAAATAATGTTCGATTAATCAACAAATTAAGCAATGGAAGTTATACTAGAGTTGTTTACATACATAGTTACATATAAGCAGTGGCGTAGCCACGGGGTGGGATATGGCCTAAGATTTTTTAAGTATAGACAAATTTTTAAAAATAGTTTTGCAATTGGTTAATGTCCGGCAAAAACTTGCAACCGCATACAAGTGAAGCTAATACAAGCGTGTTTATGACGGTGTTATCAAAAAAGTGAAAAACTTACTCATCTATAGAAAACGTGGTTTGATTCAGATGGGATGTGTAGATTAGCAAAACTTCATCAACACGGGCTATTTTTCCCCCTAGATCCAGATGCTTGTTGAAAAATACCAAATCCTCTGGACATCCTTTTTTACTTTCGAAAAAACCTCCTACCCTACAAAAAATTGACTGTCATCGTAAGGAAAGACAAAAGATTTGGATATTTTAGAAATTAGGTTTATTTTCAAAATGTTCTTATTCCAATCATTTATTTAAGTTTTCTTATCTGATTATATTGTTATATATTATGACTGATAATCATTGTTGCAATGTGATGTGATATATTGTTTTTTTCTTTTTTTAGTTTTTTTTTATATTTTGTGCAGTTTTATACTAATGTTGTATAATTATTTTCTTTTATTGAGGAATTTGACTTTGGGCTTTTTTGCAGTGATTTAATCATACTTGTCTCAAATTCTTTCTTGCCCATTCATTTATTTATTATTTTGATTGTTAACATATTTATTTTTATAGCTTTTTCATTGAGTACTTTTTACTTTAGACAATAAAACATATTTTGACTTTGACTTTGATTGTAAGGTCGATTTTGAAACATTTACGAAAATACAATACTTTGGCGCCCAAAAAAAATATATCAAACTATTATTACAACGAAAAATTCCTTTAAAAATATAACCCCATGAATCTTTACGTTCGATGTTGGTGTCGTCATCTATAAACTGACAGAAGAATGAAATCTTACAGCGTTTTGCCGATTACAGTTGTTAGAATTTTAGTCGGAACACTGTTCGAAGCTTTAGCAACTGTACAAAACTAAAAGTTTTTAATTTTTCCAAATAACTCGGAAGCCATTAACATTTATGAGATTTTAAAATATTCTTAAAGAGGAAGATACCAATAAAAAGCCCGGACTTCCGGAACTCTTATTTCTATTTGTTATAATCTATAGTTATTAATAATTGAATCTAACAAAAAAACTTTAATTTTTTAGTTAATACTTAAAACTAAATAAATACATGTTTGTTAATATATTTTCTTTAGGTTTAGGTAAAGTGCTGAATACTTTAAGTACTTTTGCAAAATACTGGTAGTTAACACTGCAAGTAAATTTTTAAAATTAAGTACTTAATACTGATTACTTTATGTACTTTTGCAGCGCTTAGATGACAACTTTGATGCTAAATGTCGATATTTTTTTATTTGCCTATTGTTATTCGATATGCCGCTGATCTATTAATAAAATCCTATCTGCGACTTGATCCCTAAAATATAATTGAAAGTAAGAGGGAAATATTGTATACGTGTAAAAATCACTTCGCGATATTTCTGCAGATCTTTGCGTTTCAATGTCTCTAGATCCCAAAAGAAAACATGTTTTCCCATATCCGTTGAGCTATCTGTACGCGGCATAACTGGAAAAAAAATTTGACTGCCTGGACTAATAATTTGATATACCTATTATGTACATAATAATGTTGTGAAACATTTAAGATATTTAATATCAAGGTTGAGATAGTTCTACTTAAAGTAAATAATTCAAAAACTGCAAACGCTTTAACAAATAATTTTCAGTTTTGTATCTTTTGTAAGAAATAACGTATAAAACAAAATTACCTCAAATAGGAAAATTAAACAATTTAGAGCAAATTAAAATAACTCATTGCACATCAAAATTTAAAAGTTGTGGAGCTCAGGTTCAGTGGCGGCTTCCCCATTAGGTCATATGGTCAATGACCCCCCCCAATAAATATTTCCAAACAGAAAATAATAAATAACTTATATTTTTTTAATTTCTGTTAAATTTAAAAATTCCTTATATTATTCTAAGCTTGTAAACTAGTTGAATGTTCATGTTGATTTCGCGGTAGTCGCCCTATCGATACCTCGTACAGCGATCTCCGAAGGTTTCGTGGACCACAAGGCTGGCGGCCGGCGATGTCCTCGTGGTTATAAACGGAGCCGAGTTTTTCCCGTGTGTTCCCGATTCAATTTGCATAGGTAAGTAATATATGGCTTACGTTGGTAAATTTTGCGTCAACAGCCGAACCGAGGAAACTTGAACATTTTTGTCAGTTGATGTGTTTAATGTGAATCGTGTGACAGGTTGTGGTTACGATTGTGATGTGACTTCAAAAGCCGCCAGTAAGCTGAACTTTGAGAGATGTCTCAAATTGAAGGTCAGATGTCGACCTTTGCCGGAACTTAAAATTCGGCAGACAAGTAATGAGAAAAACAAAAAAGATATTTTAGTAAAAATATGTAATATTTATGTGACTGGACATGTGATTGCGAAGGGATAAAGGCATTTTATTGTTTCGTGTCTTTGATTTTTTCAGATGACTCTGTGGTGTAAAATATAATAATTAGGAAATCCTTATAAAATAGTGAAAAATCAGCTTATTAATAAAATACATTTCACGTTTCTGCGACTTCATATGGCATCTACTTTTATCTTACAAAACAAAAAGAAGCATTTTATTACCACAATCACAACCCACGGACACTAGCTATATTACTTTTTATTTCTAATTACTCCCTACTTTCTTTCTATGTCACATACAGTCTGTTCTCTATATATAATCAATTTTTTATCATGAATACAAAATAAATTCAGCTTTTATCATTGAGCGTAAGTGGTAAAGTGTACAGGATGATCGCTTAAATTTTGTAGATCAAATTAGTATTTTCTGAAATCGGATATTCCATTTTTGTAAGAATAGTGTACATTACTTGTATCACTATTATTGGATTTTCTCATTTGAAAACTACCACTTTCAACACTTGTTTTGTAATATATTATTTCAAAGAATTGCCAATTACTTTTTATTAAGTCCATTAGTACCTTTGGTATACATTTCGGTGACAGAACCAAGTCGGCATTATGACAGTAGGCCCATGGGAAGTAAACACCTGAAGGTGCAGCTGTTCATGGGTGAGGGAATTTGCCCATCTGGTATATCGCACCGTTGAGTTTTCGGGCTCTCTTTTGAACTGGCAACCTATAATCTCGAGAAAAATAACAAGTTCAAATATCTATCTCGGTCAGGAAAGTCTTTATAATTTATGGCCGAATTAAGGTTGAAGAGACACTTTAAAAGAATGTGCTATTCAATACTGCTTTACGTTTAATTCTTTCTTCAGAATGGGACTTAGCGAAAAAGTGAAAATTTTAATCATATAACGTACACAAAGATCGATAAATCAGCCTTTACCCAGGCCTTGAATTGTGTTGCTATCTCAAAAGTTATTATAGCTAGAAAGATAGTTAAATAAGGAAAGTTGTAGACAATTTCATTACATATTTGATTCTGACTTAAAATTTAAATTACCTTCGGCGATTTTTGAGATAATTAAGAAAAACTAAAAATGTGCATTTTCAATTTTTCTCTGTAGCTCACCAAATATCAGTGTTGTGGTTTTAGAAATAATACATTATTAGGACATTTTTGAAGACTGTGATGGAGGTAAAACGAAAATTCCAGCTCTCCCTGTTTCGAAGATGCAATAATTTTCACATTTCTTATGAACGAATTTTATGGCATTCATGTTGACATGTAGCTTTTTTTAAATCTTGGATACACTGAATGTTTGTATTTAATTCTGATTATTAATTTGTAATTTTGTATAAAATGTCAGCATGAAAATCTCTCAAAAAATGTGTTTTCCAATTAAAAAATCATAAGAATAAAAACACTAAGCACATACTTACTGTATCGTGGGGTTCACGAGTTCCTTTTTCATACTGTTTCATAATCCTATCAGGTAACATAACATCATCCTAAAACATGAAATGAATCTTTAGCAAGAATAGTCTATTCTTTAGTTTTAAAATGCTTTTCTATAATTAGCCCACTCCTGTTTACCTGTACTCAGTAACTTTTTCCAAATGTATAAAGTTAAGTTAGTTTAGAAATAATACGTTCTCAGTTTCTTACAAAATTATATTTTACTGAACAAAATAAATTAAGTGTATACCCAGAGTTCTCAAATTAAAAAGCAACCACACATGTTTTCCAATGAGCTACCTACCTGTATTTAAACCAAATTTAAAAAAATGACTTACAACATCTTGGAAACACAAAAACTCGCCCACACTTATACTGACAGCCTTATTCTTAGAACAACCAACTAAAAACAAAAAACGAAATGTAAATATATTTAGTTCAGATAACATGTCTATAAACATAAATAAATTAAACAGTTAGCCTCTAAAGAGCAAAAACAAAATTTACATAAAAATGGTATTCTATTTGTACCTACCACCTTTAGTACTCTCTTCATTCCTGTAAATTCTAAATGGAACCCCAAAGTTTTCAAATGTGCTCTTCCAGTCATTTAACAGTTGCAGAGTGTTATCAGCACTAAAGTCATCGCACACACATATTTCCAAATTTAATACTCCAATTGCGGTTTGCTTTAAGATATTCTCAAAGCATCGTTTTATCCACCGAGATCCATTGTAAATTGGTATTATAATACTCTAAAAACAAAAACTGGCAAGAATTTTGGCTTAATTAGTGAAATTTTAAAAATTATTTGCAATCAAGCAGTGCTTTGTAAAATAATAAACAGATAAATTGGAGCGGTATTTTGGGAACACTTTCAACTTGACCCAAAACAGCACAAAAATAAATTTGTTTACCAATAATGCAATATTCCAACTGCTAGATTATTATTTTAAAACTTTTAGAAATCTATTAAAATATTTTATTTGAAAGTTTTGTGTTTTTTCTGAACCCTTAGGATTTGCTAAAAAAATAAACAAATAACAATTGGAAAGTAAATAAGAAAGTACCAACTTTGTTTTTTTAATTGGAACACCCTGTATATTATTTCTATAAATGGACATCTTCTAGGTGATTATAAAAATATGAAGTTCAATACCTTTTTTATCCTTAAATACAATTAAGAAGTTTAACAAAAGCCCTGCCATAAGTCAATGTGATAGAAAGAAATCATAAAGAACACATAAGTAAAGTCATTAGAAAGGATTAGACTGCTTCTTATGGCACGGTTCTTGTCAATTTTGCTATTTTTATAATCGGCTAGAAAGAAAATGCCCATTTACGGAAATATTATACAGGGTATTCCGTTTTTTAATATCCGATTGTTATTCATTCAGCAAACCCTGAGAGTTCATAGAAAAACAAAAAAACTTGTGTTCACTCTGTAGCGTACATTTCAATACTTGAAACTATCTCCAGTATCGTACTGTATATATCATTAGAAATTAGATACTCACGATAAGTTGATTACTTTTTTCCTGCATTGTGAATTACATTTCTGTCGATTTTTTTCAACAACACGATAAACTTGAAATTATTAAGATCTAGTAAACTTGAATGAAATAAAAAACAAATATTTTTTGTTTAATTTTTAGTTTAGTTTAGGTTACGAACGTCTAGGCACGATTGCGTAATGGCCTTGTTAACTAGGACTTATAGCCAGGAATAATTACGTAATTTGTCGGGAGCACTTTAAGTGCGTCTGGGACTATTCCCATTCCCACCATTTCAAATTGTTGTTGAGTTTCACACTCACCATTTCCAGTGGGATGAGGGTTCACTTGTAGTTTTAGTGCTTCCACAGTCTGCCTCATACATCTTCGGCTGGGATATCTCAAGGGGTGAGCGCTAAAACGCATTGCTTTGTGTGTTGTTACGCACTATATATTTGCCGAATTATTCGATTTTTTATTAATGTTTGCAGTGAATATTTCGAAAAACCACGAAAGACTTCACTAAATTTCCAACATCAGGGAGTCTTCATGGCACGTGTGATTAGCTCGGTGTTCCGAGAGGGGGTAAATGGAGTGATATTTTATTTACACATTAGGAATAGTCTCTAAATATATATTTTCAAGGCAATCAAAGCCCATGATATGATGGTACCAGCACCTTGCTAGTCTGGTATACAAAATGCAAATCGCCAGCTTATTAGAGGCGGCCGTGACTTTTCTGCCACGGAACCAGATCAAAAAAAAGTGCTGAGAGATTTTTTAAAATGTGGTTCTTATAACGGCTACAATAGCTATTTATGATACTGGTGTGAAAAAAGTAGGTTTAAGACACACATATGAAAGTTAGCGCAATGAGCGTAGCAACGTCTTGCACAATCATAATGTTTTTCACACTGGTGTAAAAAATAAAAAGCGACATTTTCAGGGAGCACAAACAAAACTTCTGGTTAAAGAGCTTTGCAGAATGGTTTCACCAATCACCCGAAAATTCTCATATAAGTTATAATGAATCCTTTCAATCATTAGGAGAATGAAAGATGTCATCTCGTAAGTAGCGTACCGAAAATATTTAAGATCGATGGGGATACAATAAACATCATATTTGGCCTAAATTCAACTTATATCCCTTAAAATAAAACCCGTGTATGAAAAAGTTACCTTCAAACAACGTTAACACTACAGGAAATTAAAGAATATACGTACGTTTACGAAGGAGCGGCTATAATGCTGCCAAACGGAGATGAGAAAGAAGAAAAAACAGTGACTGGGGGATGATTACGAATCAGACAATCTTCTAGTTGCTATCTGAATGAGCTGGCAAATCGTATCCTGAAAGACGGAAGACAATAACTGTAGAAGAAGGAAAAATAAAATACTGCAGTCTTCCGGTTCGTCTCGTCGAGAGCAGACCTCTGTGTTATTGACATAAGTGGTTCCACATGTTCGGTTTTGCATCTTTATTTCGGGAGGAGCGGGGAGAAACTAACGACCCCGCTAGAAAGGGAGCAGACGCCGTGAACGTGTGAGGCTTAGTTGTTCCTGCATTCTATCCCGTTCGTCTGCCGCAGTTCTACATAGAATATAGGGTAAGGGGATAACTTGAAAGAAAAGGTCATCTCGTGAAACCAGTAGTACTCTCAAGGGGCATCTAGTGGAAGCCAAGATGCAATTCAAATATTAAAAAGTTATTTGAAAGATTCGGGGTGTTCGGGAGCTGAGAGTTCGCCATCCGGACATCCTACCTATTGGGCTGAAGAATGGCGCTGAAAGCAAAAAGTGGTAGCCGTCTCCATTTTGAAAAAGAAAGAAGAGGAAGAAGAAGAAAATACTGCTGTGATCATAACCTCAATAAAGAAAACAAATAAATTTTTTTATTTGTTTCTGAAAAACATAAAAACATAAAAAAATTGGAATGAATTAAATCCTGAATAATGAATTCGTAGTTTTATATTTGAAGAAACATGAATAATTTTATGATTTCTCTTTTAATTTCTTTTTCCATTGCTCCATTCGTGTTACGTTATTTTTTGAAGAAAAAGTATGAGAAAATGGTACTTGCCTTGAGGGAGGAGCAGAGCGACAAGGGAAGCTACTGCGAATGCATATTTTTTGGTTACAAGAACTTTTACTGCAGACCGCATTTGATAAACAGGCAAGTGGAGATGCGCTAAATTGGTACCTATTTTGCAGTACCTGTGTTTTTAACATGTAGTTTTAGCTTACTTCGTTTTCGTGACATGATCTGTGCCTTATGGGTAATTTGTATTCTAAAGGATCTAATAAAGAGTTGAGTATATTAGGACAAGGAGGGTATCTGTTCCCCTCCGAGCTATTAAAAATTTAATTTTGTACTCAAAACCCTTTTACATACATTAGAACGAAAAGGCTTATTCAATGAAACGTGCCTTTGTGACCTACTGCCAAATAGCTTAAACCATTTATAAAAGAGAAAGTTTCTGAATTATGGATTATATGATGCAGACATAAATATCGTATGTATATTAGGTATCTATTTTTTTTAGCTAATAAATTATTTTTTTGTTATGTTCCTATATTGTTTTTATTACTGTAATAGATCATATTGATTACCAAATTATCTTATATATGAATTTTCTTGGGTTAGATAATAAAAGAGCAATACAATCTATAATCTTCTGAAAAAAATAAGGCCACTGGAGAAGTTAAGATTATTACCTATATCAGAAATAACTAATGAAAATAAAATGGGGCAAAGATTTGAACCCTGATGTAGGTGCTCTTATTTATAGGTGTGTATACCTGTGATCTAAAGCCTTTAAGCTTGAAAAATAGAGTTCTGTTATTTAGATAAGATAAAATGAAAGCAATAGTATTATCAATTCCAAAATTATAGAGATTTTTTATTACTTCTCCAAAGTCAACCTTGTCAAATTCTTTTACTAGATATGTAATTTATACAGATCAAATTAATTAATTGAACAGGATACAGACTAAGTTTTCTCAGTTTTACAATATAAAAATAATGTTTTCTTTCACTTTTGTAGTCAAGAGGAGGGAATTTCTGGTTAAAGTTGTTTTGATTCTAACCATTTTCCCTCATGGTTCCTTTTTTTCTATCTAGAAAAGTGAACTACTCAATTATTAACACATATACATAATATTTGATGCCAGTTGAATAAGAAACTTTTTATGTTGATTTTTTTAAATATTTTATTTGGTCACCATTTTGTTGCGCCACTTTTGAACCACAACTGCAAAACAAAATGGCTCCTAAAAATTTTTTTTTAATATTTGGTACAATTTTATTTCCTGGAATAAAACTTTTTTTCATAGAGGAAAATAATAATTTATGTTTATAGACTATGTTAATAAAACTTTAACTGCTGATTATGTCCAATCCGCTAAATAATTAATGTTTAAGGAAGTCATTCGATACAGAATTTAATTCTTTTTAATTCTGGTAATGTAAAATTATCTGTATGATCCACCCTTTAGATGTTATAAACTAAAAACTGTAGCATAATTCTAACTTTGTTCTGGATTAATTTGTACTTATATTTTAATTTAGGTTAATTTATCTGTTTGTGGTTGCCTAGGTTTAGAGCCATATTTTAATAATTCTTATATATTTTTTAATTTTATTTTGTTGCTTTGCCAATAGGATTTTTGTATCTTAGACATTAAAGCTTTTTTTGACTTTGACAAACTCAGTACTTTTGTTTGGAATGTCCAAAGTGAAATAACATCATTTCTGCTTTACTGGGATTTAATGGAGAGCAAAAGTCTATATAGTAAAATGTTGTAATTCTGCTGACATGATTATGCATACGAATTGACTGTAATAATATGCAATAATTTTATGCTTACTTCCTTTCCATAGGCAAGAATGCGGAGACCACTGTGCCTACACTCGACTGGAACGGTTATTGCGGTACATCTCGAGTGCCAAGACGAGTTTGAGTATGTGTGTCTACATGGTAACTCTGAAGCAAATCACCGACGCACTGGTCAAGGCCAAGCTAAGAGGGGTTCGGGTGAGACAGATCACTGACAAGCTTATGGCAAAGGCTACTCCGTCCGAGAACAATTTGAATTACTTAAACAAATATGGTCAGTGGCTTAGCTGATTTTATTTATTTGTAGTTATTTGACAATACCCTGGGGGATAATAACATTCCTAATATTTAACAAATCTAAACCATAATAATGTTACATCACACCCAGTGGGTTAAGCGTAACGTCAATTAACAAAAAATAGAGAATGAAAAATATTACGAAAATATATCACATAAACACAAGACACTTTGGTCATGGTTAGTTCTATAAATATACTTAAAAAAAAAACTGAATGCGTGTATGGAACTAAAATGTAAACTAAACTAATTAAAGTATCACAGTCTGTTTTGCTGTTATTAAGCTTGTGCAGAAAAATTAAAAGAGTCTCTACAAAAAAAATCTAGGGAAGACAAATCTGATGATAGTGGAACCTATTCAGTTGCCCCATAGCTGGAAATTTTTGGTCTAAATACTGATTTATAGCCATTGCATAATGCGGAGGTGTGCCATTTTGTTGAAACATCAAATGATTTTCAATATAATTATCATAATTTTTAATAATTGCAGTTAAAGCTGAATCAGTGGCATCTTCTAATAAATGCAAATACATTTCTTCATTCAAGTAGAATTTGTAATGAGGGTTATTCTGGATAGACCATTTCTGTACCCATGCTGTTAAGGATAGGCTCAGGAAGTTTATCCAGGTCCAATCACACGCGATTTGGCATAAAAAATCGGTAAATTGCTTTAACCTGGAACTTTCTTCATTATAATTTTTCCTTTTATTGGAAATAGAGAAGTGTGACCCAATTTAGTTCAGTACATATTCATTTAGTAACACATATATACTGTCTTTTCAAACATTTTTATTGGGTGTCAATTTGTTTCATCATATTGAATTCGTACAAATATTTTATCTGTTTCTACCAATGCCAGATATGATTTTTGGACATAATTTAAAATAAACTAAGTAGTTTTTACAATACTAATTCAAAAAATATAAGAAAAGTTTCATTAAAGAACTTCACTGATTTGAAAGCCAAAACGCTACTGCTTTTATATTTTTTTAAAATTTGTATTTATATTTTACAAGGGATTGAGCAACAAATTTTTCGTTTTTTTTTTCGGGTATTTGAAGATATATTTTTCTACAATGAATTCAATTTAAAATGAGTTTTTAGTTGTCACAAAAATCTTGAAAAATTATTCCCAAAATTAGTACCTGAAATAAATGAAAATTTCCAAATGATGCATCACTTATTATTAGCATTGTTTTTAAAGGTACGTTAACAATTATTATAGAATGCACTCATTTCTTTTAAATATAATCTTCCGCAGAGTAGCTTTGGGGCATGGGTGGCAAATTTGGTAGTAGCAAATGGTAGTACATATTTTGGTAATAATTCAAATGGCGGAACAAAACAATTTTTTTATAATTATTATTATTTCTTTTATAGTTATACCTTACATTCCATGTATTAAACTTATAAAGTTGGTTTGGAATAAAACAGTTTAGGTTTAAAAGTAAAATTGATAAAATAGAATGTTAAAAAATCATAATTAACAAATTAATTATTCTACTGAACTCAAAATTTGCACAAAAATTAAATGTGATTTAAAGATAAAGTAGTAAAAGATGTATTTTTAATTAAATTAAAATAATATATAAATAATATAATAATATAAATAATATATAAAACTTACCTTGAACTATGAAACGTGTGTTTAAAATGCACTTCAGAATCACAGAAAAACATTTTTTTTTAAATAAATCACGCCAAGGTATATAGAACTGTAGTTTAGAAATTACGAGAAAAAGTTTTTTAAAAAAAAATAAGATTATTACACTTAAAGTTACATTTAAACTGTGAAAACCGTATTTAAAATTCTAATTGGTTTAGAAGATACTGGAAAAAACAATTTTTACTTAATAGATGTCAAAAGAGTATTACATCATAAAAAGTTACATGAAACTAGGGGAATAGTATTTAAACATTTTAAGCAGTTCAGAAGTTATGGGAAAAAAACCAATTTTTTTTTGACAGAAGTTAATTTTTGTTAATAAATTATGCCTAAAAAAATTACATGAAATTTCATATCAATTACCGAACACGTCAAATCGGTATTTTGAATCGAAAATTAAAAAAGACATACCTTTTTTAATTTTAGAAAAAAATACTCTAGAACTTCAATAAAACATAATCTTGGAGAGTAACCACGAAAAAAAATTATTGTTTTGCACGCAAGTAGTTTTTCTCATAAGTATTTAGCTGTAACAACTGAATTTTTAATAAATTTATTGTCACCATTTTGTTCCTCTATCTTGGATTTTTACTTGTTGGATCTTTTACTAGTTGATTCCTAAATAATACTTGATTTTTGTGGAAAATTCGAGAAAATTTGGATAAACAGTCCTTTAATAACAAACCTAGGCCGCCCTTTTGTTTCACGATTTTGCATTTTTACGAAAGTATATACTTAATTATTTTTGACCAAAATTTGAAGACTGAAGTCAATTGAGTAAGTAGTTTTTTAGCTATGCGGCGAACATGTAGACCGACGGAACATTTTTTCGTAAAATCTGAAAAAATCTGGGAGGGTTTTTTTCACAATTACAAAGCTTCCTTTTTATGAGGCAAGTAACTAGGTGGAATCATAAATAGTTCTGCATACTTGTATTCATTTTTACTGAATAATAAGTTTATAAATACATAATTTATTTTCAGTTATGTTTTATTGATAAAGATTTTTATTATTTGTAGGAATTCCCCATAAAACTGCCTCGGATAGCGAAATGATGCACCACAAATATTGCCTGATCGACGAAGGCGACACACAAGGAGGGGCGAAAGCATTTTTTGGAAGCGTCAATTTGACCGCTCAGGCTTTTTGTAGAAATTTTGAGGCACTGATTTTAACTAATAACAGAGACGTTATTCAGAGACTTAGTGACGAATTCGAAGAGTTATGGAAATTGTTTTAATAACATTTAAGCCTATTGTTAGGTTATTCTGTAGTGAAACTTGTTCAATAGAATATTGTCTAAGTATTATTTAGATGTGTCTTAAAGTTTGTAGATACACGGAAAAAAGCCGTTGTAAAATTTTCCACAACTGTAAACGTTTTAACTACAAATTACAAATTATTTTGAAAAACGTTACCCCATTGTAATAGTTTCTATTTCTGTCTAGTGTATTTATTTATTACTTCTGGTTTTTCCTTAGAGAAATGATATTTTTTAAATAAACTGTTGAAAATATTCTTACACAAAATTGGTGACTTATTTTCATAGATACACATTTTTACAGTGATTTCTGCATGCACAGCGTGACCTCGCATAATCGTTTCCAATATATTCCAGCAGGGCCGTTTAGCGATGTGCTCGGACAGCCGACCACGATAGTGAGTTTATCTGTTGTTCTATGAATAATAGGTATGACGCGTGATCTAAATCTTCGTCGGGACTAAACTACATAATAAGAAATAATTTATGCATTATTGTTTAGTCATTTGATCCGAAAATTATTGAAATTAAAACTAATTAAAAAAATATTTTCTGTGGTCGGCATATTTGGTAGTAGTGCAACGGCCTTTCGGCTCCTTGTGACAAACCCCCACTGTATAAAGTGTTAATTATCATAGTAAATCGTAGTATTATTTTTACACGGATTGTAGATTGTAGTCTATTTTCAAATAATTATGCAAAATATATGAAAAATTTAAAGGAATATGTAAGTTATTATCCTAATTAAAAAGTTAAAAAAAAGAAAATTTTTTTTTTTAATTCTTTACCGAGAAATTTCCTCTTTCGTTATGAACTTTTCTTTTCTTAGGAATAGTGATTGTAACCCGATCTAATGCTACACATAGTAATTCAGTAACACATATACATACATTTATTTTATTTTATTTTGCCATATTGGATTCGTACCAATATTTTGCAATTTTCTATCTATGCTACATTTGACTCTGGGCCTAATTTAAAATAAATTGAGTAGCAGTTTGTACACTAATTTTGTTCCATCAAACTGAATTCGTACCAGTTTATTCCTATCACATTTAATTTTTGTGAAAAATAACTATACTCAACGCCTATTTCCACCTTGTTCCACGCTAATTTGAACGAACTTTCTAAATTTTTGTTCACGCGTAACCAGATGTGACGTTATTAGCGTTCATGCTAACTAATTTACGCCATTTATATGTTTCTCATCGAAAAGCTTGCTGGCACAGTGGTAGGTTATTTGGTCTATAAAAAATAAATTATTTCATGTATTATTTTCCTTCATAAAAAGAAGTTTTATTCCTGAAAATGGAATTTTAACTTTGAGCAGTCTATCCTGGATTCACACTTCATTTTTGTGCAAAACTTGAAGTTAATTGGATAAGTAGTATTTTGGTACTGAATTTTTAAATATTTCTGTAAGCCGCCATTTTGTTCCGCCATAATGGATTTGTATCAAAATGTAACCATTTCAACCCCTTAAGACCCTTGATATCTGATCAAAATTTGAAGTTAATCGGGTAAACGATGTTTGAGTTATGTCGACTAATGGAAATGGTAGAACATGTATTTTGGGGTCCAGGAACCCAAAAACGCAAAGATCTACGAAAATCTCGGAGGGAGATAACAATTTCTGACTTTGATATCAAGTGTTCGTTTTTATTGGAATGTGAAATCATTGAACTTTTTTGCAGATAGAAATGGCAGTGTATTAAGGGTCATATGGGGATGTCCTGGTGACATTTTGGTAAAAATCCAATATGGTCAAACAAAATGGCAGACTAGTGAAATGTTAAAAAAATTGAATACTAAAAAACCACTTATCAAATTTTGCACAAACTTCAAGTATTATGTAGGAATCAACTGATAAAATTTTGGTACGAATCCAAGATGGCGTTGTGTGTTATTAAAAAACTACTTATTGAATTCATTTTAAATTATGTCCAAAGATCAATGTGGCATAGTCTAACAAAATGGCCATGAATAAAAATGTTTTAAAAGTCAGTATATGTTACTAAATGACCATGACTAAATTGGGTCCCAATTCATTATTCCTAATGAGGGAATTTTCGTGTAAAGGAAATTTGCCGATTTTTTTTATTATTTTTATATAATTTTTTTTGTAGACTATAACCGCTCATCCCCCTTTATATGATTTATATAATATTGAGAATTGCTTTGGTAGCAAGTTACAGTACTTATCTGTATGCCCAATATGATGTTCACACAAATCAGTTTCTAATAATAAGTATGTAATAAATCATGAGACAAAATTATTTTTGACGGTTGTCAAAATTTCCCCTTTTAAAAAAATTAGCTCTTGAAAAATTACACTAGACATTTTTCTAGACAGATGTAATTTTTTTTTAAATCACCCCACTAAGTTACATGAAATGGCAAAAACCGTATATACGTATTTTTAGTCATTCAGAAGTTATAGGAAAATAAAACTTTTTGAAAGCTGTCAAAATATTCTTTTAAATAACTTAGGTCTTGTATCCAATTACACGAAAAGAATTTTTAATGTCAGAACATTTACTCCAACTATTTCTGTCTACAATATAACCATTATCGGTTTGTTTTCAAAATATGATTATTTTTATACCTATTAAAAATATCACTTTAAGAGTTATAACAAGATCGGGTCGCGTGTCATAAATAAGCGATTTTTTGAAAGTTCTTTGAGAGATTTCAAAGAATCGTCTTGATGGAGTTGATATTAATTATCCATCCAGATGTCCCGATTTCACCCCAATAGATTTTTTTGGGAATACTTGAACCCTATTGTAAACAACATTTCACGATCAGTAGGAGACTGGATTTTATTAATGCAAAGCGTGAGACACCCAAATAATATGGAGAGAAAAAAAACTTACTTCTTGTTAAACAAACAGCTTTCAATTTTATATTGATTTGCAAGGATCGAAATGAAATTCAATTTTAAATAATATAAGTATATTATTTATCAAGTGATCTAAATCTCAGCCGGGCAATATATACAAAAGTAAAAATAAAACAGCTAAATAACCTAAGGAATATTACGTACATGTAAAATTAAATTTAAAAAATCACATAAATAATCTAACTACCTAAAAATAAAGAAAATCTTGATTTCTAGAATATACAAGTGACAATCATAATTACATAATATATAATTTATTTTATAATTCTGTGAAATATATACATACGATAATTGCTAAATAATCTTAATCTTTATAATACGTTAAGGATATTCATTTGAAACGAAAAACACAATGCAAATATATATCTCATTTTCACAAGTCTAATACTTAAAAATGTTCAAAATCAAACAGTTTAAAAATCAGTCTTTCATAGTCCTGACAAAATTTAATTTTGGTACTTATTTTTGTCTAAAAGTAAATCGTTCCGGAAAATTTTGTACAGGGTGTTCAGAGACATTTAGTGCCACACCCTGACCAAGATACATGAAAACCTCAAATATAAAAGTTTTTCACAAACATTTTTTTGAACTAAGGTTTATCCTGAACCGTTAGAAAAAGTTAAAAAAAAAAAAGGAACAATAAATAATTGGAAAGAAGAGAAAAATATTTATACTGAAAATCTTGTTGCAGTTAATCCAAAATAATTAATAAACGGTTTGTGTAAACAGACTCAATTTATATATTTTTGGAATCAGGAAAAAAGATCTTTCATGAAAATGAAAAATATACTGGGTGTTCCATTAAAAAAAATGTGGTTGTCAATTTTTCTCTACTTTTCGATTGGTTTTTTTTGCTATTTTTTGACAGTCCAGGGGAAATCCTAAAACTTCAATATTTGAAGTTCTTTTTAAATATTTTTCAGGGAATTCTGAAGATATGGTACTAAATATCTCTGAACACTCTGTACAAAATGTTAATGAATATTTCGCTAGCCATTCACAATTTATTACATATGAGATGCAAAAAAAAACCCTGAATAACATTTTTGTTTGGTGTTATCTGAACTATTGGGTTAGAAACAAGAGAAACCGTATAAACTTTAAATTTTTAAATTAAATGCTAGATATTGTTTCTGATAAAATGAACTTGTAGCTTATATTTAACCGACAGAAAATGTACAGAGTTGCTGGCGTTGGTAAGATGGAAGCGGTCGATGGTCATGCAATCACGTTAAAGCCAGTTGATTTTTTTTAAATCGAAATACCATGTATAATTAATGTTCATCAGATGGGTTGATTTTTGTGAATTTGAAATTTGATAGCTTTAAAGACATTCCAGTACGACGAGAAAAAGCATGCGATAAGGGCAATGCTTTGGTGACTTAAAACTCTCCACTACATATTGGACACGATTCAAATACATTTCTTCCCATGGCAGGATTTTTCTTGAGTACCATTAAAGATAAAGGAATTAAATTTATCACATATAATCATTAAAGATAAAGTATGTTATATATGTGATATGTTAACATTTTTCAAAAAATTCTGGCAGTTCAAGTAAACACCAAACAAATATTGTTTTTTTTTTATAGGACACAGTGTGGATGGGTAGCGAAATATACGCGAACATCCTGTACAATACTACAATCAAAAAATTATTAGAAATATTTCAATTAAATACACACAATAAAACTTACAAGGAATCACTCCATTTTTTGTTTCTGATCAAATTCAAAAACTAATAGTTTTCAGCAAATCCTGTAATGATATTTCAGATATTTGTAAAGCCTTTAACGCAAATAAATATAATTCTGTGGTTGAAAACGGCAATATGCCTTACGCGTGTGGGATTTTACAGATGTTCAAAGGAAGAAACCTATTCACCTTGTTGGAATAGCAATTTTCCAGATTGATTTGAACCACCAAACGTTACTATGCGTCACATATATTATTATGATATTGATTCTATTTAGGCGATAGAAAGCTTTATAATTTACCAATGTATTCTGACAGAGCAGTTGAGTTTTTTTTTGTAGAAGAATCACTGTTGTGAAGTGGCCATCTCGCTCACTTGATTTTAATCCTATAAATCATTTATAAGAAGAGACTAAAAAGAATTGTCAAAAAAAGACTGGTTAATGCCCACTGTTCAGAAAGAGTAGAACAACTCGACTAAATAAGTTTATAAGAAGCATGCCATAGCAAAATAAAGAATGTCTAGAGACATTAATTCTTATAACACAATTATATATTCTAAATCTTTAATCTGGTGAACTTTAATTTGGTTTATTATTTTCTTTCCAATGAAATTTTGCCGCAGATAGTTATTGTTCAGTAGAATATTATAAATTGGAAATTAAATCGCGTTTTAATAGATATTTCTTTTTTCAAATCCATTTAAAACACCAAAGATCTAATAAATAAATCTTCATAAATTAAAATGCATGATTCCATATAACTTAGGATGAATATGTTGCAATAATTATAAAAAAAAACACCTGATATGTTTTTATTTTCAGTTAAGTGCGGTGTTACAGGTTTAAGAAAACAACACATTTTGTACTGTTAAATTAGATATAATTGATTTAAGTTAGGTCGAAAATCAGTGGGTAGAGTTTCACATTTTCAAGGAACCAAGATAATAATACAGTAGGAAAGCTTTCGCAGACGGAGTCAATTAAGAGATCATGATTCTTGAATTTAGATAGTGTCAAACTGGGATTACTTTTCGACATTTCGCTGCGATTAGATGAAGGATCTTTATTACACAAGATTAATTTTCGTACAGTAAAGATGCTTTGCAAAATTGCAGCTGAAATGTCAGGAAGTAACTTCATTTTGGCTAAGACAATGTTTGCTACATCTTGAAATGAAAATAATACAATAGAAATATATTTTTGGATAGAGTCAATATGAATTGGATAACTTATCAATCGTTACAATTTTAACTGGCATCTCAAGTAGCAACTCCACCTTCCATGAATTTACCACTCACTATCTGACGTTATAATTAGTTTGGGAAATAAAAAGTAGATTCGGAGTAGAGTTTGCAATGTGAGATGGTCTTAGAACATCGATATTAAGATTACCACTTAAGTTGACCAGTCGTCAGCTGACCGCTCGACGTCTGTTGGAATCTTTTTTATTACCGAAAGAAAACAAATTATATCAGACCTAGTAAAATAAAAAAATAAAAGTAAGTAAGTAAAATGTAATGTAAAAATTTTATACAAATTTATCGAAGGATATCTAACTAAATGAGAAAAAAGTATGATTAGAGTTCCAATGCATAACTATGTTTATTGTATTAGTTCAGAGTATCCTAAAAAATGTAGTTACAAATATAGTATTTCAGTTAACCACATTACTAAAATAAAATTCGCTGGACAAGATTCAAAGGTAGTTGCTAAATATATCATTATTTTTGGGGTGCCTCAAGGGTCCCACCTAGGACCAATACTTTTCATAATCTTTGTGAATGATTTGTGCCAGGTATTTAAGTACTCTCGAGCATTGTTGTATGCACATAACTTGAAGATCTATCGTCGAATCTCGTCTGTTCATGATTGCCATTTACTGCAAAATGACATTGATGCCTTGGTTGCATGGTGTGACAAAAACCAAATGGAACTTAACATCAAAAAATGTCAAACAATATCATTTATCAGGAAAAAGAACCCTGTTAATCATGCTTACTTCGTGGATGGTCATGAACTGAGCAGAGTGGAGTTTGTGCGTCACCTGGGCGTAATTTTCGATTGTGAACTTAGGTTTGTGCACCATATTGATAACATTGTCGTCAAAGAATATAGGATGGCTGGATTATGCATTGGTCAGAAGTCACCTTGAGTACAGCTGTGTAGTTTGGTCCCCATTATACAACACACACATTAAAATGATAGAACAACTACAATCCAAATTCTCAAAGTTTCTTCTGCATAGACTAGACATTGACAGCTCAAACCTTAATGGCGAAGAACGATCTGGACTGATGGCCCTCTCAGATCTAAAAACCCGTCGTAACCTGCTTGCTATGTCCTTCAGTCACAGAGTCCTTAATGGTGAAGTTGACTGCCCACAAGTGCTCGATCTATTTAACTTAAGAGTCCCCTCTCGTCCAACAAGACTAACAGAAACTTTCTCACTAAATCGGGGTAGAACTGACATGGGTAGAAACAAGCCCATAAACAGAATTATGTCTCTATTTAATAAGCTCCCTCCCACTGTGACGTTAGAATGTTCCACCAAAAGCCTTATGAAACAAGTTAAGTACGATCTGAATAGCAGTGACTGCGGCTGAAGTAGTGACAGAATATAACCAGATTCCAGCCTACGATTACACAGACTATTATATCAATTAGTAATAGCTTCTTTCTCTTTTTTTTGGTAAATCGATTTTAAGTTTTATGTTAATATGACTTTTGTACTACTTGGGCATTGCATTAATCATTAACAATGGTGTTCAGAGGCCACCAAGATTGTTTTAATACTTGTTTGTCAACTCGTCTCATAAACACTACTTCACTAGTTGCCCATAAAAATTACTGTAACTATTACTGGAGAATCGACCCCGGATGCGTATTGGTTCCCTAGCCCAATCAAAAACCTTCATATGAACTAAGAAAAATTGAAAAAATTAAAGCCATAATTTTGGTATTACTTCTACAAGCGTGCGGAAAATAAGTACTTTCTGCACTCATATGAGTGCTAAGATTCTACTTTTCCGCACTAGTACTGAAAATAATACAAAAACTATTACATATCTATATCGCCACTTAATTAGACTTCGTATACTAATTGACAACACCATAACTGAACAGTTTAACATATTTAATAAAATATTGACAAGAAATACCCAAAAAATCTGAAAATTTTAAACCCACCAAATAACTACAAGGCTTTTCTACCTGTATCGTTGCTACGAAAATAAGTTTGTGTATTGTATACTTGTTTGTTGGTAATCAGTAGAGACTTCAAAGTGAAAATACAAATTATTTCACTTTTAACCACTAAGTTCCGAAGGAAAAATGGAAATTGAGAAATTGGAGAGAATATGATTGATGGAATACCGGAAGACATTATCGAAGAAGCCAAGGAATATAAACGTCGAATTGTTATCAGAGAAATCGAAATATCCTTACGCAAAAAATGAAAACATTTAGTAAATTGATATAAGCAAATATTAAAAAGTGATAGCCTTTATCAAGAAAAGGAATGTTGATTGTGTCTTGTTAAGAATTATACCCATGGATTTGATAATTTTTGGTTATAAAATAGAAAGTTTATCTTCTTAATACTAAAAAAAAATAAATGGATGAATCACTTTTTGTATATATAAAAAATAAGTTCGACATTTCTACTGCATTTCGATGTAAAAATTCTTTATTATGACAGTTCAAGGACAACCTCTCTACAGTGTTGCCCAACTTGCATTATAGTAAGCATCTTGAAGAGTATTTTACAAGGAGTATTTGGTTTCTTTACTGCAAACCTAACCTAACTATAACAAATACATTTAATAATATACAGATATCTGTATTTTTTATCTCGATCTCGATCGTTTTTCACGATGTCAAGATGCCAACATGAGGGAAAAGTTATTAGTCCAAAAAATATGTTTTTGAGTGTTCTTTAGATTTAAAAAAAAACCTAGTTTATTTTACGCCTTTTTATATTTTTTTTGTAGTAGTTTCATATAGAACCAGTGAATTTTTATTAAAAAGATAAAAGAGATAAAGTAAATTGGGTTTATAATGAAATAATTTTGAAGATAAATAACTCAAAAACAAAACGAGACTGAAAAAAATTGACTTCAGGTTCAGGACCCCAAAATCCACCCATATAGGTACAAAAAAATCATCAGAATCGGCGATGGTGTAAAAAGTTAATGTTTACCAAAGTTTTATTGGGTTTTTCTTACATAATTTTATAGATTATAATAAAAATAAATTTGGCAACATAGCACCCCAATACATGAATTCAACCATTTTATTTACCACTCAACTGAATTGTGTGTCATGCGGCTATCAAAGACGGTCAAAACTTTCGAACATTTTAACATATTAATTACTTTTGGTACAAATAATAAAATTTTGTATTATAAAGCATCATATAATCAATCTTTTACATATTCCATAACTTACATTTTGGGAAAAATGTGTTTTTAGCAATACCTCAAAAACAAGTTAAGTACAACCTTCCAAAAACTCAAGTTTTTATTAATCTAATTTGAAATTGTGTGTGTTGGACAAAAGGTAATCTTTCAAAATTGTCAAGTTCCGTGGGTCTAATTCTTTACAAAAGCCAGTCAATTTTTCACCCAAAAAAATCTGAAACTCTAAGAAGAAACAAACGTCGTCACAACAATTGGGGTGGCATACCAAAAGTATAAATAATTCTGAAATGGCAATATATCTTTCCATAGCAATTAATTTCAGCCATAATTTAACTAATGCAAGTAACTAACACAGAACGGAAGCTCTGATCAATTAAAAAATCATGGTTTTTGGGTTTAGAATGTTTCAAATTGGAAATACTATCCGACGTTTCGCCTTCAATTGCACGAGGCGCCTTCAGGGATCTTTACTCCATGAGGTATGTATACTGATTCATATCTCATGTAGTCAAGATCCCTGAAGATACTTCTTGCAATCGAAGGAGAAACGTCGTATAGTAATTTCAATTTGACACTGTCTAATCCCAAGAACCATGATTTCTTAATGCAAGTAACTGTTATTTTATCATTAATATTGTTAATAACAAAAACAAATAATATAAGTTTGAATTGTGAATTGTATTTTCACTCAGACGTCAATACCGAAAAAAATAATTTAAAATAATTACCAAAACTAGTAATTTTCCTCACGCTCGTAAAAAAAGCGTTGTACCTAACAAGTACGGAAAGTGTCTTTTTTGCACTCGATCGCAGTGGCGTGCGGAGAAGCCTTACTTTTTGTTCCAGTTAGGTAAATAGCTATTTTTTTATTAGTCTCCCAAAAACTGTACACAATCCTCCTTCTATTCTGGATGCGAGTAGAATATGTGCGAACTGTACGCTGCCTCGGTGCCGAAGCGCTTCTTGCAGAAGGGACAGGGGAACCTGGAGCCCTCGCACTGGTTCTTCTTGTGGAAGTACAGATGGGACTTGTTCGAGAACGCTTCCCAACAGCTCGAGCACTTGTACGACTTGTTGTCGTCGTTGTTCGGCATCAGGTTCGGAGACACCGTGACGTACCGCGTCGGGGTACCACCGTTAAACTCTCGTTGCTGGTTGCCCGGAGCGTACGGACCCTGGTACCCGCCCGCGTTCTTGATGATGTTACCTGAAACGCATAAAACGTGTTTTTATTGGGGTTTATTTCTAAAATGGGTAAAGCAAACAGGTCGTCCATTTCAAAAAACATTTTGCGAAGAATACACTTATTTCCTTAAAAAACCTATGCTAAAAAGAAATGGAAGGTTTTTCTATGGAGAAAGAAACATATCGGGTGTCAATTTGAAATGAAAAGCATTTAATATTTTTTTAACTGGTGACAACATGAAAATTTGGTGAAATATGTCATTTTATATATCAAGAGGGGCAACTGTCAATGTATTGTTGTTGTATTGCGTTCTACTCTCTGGGCAAAAAAAAATGTGATAAGGAAGTGACATGTCGAAATTCTTAAAATTACTTTATGAATTGTTGATAATGGTTTCCATTGTTTTGTAAGCACAAATACAGTTGATATTCAAATTGTTTGTGGACGTTTTGAAGCTAAAATATGCCTACATTCTTTATTGGAGTTGTTCAATTGAGTCTGGTTGGGTTTTGAATACAACGGATTTCAAGTGACCGCATAGAAAGAAATCGAGTTGTTTTAGATCTGGTTACCTAAGTGGCTATTGAGTAGGTTTTGTTCTACTCATTTACTGCTTTAGATAATGATTATCCAACTACTCTCTTACTAGAAGTATACAATGAGTAGGTGTTCCGTCCTGCTGGAAGTGCAGCAAATTTATATCTAAAGATAGATTTCTTTTGACGTCCCTTTGATTTGTCACCTCATGAATTATTATACGAGACTCTATTCTTCTGTTTAACATTCCCACATAAATTTCTTCATTTCAATTTCCACCTACAAGTACGAGACCAATGATGGTATCGACTAATACGCCCTCTCAAATATTTGTTTTTTGAGGAAATTGTGAACAGTTTTTTCTCTCCATAAATTAAATCATTTCTAAGCGTTCTGTAATACTGTAATCCATTTTAGAACATGAACAACAAATAACTATAACAGCTTATTTTCATTAATCAAATCAGTACATCAATTGAATAAATGAATACCATGCTTGACAAGTATACTGCACTTCTAAATAATATCACAAATAAGCAAAATGAAAAAAAAAAAAGGTGTTCAAAGACGTATAAAATTTTTTTTTCGTGTTTTGAACCACTACAATATGAATAAAGGAACGAGTTTTGATCTTGGTTTTCCGATAAATATTTTTAAATTAATGTCACATTACAAGTTATATTATAAAATTTATACATTCCATACTACATTCGTGAAGTTAACTACTTCATTTTTGACAAAAGACAGTTTAAAAAAGATGTAACTTGTTTAGAATTACCAAAGGATTTCAAAAATGGGAAAATAAGTGGGAGACGCTATTTAAAATTTTAGTGGTAGTTGCCCAGGGGTCATGTTGAATGTAAGTCAATAACAACATATATCTTAACATCCAGCTCCCTTGATATGTAAATTGACGTGTTTCACCAAATTTTCATAGTTAAATAAAATATTAAATGCTGCTCATCTTCAAATTTTTATTATTTATGTAGTCCACAAAAAATAAATTAGGTTCTTAATTATTTTCCTCCACAAAAAAAGATTATGTTAGGAAATGGAATTTTACTGAATAAGTCCGTTTAATAAGTATTTTCATAATATCTTATCTTTTTACCTTTTGTGAGGCTGCTATTTTATTCCGCCGTAATGGACTTTTACCAAAATTTCATGCCCATATTATGACCCAAAATTTAAAGTCAATGAAATAATTGGTTTTTAGCTATGCCGCGTACAAACAAAACGACGGACCGAAGGTAAAACGTATTTTCGGGGCCCAGGGATTCGAAAACGTAGACTTGCAAAAATCTCGGCGGATGATTTTTTCACGTTTTCAAAACTATCCTCTTACAAAAGAAGTAAAAATCCTTATTCTACTAAAAGATACCTATATCATAAAAACTAATAAAGTAATCAATTTGATGCTAAAAGCCAAATCTTAGACTTTTAAAGATTCTACAATTCTTGGCGTCCCAGCATCTATAGTGATGACGGCATCAGTTTGGTTTTAGCTCCAGTAACCGTTTATCAAATTTTGATATCGCCGTTAATTTACCAGAAATCGCTGTTTCGAATTTAAGTTGAACACCCTGTATAGCTCAGTAAGCAGTATACAGGGTGTCAGGGGTTTAACTACAAATATATGTGTTAAACATGATATTTTGGTCTATTTCTTAAAAATTTCGAGAAAAATTTTTGTTTAAGCACAACATTAATACTGTAATTTATTTTATTCTGTAAAACGATTATTTATATTATTTTTACTTAATTCATATGTTTTTTTTATTAAAATATCTGCATGATCTAAATTTAGAGAAAAGAACTGCACTGAAAACGCAATTCACACCTTAATAACATCTTACAAAAATCGGGAACATCGTTTAGAGTAAAAAAAATGAAACAATGTTCCGTGAACGACACAACGTTCAAGTTATAGTAGTATGTAGCGTGCTTTTTAAAATGTTTACAAATGAAGAATACGGAGAGAAGAAGGCACATTGTTAAATTAGTTTAATAAAGTTGACTCAAAATTGGCTTTGTGGTTTGTGTTTCGTTTAATGAACTGTATCCGCTTTTAATTTTATTTTTCATCCCAAGAAATATCCTTAGCAAACTGGATATATTTAAAAGCACTTGCTCCTGGAAGTCGTAATTTTGTGCGGCGCGCACGACCTTCTTTCCAATAGCATTCCTCAGGAGACACTTCTTAATGTCAATCAGCTGGTAGTTGGTTCGCCGCTCGGAATCAGTTGCAAAAAACCAAAACGATGACTACATTTCCAAGTATATTGGATATACATAATTTACAAACAGTGTGTGCATGTTTAGTGAGTGAACATTTACTTCAACTTTTTCTAAAATTTTTTCTAATTGTTTTATAAATAACAGGTTTTCGTAAGTTGATGATTTTTAATAAGTTTTGGAAATTAATAAACAGAGTTAAAAATGTGCTTAATTCATAAGGTTTTTTTTTATTAAAATCATTATGATTAAATTTAGAGAAAAAGAACTGTACTTAAAAAGCAATTCACACCTTAATAACATGTGAAAAATTACATCCTTTAGTAAAAAAATTAAACAGTGTTTAGTTTTGTTGAGAACAACAAAAATACAACTGTGCTGATAAAATGAAATTATGTACAATGTAGCAACGTTGCCATATTGTCGCGAACCTAACTGCAACCTTCTCCAAAACTAAACACTTTAAACTGTAATATCTCGAAAACCATTTAGGAGTGACCGATTTATATAGGAACTTTTTATTTAAAATCGTCCAGACTATCACCTGTTCAAATATTAAACCCCTAACACCTGAGTATGATGACTTGATAAATGTAACAACAATGTTTTTAGCAATAAATCTACTTTTAAAATCTGACACTTTTTAAGTTCTTGAAATTGTTTTGTATTCTTGGCGTCGCGACATAGTGGTGAATGAGTCACTTTTACTCAAACAAATAATTAGATTTTGCCTCATAAAATAAACACTTTTTACTAAATTTTGACATTCCTGTTAATACCCAAGAAAACTCTGTTTGGAATTGTAGTGAAGCACTCTAATCTGTATAAATACAGGGTTGCTGGTATGCATGAAAATGGTCGGTCAAGATAACTGAGATTCAGAAATTTGTGACAAATCCTGCCACTATGCATAGTGGTTTTTCTTAATTCTAAAGGTGTCTCTAAGGGTATCAAACCTAGTATATTTAAAATCAGCAAGAAGAGGCCCATTTGTAGAACATACAATACACAAGGTATACAATCTAAAAAATACAGCTTTATTTAATTAAGAATTTATGATTAACCCTGTATAATTAGTTTAGCTTTTCTTTACTTCAATAAAGTATTTAAAAAACCCTAAAACTATTGTAACTTACATTTCTTCCTAGTTCTCTTACTTTTGAAAATTATCAACTATTTTTATACATACCAGAGATTGTACATTTATTGAAAACAATTTTATTAAAATTTGGTATGGAAATTAAAGTCAGTAATGTCTCTTACCTCCATGGGTCCTGGAGCCTTCGCCGTTCGATCTTGTTTGATGGTGCGACGAAGACGATGACGACGACGGTTTCTTGCTGACGAGGCTGATGTTTGGGTTATTTTCGACCAGTTTGAGGATGTTCGGGTTCAGAGCGGGCTTCTTCACGATGGGAGTGAGCGAGACGGCGCCCCCGCCTAGTTCGCGAGGTATCGATGGTGGTGTTGGATTGTATTGCGAAATAGGAGAGGGAGATCTCTCGTGACCCTCGTGGATTTCCACCATGGGTTCAAAACTGTCGACAGGTTCTTCCTTGATCTGAAAAAAAAAGAGTAATAGTTAAAATATTTTCCCATGGCGACATGAAACTAACACTAGTGCACAAAATATATTGCTAAACATTTTTCATTTTTTTCCAGAGGTTAAAAGAAATCTGCAAAATTTTCCTAAATAAATAATCAAAAACTTTTTGACCAATAAAAATTCATTAATAAATAATTTATTGTCTCATAATTTATTTATATAAATGTTTACACTCATAAAAAAAGTATGGTTTCTCTCTACCATATAACTCTTCCGCAAAGTAATGGCGAGACGCTCCTTCTTAGAAAAACATGATTTACATAGTAATAATAAATATTATTAATTGTTGTAACCTTCTTCAGTCGTTTAATTTAATAATGTATGTAAATTCTCCCACCCCTGTTACCCAATTTTATTCTTCAGCAATTGATTACTTTTGCACATCTTTAAATGCTTCTGATATTGACTGTTCAGTGGTAAACTCTGGTTTTTCAGAGCACGAAGCTAAAATAAGTAATGTGCAAATTCAAAGAAAAAGTAAAAAAAAACACGTAAAGTAAAACTAGATTATTTAATAAACCTAACTTCAATAAATTTAATTGGGAATGTTTGAATGTTAATTGGGACTCTATATTTAGCTTTGATCCTGATTCCTGGAGAAATTTTATGTAATACAAACATTTTATAAGTCATTTCCCATTCAAAAAGTACAAACAAAGAATAAAAAAACCTAGGATTACCAAAAGCTTAAGAATTTATGCCGCCAACATAAGATGTTTGCATTCAATTAAAAAAAATTATTGATGATGCATTATTTTTGAGATATTATCAGAGGTATAGAGCAATATATAGGAAGCTCATCAAAATAGCCAAACAGATTGATTATTTAGAACTTTTATCTAGAACCCGAAATATTCAAAGGGAAAATCTGGCTTGTTATCAATGAAATTAGAGGATCTAAAAATTAGTCTGTGTTGAGTACTCTTGATATGTCTTCCAACATTCTGAATCAATATTATTGTTCCATGGTTGATAAGCTTATCACAAAGATAAATGCAATATTTGATACTATGGATTATCTGAAGAATATTTCTGTTCCGGAATCATTTTTATGGCAGAGGTTAAACAAATGATTAAAACTTTAAAAAACAAAAATTCCTGTGGTGAGGATGGAATCTCGGCTAAGATTCTTCTTTCACTGCCTGAGGCAGCATTGGTGGCCTTTTCTGAGGATGTCAATAATTCTTGGCTTGTTGGTAGATTTTCTAGGAGTTTGAAGAGCACTAAGATTATACCACTATATAAAGAATGTTCCTCATAATTTCAGGTCTACATCTTTATTGTCTACTATCTCAAGCGTAATCAGGAAATTAATCAAGATGCGCTTATTGTTTTATCTTAAGCGCAATAACATGATACATCCTTGCCAGTTTAGATTTCAATCTGTCGGAAGTACTATAGATGCAATATTTCAATTTTTGGATGACATGTACTTTGGTCCGAATGGTGGCGAGTTAGTTCCAGCAGTGTTTTGTCACCTATCAAAAGCGTTTGACGGTATATTGTTGAACAAACTTGTGTATGGTTTCAAGGAAGTTACCATGCAATGGTTTTGGTCCTACCTTGATCATCGCATGCAAAGGGTTCGGTATTGGTGGTGTTGTGTCGGAGACTAATGACATAGAGTCCCACACAGTTAAGAGAAAAAATGTCTGAGGATCTTCCGAGGATCGGGCAGTGGTGCGACGCGAGTCTCCCGTCTCTCAATGTCACTAAAACCAATATAGTAGAATTTCGATCTAACCTGGAAAACCTATTCCTGAGAGCTACTCTCCTTAAGAGCAGGACCACGGGTTCTTGGAAGTCTCAAATGACAGATTATTCAGGTTTGACGATCATGGCCTGAGCGGGTCACTTTGGGGTGTTATGCAGTTCGAAAAGTGGCAAGAGAGATTGGGATTGATACAAAAATGGTGTACCACTCTCTTGTGGAATTACACTTGGGATATGAGATCGTGTTTTGAGGTAATATTTGCAATTACTTGCTACAGCCACTGTTTGTTCTGCAGAAGCGCACGGTGAGGAGCATCTTGTGAGGCTAATTGTAGAAAAACATGCAGACCATTTTTCAAGTCTCAAAAAATACCAACCTTAACATCTTTATTTATTTTGGAAACGGTCTGTATGATATATATTTTAAATTTGAACAGTAGTTCAAATTTAAAATATATATCATACCCACACTGGCAATTTTTTCACTTATAAGACATATTAATTCTTATCAGTAACTGGTGAAAATTGATAGGAAGGAATTAACCATCAAAAATAATTTTCTAAAACCTGAAAACATTACCAATTAGGAATTGATGCGCTTGCAGAAAATGTTATTTTCGTCCCTTGTTAAATAATGCATTGTTTCAATGTTAGTTTTGAAATGTAAATAAAAATGACAGCCCTGCTGAAGATCTTTTTGTTATAGAAAACAAAATTCTTTGCTATAGAAAAAAAAATTGGGTTTGAAAGTAATCATTTTCAAATTCCGCTAACCCTTCATGTTAAAAACTTCTTTTTGGCTTTTAACCTTTTTTATATGTAAGCAAGTACAATATTTTCTTTCTAAAATTTACAGAAGTGAGTTAAAATAAGGAAACAAACTGTATCAAAACTCACCCGAACTTCTTCAAACTGAGGATAATTAGACTGTTGGTGTTGTTGCTGCTGTTGTTCGCGGACCCTTTGCTGCAGCTGTTTCTGGCGCAACATTTGTTTTTGTTGTTGATGCATCTGGTGTTGTTGCATAGCAGCCTTCTGCATCTGGAAGTTGTGTTGCTGTTGTTGCTGCAATCGCTGCTTCAGTATGTTCTATATGGGTATGGGTATAAATATCCATTAATCACATACACATTCATAAATGTAATACTCTTTATATACTTAGACTCAAATTAAATATCAACATTACCTAATTATCTTAAGACTAATTAAATAAAATTAATTTTGGAAACTTTTCATGAATGTTTTCAAAAGAATACAAAAACACTTATTTTCAATTTATTAATTTTTCAGTTACAATATTCTCTGAACCGATTAATATCATTCATTTTACTGTGAATGTCTTACTTTCAGAGGGACAAAATATTGACTATTTATACAGGGTGTTTCTGAAATAAAATATTTAAGACCGAAAAACTCCACTTAGTATGATTTGTACATGTCGAGATGCCATTTTTACCACATTTATAAGAATATTAAAATGACAAAATTTAAAATGAAAAACACAAGTAAACAAGAAAATGAAAGTTATTGGATCTTTAGGCTAGTATTCACTAGAATTTTTAATAAGACACCTTATTACTATATATGATTCCCGTTAGGGGATGTTTGGAGGATTATTGTTCAAATTACTGAATTGACAGAAGCATCATGAGAGCCACTGATCACTAAACTTAAGACAGTTTTCGTTTTTTTTTTAACCCAACCTGTTTAGAAATAGTCTAAAATATGAAGTGTGTCTTATATTTAGAGAAATGTACATTTATAAATGTTTTAAAATAATTTATATTATTAAACAATTTTTAAACAGACAAAAAATAGTTAGGTATATTGGTATGGACATTAAAGTCCCCAAGTGGCCCAAACTGAGTAAACAGGTATGAGTATCTTGGAAACTATAAGACATAGAACATTGGTTAAATGGTCTATTCGATGCAGCTGTAATGAAGATGAATGATCTTTTTCATTTTAGAGATGTTTTGAAAAAACACAAAAAGTTGCATTTTTGAAAAAGTGCTACTTTTGTTTCAAATTATTTTAAAAATCTGTAAAAACATCAACTTTTTGTGCATGATGCATTCATGAATTTAGTTTTTAGTTTTAACGTTTCGTTTCTGAGATACCATCATCAACAAACATCGTTCTGTCAAAACTTTAAATTCAACTTATTATTTTGTTTGCATTTAGAACTTTTTGTTGTGATTAACTTTCGATTTTCAAAATTGCCATAAAATATTTCAGTGAATAAAAATTTTAACGTTTTTTTCTCTGATATAT
Organism: Kuschelorhynchus macadamiae; assembly: GCA_030620095.1. NCBI lineage: Eukaryota > Metazoa > Arthropoda > Insecta > Coleoptera > Curculionidae > Kuschelorhynchus > Kuschelorhynchus macadamiae. The sequence goes on from JAUTXW010003098.1 coordinate 118,736, forward strand.
CTTAGGGTAGGTTGATGGCATTATCTCAGAACTGAAACGTCAGAATTAAAAACCGAATATACGAACGAATTGCTGGCAAAAAGTTATCCTAATATGTTTTTACATATTTTAAAACAAAAATAAATATACATGTATACTAATTAGTTTATTAAGGAATAGACAGAAGAAAACACACACCTGCTGCATGATCATCTGAGGGCTGGGGCCTCCGTTGGAGGAAGCACCCTGGGCCTCCCCTTTGTGTATCCTCATGTGGCTGTTTCTTGAATAGATCGTAGGGAAGGGCGTGCCGCAGATGTGGCAGATGAAACTCTGCGGGGGACCTGGGAGAGTTTCGTTCAGGATTTGCTTTGGTATGTAAACTTCGTCCTGGTTCAAACAAATATATCAGATGGAACAAGTACAATGTACCGTACAAACAGAAAAGATAATAATTTATATTACATAAATTGTTAAATCGTTTAATTGAATTAAACATCTATTTTATGAGCAAGCAGAAATATTCTTGATATCGAAGATTTTAAAACTTAATATATTGCTAGTTCTTAAATAGAGATTACATAGAACAGAAATCCTCTTGACTGTAGCCAATTAAAAAAATCGTGATTCTTGTGATTAGACTGCCAAAATGTAATCACTTTTCGACGTTTTGTCTTCGATTATACGAAGCATCTTCAGGGATCTTTCCTTCACGAATTTAGAACACTAAATGAGCTTGGAGAAATTAAGGCTGGCTATTTACATATATCTGATCTGTGATTTTTTTGTATAAAGCTGCACTGTTGAATTTAAAAAAAATGGCATTCTAATCCTCATTATGAAAATAAAAGTTAACTCAAGAAATATTGGTGGAAAGCTAATTTTAGACTGACTACAATAGTCCATAAGTAGGGGTCATTTCTAGTGATTTTACCTTTTACTGAGTTATAGAAATGTCTCAAATTTTAAATAGATATTTTGAAAACTAAAATAATAACAGTCCATATTAACAAATTTCGTTCCAAAAGCAAAACCTGCTGAAAATAATAAAGTTAGAGAGAAAATTTAAAAAATTTTAAGGCCCCTTAACCTTGGATAAAAACTTTTAAATTTAATTTCGTTTACAGGGTGTTAACATATATGTACTTTATCTTTAGGATCGCTAAGTATTTAACTCTTAATATATATTTTTGATCACCCTGTATAATTCTTTACAATAAACGACTAATAAAAAATACCGCTTAATATGTAAGAAAAATATATATTTTTTAAATACCTCAAAAAAATGTTAAAAACTAAAATAAAAACGTTTCAAAACAAATAAAAATTTCGAAAATTAACACAGTCTAGCATGTCAAGAACACTTAAAATCAGTAGAATATAATAATATTAGCAAGACATAGCTGAAAACCGCCATGTAGTGCAAATGGAGATTATACAAAAAATATACAGGATTTAATAAGAAATTCAAAAACATTAAAAATTATGGTATATTATTATTTAAAAAAAAACATTCTTTTTTCTGAAACATTTTTTCTAATTTCAAAATAACTGAGATATTTTCACTTAAAAAGATATCTGGATCAACGTGTATATGTGCATCGAACAACAAACATTACCTTATAAGGTCCAATATCCCGCACGCAGTTCCTGACCGGCCGCCCCGCACTGCTCACGTCCCCGTTAAACCTTCGGTGCTCCGTGCCCGGCTCCTGCTTGATCTTGACCATCGCCGGCCCCCCTTTGGGAGTCGAAGAGTTACTAGGCGACGATCCGGCTGCCGCCCGGAAAGAAGTCGGCGTGAAATTGTTGTAGTCACAGTTCTTGCTGTGCGCGTTGAACTCGTCCAGCTTGAAGAACACCTGTGAAAGGTATTAACATACATACATACAAATACAAACATAAATACAAAACGGAAAATTCATGTAACCGACGACTAGTGAGCTTGCAACTCTTTCAAGCTCCTGTTTTGAAGCACAAATGTATGAAACCTTAAACTATTGCCTTGTAAAAATAATTGTGTGGCAGTCTGGCAATCAAGTTTCGTTAGAATGGAAGATAAATTAGCGTATCTAACCAGATGACTATTATGTGTTTTGACAAATATACTCAAAATATATCCAACTTTTTTGTAGATAAGTAAACTGTTAAAATATTGGTAGGGATCCAATATATTGGAACAAAATGGCGTCCAATAAAAATGTTTGATAAGACAGTATATATGTGGTCCTAAATAACTATGTACTGAACTAAATTGGGTCACACTACACTATACCTAATAAAATGAAATTTTCATAATGAGAGAAATTTCGGGTAAAGGAAATTTACCATATTTTTTTTAACAAATCTGGCACTTTATAAAGAATGTGTCTACGAATTATTTTAAAGAAAAAAAAATCTAGAAAAAGCAATCATTATTCAAAATACTTTCCCACACAAAAATAGTTTACATTTACTAACATTTTTTATGTTAAATAAGGTATACCAAAATAGATTTATAATTTATAGATCAAAGATTTCGACACAATTATAACCAAGACAATTAATTACAAGAAACATAATAAATAACAGTAGAAGATGGAGGTGGGGAACAGAGTTAATATATGGGTAGAGATCCTAAACATCACCATAGAAAAAATTACCTTGTAACACTTCCTACAAAAATAGGCTTGATTTTGTGTTTTGCTTTGGGAACTGACAAAGTCTTTGGGTTCTTCCTTGATCTTTACAGGCTGCAAGTTTTGATAATTTTGTTGGGCCGGGCTTCCGTACCTATTCCTCTGGTCAAAACCTCCTTTGGTTATCACAGGTGGGGAAGCATAATCCTCGAGTCTTATCTAGAGACGATAATTATTATCAAATATTTTAATTACATTTTTCACACTTGTATGAAAATAAACATTTTTCTTAATAGTTTAAGTACAATAACCAAAATCAGAAAAAAAAAAAATAGTGTCTAGAAGACATTTCTTACCTCTCTCGGTTTTTCTGGTTCCCCTGGTATCACTCTCTTTACCTTGTCTGGTTGGATCACTTTCGGCAATGTATTATTTACTTTACTAGCTGTATATATCTTGTCGGACAAAGTGTCTTTTTTCGTTTTATGTTCTTTGGTATGTTCATCAAACCTAAAAAAAAAAAGGATTTCAGTTTTGATGTATAACACTAAGTAAACAAACAATTTTTACGTAAATCTTCCATTATATTAAACAAAATCTTTCGACAGCCGGCGATGGTGATTTTGAAAGAATATAGATAAACTGCGCATATGTTGTATGAAATAGAAAAATTAACATCTTCACGCGTTTTTGGAAAATAGGAATTTTTTTCTTCGCGCATTACATTTTTTTTTAAGGTTTATAACGTCTGATACTTATCGACTTATTAAAAATATTTGTTTTCGCTGACTATTCTCTGGTGGTATATGGTTTTTATCTACAGGTCAAACTCTCATAGGTTAAGTTTTAAAGATTTTTTTTTTATGAAAAATAATAACTGGAAAATTATAAATAAACCTATGGAAATGAGTTTGCTCCCTTACCTGTGCCTTTGCTTGTTGAACCGCATGCCGCAGTACCTACAGGTGTAGTAACAGGCAAAAGAAAAATAATGACTCTCTATCGCCCAGTTGTCTTTAAAACAATACCGGCACAACGGACAGAACCTCTTTGTTTGCCCGCCTATCCGCATACATTGGTAGAAGGCCTTTCTTTCTTCTTTGGTATAATCACCTAGATACATCCCATTTACCTATAAATATACAACTTTTTCATTATTATGGTAATACACAAAAATTTTGGCATTTTATTATTTTAAAAGAATATGTTTTTCTTTGTTCAAAGCTCCCGGCCTTATAATGCTTTTGGGAACACGGTATTTTTTTTTATTACTCGGACCTGTCAACTTTATAGTCGAGGGGAAAACTTTTGTGAAATATGTTCAACTCCTTGGTTAATCCCCTAAATCCTAAAAGGAAGGAGGGTCGAGAAGTATGTTGGTTGAAAGGTATTTCAGTTCTCTTTACAACAATACCCTAAAATTTTAATAACAGAAACAAGCACTTTTCTAAATTGATTAATCAACATTATGGAAACAGCAACTCCGCGACTCACTAAACAACTCTCCCAAATCATTCAGTGTTTAGATTTCGTGAAATAGAGATCTTTGGAGATGCCTTATGCAAACGAGGTCAAAACGTTGGATTGTCATTCCAATTTGACACTGCCTAATCCCAAGAACCATGATTTTTTAGCTAACTAGAACCGAGAAAGCATCCATTCTATGTTAGCTAACCTCTATAGGAAGGAAACCAAAACTTTTGAAAATTTCTGGAACATCAAGAAGTTACTTTATGCCCAGATGAAGATTTAGTACTACACTACAGTGAGACATCACGTTATTTCTATAGAACTGCTAAGAAGATTTATAAGCATGCCAGCAATGCATTAGTTAGGGAAAGGATTAAGGCAATATGTCATGATTTAGATACAAATGCCTATAAACTACTAGAAATTCATCTGAAAATGGCTTTTAAATTTGAAGGAATTAAATTGAAGAATATTCACAACTTTGGAAAACATCACTAATGCATCAAGAATTTACATTTAAGAAACAAAAGAAGTCTGAAGCACTACTGAATAGAAAAAACCCAGTGAAATATTCGCAGAATAGTTATCAACTTGTCGTCTAAGAGGTTAACTGAAGCAGGACATTCTATCTTCTTCAAATGCCAAAATTTGGCAATAGCCCCAGGAAGCATTCCCATAGAAGACAGTATCCTTCGTTGAAGCCTTCATTAGAAGATTACCAATGAACTCAGGTATGAGACACCGAAGATCATTAAGAATTTAAAACTAAGCAAAAAAAAAACAGCAATGAAAACCTAAAATGAAAACACAATCATTAGCAGGTAAAGGGAACGCCACAGTCGTTATGGACAGAACAGACTATGTGGAAAAGTAATTCAACTATTGGACAACAACACCTATAAAGTTATGCAGGCAGACACTACAAGTAGAATAGAAAGATGCATTATCAATCTGATTAAAGTTCCAACTTGTCACCAGCAGAGAAGAAACCATTAAAGACATGCAGCTCCCAGATTCCCAGGTTCTACGGTCTTCCCAAGATACACAGGAACAATGTACCACTTTGACCGACGGTCAGCGCAGCAGACTCGCCCTCATACAAGTTAGATAGATTTTTTTCAAATTTTCTTAATCCATTTACTGAATTTACAGTTACTTTGCGCATGCAGCGCTCCAGCAATTAACACATTTAAAAAAAAATCAAGTTTCATATTTACAACTGTATTTTACGTTTGGTACAAAAACATAAAAAGATGAAATACTCAGAGAGCAATACAAAACCATAATTTCCTTTTTAATATCCTATTTTTTCTTAAATGGTACTGTCAATGGCCACAACTGCCAGTATTGCTCTGATAAAAATTCTAAAGTTTATAATAATATAAACCCCAAAAATTAAATGTTTGGGTTGGTATTTTTGGAGATCATTTGATCGGCCCCGTTTTTTTAGATGGTATTTTGAATAGGGAAATATATTTGCGTTTAATAAAAAATGCAATTGATCCATATTATATTGAAAATCATTTTATGTTTTAAAAAAAAGGGTTCACCTTTGCATTATGAAATTGCCATAAGATTTCCAGGACGATGGATTGGAAGGAGAGGGGCAATTGAATGGCCACCACGATCACCAGATTTGCATCCCTAAGTTTTTTTGCTGAGTCACTTAAAAAGTAAAGTCTACACAACTTGGCCAGCCTTTTTAAAAGATTTGGAATAGCGGACAGTCAACGAGTGCCGTTAGATTAGTCCATAATGTTAAAAAATATGAGACAGCGTTTACAGCAAAATCTTTACTATTATGTAGGTAACTTTACTAATGTGTAAATAATTCCAAAATCTTTTTTTTACATTTTAAATTCTCATTAATTATTGGGCGGAATTTAAAATGTAGAGTATTGTTGTAAGAGAATTAAAATACCTTTCTTAAAAGGCACTACTAGACCTTGTGTTGCAAGTAAGGGGTTCAACATATGCCAACAAATTGACAGGTCTGAGCATTTAAAGAAAATGTACCGTGTTCGCGAAAACTTCTCTGTTTTAGTCCTTATGAATCACAATGCATTATAATAGTTAGTCCAATGATCACCATGTTTTTGTCTTTAATATATGACCCTGTATATATTAGGAAAACTTTCACTCACCATCGGTTTCATGTCGACTAGAATGACCTCATCTTTTTTAGACATTTCCATTGTTTTTTCTGTATCTTCGACTAGCAACGTCGAGTCCTCCTCTTTATTTCCTTCGACATCATCTACTACAACATCTTCTTCACTGTAAAATTAGATTATATGCATATGCTTTGAAAATTCATTTACAAAATGGGTAATTTTATATATTATTTTTTACATTAATTCCAATCTTGAAGATTTTTAGTATACCACAAGATTTTAGCACTCTAATCACGAATCCAAAGGGAAATTTGTTTGGTCGCTTTTCATTTTTTTGTCATTTATCCCCAAAGTTAACTGACATTCTAACTCCAATTTCCACATTTTCTTCCTTCTTCTTTATGAAAATAAAAAAAAATATAACTAACTTTGTATGAGACTACTACAAACTTTTCTTATTTTAGAATTAACTTACAAAATAAAAAAACGAAACAAAAAACAAGATTCTTCATATACCAGAAACTTTTCTTTCTTAATTCTTTAGAATCTTAAAAACAAATGAATAAAAGTTAGTTTTTAACACATAACGATTGAATAAATCTGACTTCGAATTCTTGATCAGGTCCCCCAAAACCTAATGGTATATGAAAAATTATCAAAATCGCCGATGGCGTTAAAAAAGTAAATAATTACAAAATAATAATACCTGTCACCATTTAAAAATCACTTCAACTACCTGTTACGAATGTAAACCAAAAGTATGATACTAGCAAGAAAACTAATGGCGTGAGTACACGTACCAGTTTTCATCGAAGAACGTCAACCACTTGTTCCTGACCTTGGCGTGGGGATGACTGCTCGGCCACGGCGTCGGATTGTCGATCCTCTCCTCAATGTCGACGTCGATGTGCGTGGGCTCGTGCAACGCGAGTAACTTCACGTTCTGGAATTTTTCGCCACAGATTTTACACGTGCACAACGTCGATTTCTTTTCGAAATGAACCGGCTCGTAGTCGGGAACACTCCGGACGTTGATGCAGTTCAGAACGAGCCGGAGGAGCGACACGGGCTCATACCTATAAACAAACATGAAGAGAGTTTACATAACACTTAACATTATCCAGGTAACTATTTAAATTGCAATCTATAGGTTATGTCTTCGAAAGAAAAGTTGTTTGGGTTCGATCTGCTTTTTAATATGCCTTTATTTTAATGTATACAGGGTGTCTCAAAAAAGCAAGGCAAGTACAACTTTATTTTTTAATTATAATTCACCACGTTTTTTTTTGTTTTTGAATTTTATATTAAATTCTGCATATTTTTTGTATGCCATGTATCAATTGAGCACTTTATTGATGAACTACTATCAAACTCGGCAAAATATAATTTGGCAATAGGACGAAGCACCACCACATAATATTGTGGCAATAATAGACTTCCTTTAAAATAATTATCAAGTGTGGATAGGGAAATATGGAACAATCAGCTAGCCTAGTTCCTTTGGGGGTATTTGAAACATAGTTTATAGAGAAAGAAATAATAATATTGAAGAAATTCAGAGAAAAATTTTTGAAGAAACAAGAAATTTATATGAAAATGAGCACGAAGCAATTATAAATGCACTGGAACGCCAACAAAGAATTTACGATAAATGTGACGAGGTTAATGGAGGACAAGCAGAGCAATTCATTTAGCCTACAAATTATAGATTTTATTTATTTCCTTGTTTACGGTTGATTATAAGTTTCAAATAGTATGATGTTATTTCAAAATTTAGTAAACAGAATTTAAAAACTATGTAAAATGATTTATTTCATTTGCTAAATATTTTATAGAATATTAGCTCAGAATTAAAATGACTCAATAATAGATCAGAATTCAAACATCAATGTCATGACATTCAAAAAATAAACCTTTATTTCCAGGTACCACAGGTATTTAAATAGGTAAGCAAAATTGTAGTATTTCGTAGTTCTACAACCTTCCCTATTTCGAAAACATGGTGTATTATACAAAAAATATGCAGAATTTACTGCAAAATTCAAAGACATTACAAAATGTGGTATATTATATTTTAAAAAAGAAAATTGGTATTTGCCTTTGCTTGACACAAAAGCAGACCATATCAAACAATTCTTGTTTGGAACATTTTTTTTTTTTTTTTAAATAACTGAGATATTTCCATGTGGAAAATTGATCAGCCTGTATTTAAATAGTGCACAACGAACGAACGAAATTATTACTTTTACGGAAGTTACACACCAGGAAAACTTAGTATCATGAATTGCTATGGGTTATAATATACTTATACATCCAACTTCACAAATTTTATTGTTAACAGTTGAAGTGGTCAGATGGCTCTAAGGTTTTATTGACAGACAGGATAGAATTTTACAACAAGGTGTTTTTTTTTATTTATTAATAAATATACCAAACTGATATTATTATTATTACGTATTAAAAGTATTGCTCTCCTGAGTTATGAATTATTAAAATCCATAATATTTTGTTTACATTTAATAGACAACTAGCTTATTATTAAACGAACAAAACTGAATGAGCCTCCTAGGTACATAATAGTAATACAAAAGCATCTCCAATTAATTATCCGTACTTACTTAGTAATAACATAATGTCTCATTTGGATTAATTAAAAGATTTTGGTGTTTTTTTTCAATAAAAATTTTCCTGTCTACCCCATATTAATATGATTATTTCTGAAGCATATGGGTTTATTCCAAGATATATTAGAGGTTTTAATACAATACGGAAGGCCTTAAAAGGCAGGAAAAGTAAATAAATAAATATGCACAAACAATTTCTTAAACACAATAGTACTATATAAGAATAACCCCATTTGGTAAAATGAAATCAACATGTTGTTCTGTGAATTGAAATAAAAGCAATCTGAATATATATTTGTTTTGTAGTTGTTAAACTAAAATAAACCACAAGTTTTAAGACAAGCTTTGCATAAACAATCGCCCAATATAAAAGCCATTCCCCCTACTTACGTGAAATCTGGTTCCTCTTTGAACAATTCCTCGCACTTGACCCTGATCCGGCAGATCCTTTCTTGCCGGACCTTCTCCTCCTCCGCCTCTTCCTCTTCTCGTTTCTTCCGCGCCGCTTCCTCCTCCAACTCCTTGTCGGATTCGGAGTCGGGAGCGGTCGGTTCACTGCTCCCTTTCTCTTCTTCCGGCTTTCCTCGACTCTCGTCTTCCTCACCTTCAGCTCCATTGTTTTTGGTTCTCTCCAGCGAGATGTTGCTGTTCACGGGGGTGGTGGTTTTCTGTTTGGCCAGCGCTTGGTCGATTTCCTCCTGGATCTCTTTCGAGGACTTGTCGACCTTTCGCCGTTTGGCGGGTCGTTCCTCACTAGAGTCCTCGGATTCCTCGACGTCGCTGGGAATATCCCCGTCATCGTACTGAGATAGATCATCGCCTACGATCGAGAATTACTGGCTTAGATTCCAATTCTACATGCTAAATTGTAAATAACATAAGCAAAAAGCTCCCTTTTCAGATACCAAAACCATGCAAATGTAATTATAAAGGATGTTTTTTTGGACTAATGCAGATTTTCTAGGGTATGGTAAATAATTTATATAAAATATTTTTGGTCACGTATGCATGCATTATATGGACTCCCATGAGTTCTAAAATATTGCCATTTTTAAGTACTTCAAAAAAGGAGGAAGTTATCAGTTTGACCCTATGCATTTCAAATTGTGTGCAATAACTAATTGTGGTATTAAAATGAACTAATAAGACTGTGGTACTAATTCAAAATCGCGGAATAAAATGGCGGCCAAATAAAATGTCTGTAATCGAGAAAATATTACCCCCTCAGGTTTCACATACCTTCACGTTTTAGCGTCCCCAGATGCCAAAAAAATATGTTTTACCAATTCCGTTGTACCGTCCGTCAGTTCGTAGCATAGCTTAAAAACTATTTATCAGAATGAGATGAATGGGATTTTTAGTCAAAAATTAAAGGACATAAGGGGATCAACTGATAATATCTGTGTAAAAATCGAATACAGCGAAACAAGATGACGGATTAGTAAAACGTTAAAAACAATCAATTTTACTGGAAAAACAAATTATTCAGTTTACCTCAAATTTTTCTAAAAAATTAAATGTTATATAAGAATAAACTGGTAACATTTTGGAATGAATGTAAGATAGTAAAACAAAACAGAGGCCAAATAAATATTTAAAAAATCTGCCTGAAAGAACTACTTATTAGATTAATTTTAAAATTTTGACGTAACAAAATGGCGGTGCGTGTCAATGTAAAAACTACTTATTGAATTTATTTTAAATTACGCCCAAAAATCAAGTATGGTTAGAAACTAGTAATATATTGGTAGGAATCCAATATGATGGAACAAAATGCCCCCAATAATTTTTTTTTGAAAAGACAGTATATATCTGTTACTAAATTACTATGTATTGAACTTAATTGTAGTCACACTTCACTATTCCTAATAAAACGAAAGATTCATATCAAGGGAAGTTCCGGATAAAAAAAATTTACCAATTTTTTTTTTTTAATAATTTAATTTATTATTCCCCTAACAAAAGACTATTTATTAAAGGTATATTGGCTAATCTGTCGGCAAAATTTCGTAAGACAGAAATACTACTACATCTGTCTGAAAAACTTGTTAAATTTCAGGCTAAGGTAAAAAAGTTTTAAAAGTAAAATAAATTTTTACTATGTCCCTGTCATTTGCCACACCATCTAGCGAAACACCAAATAATAAGGACAAATTGGTCCAGCTGCTTGCAAAATTTCCTTAAATTTTAAATAATGGTAAAAAAGATATTGCAAGTTTAAACTTAAATTAATATTTTACTCCGCCACTGTCGTTTTCCCCCCACTTAACAAAAGACCATATATTAATGGTAAGTTGGCCCATCTGTTGACAAAGTTTAATTTAATTTAAGGTGATGGTAAAAAAATATTGCATTTAAAAGAAATTTATTTTTACTTCCCTCATAAAAGGGAAGTATTGTAATTATAAAAAAAAATGACCATCCAGGTTTTTACAGATCTTCACATTTTAGGATCGCTAGAGGTCAAAAAACATGTTTTCTCAATTCCATTGGTTTGTCTGCACAAGACATAACTTACATTTTGGTAAAAATCCAATATGGCTAAAAAAAATGGGGGACTAATGAAATGTAAAAAAAAATATTACTACTAAAAAAACTTCTTATGCAATTTACTTAAAATGTTTCACAAAAAAAATATTATTTAGGAACCAACTGGTAAAATTTTGGTAAGAGTCCAAGATGACGAAACAAAATGTGGCTTAATAAAATATTTAAAAATTCAGCATGAAATACTACTTACTTATCAAATTGATTTTAAAATATGTGCCAGAATGAAGCGTGATATAGAGATGAACTGGTAAAATTGTGGTATGAATTCAAGATGGCGAAACAAAATGGTGGCCAAATAATATCTTAGCAGCATCTTTAGCAATTCTAAATGCCCAAAAATATATTTTTTCAATTTAGTAAGTATGTCTGTCAGTTGGGAGCAAAGCTAAAAAACTACTTAAACGATTGACTTTAAATTTTGGTCAAAAATTAAAGAGCCTATGGGGATGACCTGGCATAACAAAATGGCGATCTGGTAAAATGTTTAAAAAATGATCACGAAAAAACTAATAATCCAAATTACCTCAAATTTGGCACAAAAATCAAGTGTTACATAGGAATAGATTGGTAACATTTTGGTATGAAGCCAAGATGGCGGCCTAATAAAAAACTACTTATTAGATTAATTTAAAATTTAGTGCAAGCGTTAAGTGTGATTTAGAAATAAACTACTAAAATTGTGGTATGAAATCAAAATTAAATTTGATACACAGAAAATATTCTGGACTATATATCTCTATTCACATTGTGTCAAAGATCTATCTTGTCCAGAGAAAACTTTGTTGCTGGCTAATTGCTAATATCTACAAAGAGCTGGTTTCATGGATATCAATCTGTATATGCATACAATGTTAACCAGCTATAACCAATGTTTAAAATTATAACTTTTTTAATATATCTCCAATAAGTGGACCCAGTATATGACATACTATAAAAAGTTCAGTAACGAAAATGGATGTTTTATTTGAAGTTATGTCCCGCTTTTTAGAACCGTTTCAAAATACAAATAAGATGCAAATTAAACAATTGAGTATCTCAGTGTGATTAAAATTAAAAACAGAAGAGATTTATTTAAGAACTGTAGATGTTTTTATTTCATCAACTATAGGATAAAGGCAAAACTAAAAAGTCGCTGCTAATAATCACTGCTAATTTCCACATTAGGTCATGCACTACAAGTGGTTCTATTAGAAGTAACACAAGTTTACCTCCCGTAGGTAGATCAGTCAAACTGCTACACAACGAATCATCTAGCTCTTGGTAAATAGGCTGAATTTTTCGTCTTCTTAATACTTTTTCAGAATCAGTATCCCCTGAAATTATTTATTATCAAAATCTGCCTATAGATTATTTGGTTCAATTAAAACAGTATTTTAAATTCAGTCAACAGCTACTGGTCATCTAATACAAAATTGGGAAGTCAATATCAGAAGGAAACTAGGATGAACTGATAAAGACAAAAATTATAATATCATGCATCACCAAAATCATAGTATATTAAAGTTAATTATACAAGACATTCATGTGAAGCTAAAATGTATTAAAAAATCATCAGTTGGTCAGTTGGTGACATAGGTGAAGCACCTTTGTATAAACCAGCATTATATGTGTATTTAAAAAACCTGCTTCACAAACTCACTTCCACAGATATGGGCGCCAGATATGTAGTTAAAGGAGGGCACTTGAATATTTAAATTGACTTTAATTATGTGTTCCCAATTTTAAACCTCCTGAATTTGTATGAAAAGGGCTTGTGGTAAATCTAATTTTGTCATACTAGTTATTAAAACAAGATTCAATAAAACATCTAATTAGAAAATTAGTGTAGTAATCATTGAGGGATCTGATTGGAAGTATACTATAAAATATTGAATTTTCAACATAAAAAAATACATTCACTCCATTTGTATTGTTTAAGGTACTATGTTCGTAAATTTAAATACTGGGTAAGTATTTAAATACTTTTTAGTTAGCAGTAATTGTATTTCTTGTCATAAATATTTCCCAAAATTTTTGGCATATAAATACATTTCAGATTATTAGAAAGTAATCATCCTAAGATTTGAATGAAAAATACATTTCACACAAAATATAAACAGCTATTGCATACAGTTTATAAAAAAAATCTAATGCTTTCTGTAGTCATTAATTGTATTTAAATCTTCTTTGAAATATTTCTTATAAAAGATATTATTTTCCCATATAACTTGTCAGTTACACATTTAGTTAATAGTTAATTCCCATTATTCTCACCTGTGATGACTCTGTTTTTTCTCAGAGATTCTCGGATGATTTCATGCAGATCACCAGCCAGTTCAACATCGCCATTGACGGTGCTGGCATCAAGGATGGAAGTTTTACAGTTTGCACACAGAATTGTCAGGTCATCTGTTGATGTAGCTTCATCTTTTAATTCTTCCTCCTCCTCCTCTTCATCATCTCCATTGTCAATTAACTATTTAAAATATATCATTCTTTACTGCTAGAAAATTTACAAAGAACTAGGCAACATCATACACAAGAAAGTATATATGTTGTATCAGAATAGTAATTTAGTATAAGTACCTACAAAGATATATTTAAAATAGACAAGTAGTAGAACCATACATTAGAAATATACCAGAATAAAAACATTTTGTCTTAACATATTCTATCACACATTTTCGAAACATTTTTTCTCTATTTAAGCTCTTAATGTTATTAGAAAGCGATTAATCTGATTGAATAATGTATATGAATAAATTCAGAGACTGTAATGGATTTATGATTAAGTTTGACAAGTAGTAATTTCTGATTATTCATCCCTCTTAGCAAAACCTGATTATTTATAGCTATTATATCATTTTATTGTACCTAAATTACTTCTATTTGATAATTACTTTTTGTCCTTTCATATGTTATTTTAGGTTGGTGGTGTGTAGAGGTTTAACTTATTCTCTATTTTGTATTGTGAAAAATGCTAAGATGAAGATTATTTGTAATTGTTATTATTTAATTATTGATTTGTGTAAGTGCACAATAATTGTACAATGACACTAATAAATATTTGATTTGAAATGTCAAGAGACCAGTTTTGCCAGTGTTGAGACTGAATGAATTGCACCTACATCACTTGGCCATAAACACTACTTCACCTAAAACAACTACTCCACAAACCATCCAAGCAATGGTCAGCCAAAAACCACAGAAGAGGTCATTTATACCCATTAAACCACATACATCTTCACAAATAAATTACTTTTATACACTTAGGCTAAAACTAAATATCAAAATTACATGATTATCTGACTAACTAAATAAAATTAATTTTGGAGACTTTTAAACATTTCAAGAGAATATAAAAAGAAATCTATATTCATTTTATTACCCTTGACAATGGTGAGTACACTCCATAATTGCAGTGATGAAAATCAATTGTAAATAATCCCAATGCCCTTGTTTGCTGAGCGGGCACCCTTAAACCAATCAAGGATAACAATTCTGGATAGTCTACGAAACCATTAAACAACTTTAAAAGAAAGTAAATGTCCAAATTTATCCCTCTAGATTTCCAGGGCTCCAAGCCAAACATAATTGTTGCCTCACTATAGTTATATAATGTAAGGGAAAACTTTACTCTAAAACTACCCTCTCAGAAACACTGAGCACGATCTCTATCTTCCAACCCCACACTCAGAGTTAATTAAAAGATCAGTAATCTACAATGCAAAAAAAATGCATAATCACCTGCCATTTAACATCAAATCCATAATATCTCTGACTTCATTTTGCAAGGCTTTGAAATCATTCTTACTGGAAAGCGCCTTCTACACCGTGAACAAGTTTTACAACACATAAATTTATCCTTATGAACCCCTAGTGTGATAGTTGCCATTACCAACCATTTTTACTGAATTTTGTATATGTATTTTTTTAATTGTTTCATACTTTTTTATTTTTTATTTTTTACTTTGCTTTTTTATTTTTTTTACATTATATTTATGAAAATGTTTATAACATAGTACGACTGACAAAGTACATTTCTAATGTACTTCTTTTAGGATTCTATTATATTAATATTCTAAATTCTTGATTTAAATATTATTTTTCTATAATATTTATGATATGTTTTTGTTTTGTTTGCTAATTTTGATGTTTGGAAACTATTTTTTTTACAACAGCTTTGTCCACAAAATTGTAAAATTTTTTTGACAATAAAGCATTTATTTATTTATTTATTTATTTATAAAGCTAGCAATTTAAAATATTTTTATTTATTTATTTCACTTCATGCCAAAAAGATCGAAATAGATATGACATCAACTGCGAAAATAAAGGATAACATAAGACATTTTTAAAACAATATTAAGATTGGACTAACTAACAGAAAACAATTATTGCAAAATTGAAAAGTAATTTCTAACATTATAATAACATTTTTCAAGAAGATAACTCTTTGTACTTTTCTTAAATTTTTTGTACGAAGTTATTTCTCTTAGGCTTGCTGGTAGTTGGTTGTACGTATTCCCACAACAGTAAGGAAAAGGAAAGTGCTAGTCCTATAAGGACTTTTTTTGAATATTTGATATGAATATTAATATATAATTTGATATTGAAATAGTACAAAAAAAATTAGTCCTATAAGGCATAATTTATATTGTACTATTTTGAAATTCGAGATACGCACTAGATAATAAGGTGACCATATGCTTGATAAAAATTCAAGCCTTGTGTCAATCAAACTTTTGTAGAGAAAGTTGATTGATTCAACGGCTGAAAATCCTTGGGAGAATCTGGTAATAAAGTCTAATTTTTGGTGATCAAAATGGTATTAATTCTTGTTACTGCTAGTGAAAATATTATATAACTCCTATAAAAATTAAAAATTTTTATAGGAGTAATAACACAGCTGTTGACAGTCCTAGTCATTCTGTGCTGGGGCAGTCTAAGTTCCTCCCCGTTCCGCAGGACATAATCAGTTTGAGCATCCCTAGCATATGTATACCTAAATATATTAGTGTGCACATATATGGCACATTGCAAATGATATATAGAAACCACTGTCAGCACCTTCAGTTCCTTAAAAAGATTACGGCAAGAGTGTGTCGGTCCCTTAACCTAGACCTCTGGTGGTCCGTGGAGATACCAGAAGTAGTTTTCAAAATCATCCCTTATTAAAATGTAAGGATAAATTAAATGGTAACATAGACATCAATGTGTTCCATGGCAAAAAATAATTTTATTTATATCACAGATTGTAATTATTACAAAAATGTAAGTATTTTGTAATAATAACAAAGACATCCATCTGAATTATTGTACCCAACTATCAACAATATTTTTTTAAATTCAAATTAGCAGACAGTTTAGACCCAGAGGAACACGTTATGCAGTGTTTGAAAACACAATGACTGTGTCATTTGATATTTCAAATTTAAGTACCAAATCTGAAAAAAACACACATTGGTGAAACTGTAATTAGTTTTGTATTCTTAAAGCTGTCGAAAATGTGTTAAGACAGGATGGTTAAAAGGCTATTCGGGAAATTCCTCTACAAACATGTCTATCTAAGTAAAACTCAGAACATATTTTGTGCTGCATTATGATTAATCTATGGAAGTTACATAATGTTCTCAACTACTCGTATTAATTATACATTTCGAGGACCACATTCAAAATTTAAAGAGTGACAGAAGAGCAGTAAACAATGTCACAAGGTTCAAACATTACGGACATAATAAATCAATCTTTCAGAAACATGGCATTAAAGGGGAAAGCTTACTGGATTTTGTATGGAAAGGGTCTGGTCTTGAAGCTTTAATAAATCAAAATGACAATGATCGACAAGCATAATAAAACCAAACTAAACAATACATAACCTAAGTTTATTAAGCTTAACACAAACAACCAATTAACCCATTAGCAGTCCAAAAAGAAAGCTGACTGCTGTCAATATGGCTGCAGTAGGATAAACAATTGTTTACTTCCCTATGAGTCCAAGATAATTTCAAAGCAAATTTTAAGGATTTTATATACATTTAATGTCTTTTTTAGTACAGACCTTTTTTTATAATTGTGTGTTTGCTTTGAACTTCGCAATAGTTATGATGAGTGGATACTTTTTGTGGCTCCAAACTGAGAATGCCAAGATTGCCGAAAGGTACAAACAAAAGATCTCTATAAATAAAAAAATAAATCTGTTTGTGGTCATTGATACTAAATGTAATGTAGATCCAAAAGACTTTACTCCAGTGAGAACTATAGACATTGTTAGTTACCTGGAAAGAAAGAAAGAAAGTTACCTGGACATGGAAAAAGACTCCAAGTCTCGGTCTTAGTAAATTATAATTATTAATGTGACAAGTGTTTTCCTTACGAGCATCCTCAGACAAATAGAATAAAGCACACTTAAGTACAACAAAACAAAAAACTACTTATACATATGTGTCTTGGAGTGAAAAGAAGGTATTTCCATATAACAAAATAAAAATAAATAACAAAATCGATTTGTTTGTCCTACGGCCATCAGAAGCAGCTGATCAGTGATGTTCAAATGAGATTGTTGGACTTCACAATAAGAGACAAATAAACATGAAGTATGAATTCTTGACGTAAATCAATACCTATTTTGAAAAATACTAATTTGCCCTGGATACATTTATTACAATTCATTTATAATCTTCTTCAATATTTCTTATATAAAAAAAATAATAAATTATGTTAATGGACCTATACGATACAATTACTTAGGGTTAATTGTTTCATATGAATTCTTCATTTCCAATTTGATTACTAAAGTCTAGAGCAATCCATATTTCTTAAAATAGTAACATTTATTTAAAAGATGGTCTTTACAACTGTAGGTCGTTATAAACAAACACGCATTTAATGCTGTTCTAAGATTTCGAATTCGAAAAACAACAATTCCTTTTTAAGGACCAATATAAGTATCATATTAAATAAATAATTACATTTTTCTTTTTTCAATATTTTTAATGCTACTTTAATTATCATTCACTACTAAAAAACAATAACGGGAATTTATTGTTGCAAGCATTATTTGTCAAGAGTAATTTTGTTTCATTCCCTCGACTTTATTTGAAGTTGAACTACGTATGTCTACTGTGAAAAAGAAAATGGTCTTCAGGATGCGACAATTTACAATAGTTATAGGCTGCATTGCGGCCCGCTACCTACGCCACTGGAAGAAATGCATGCATAAATAAGTCATAAAACCGAACATGTGGCAACCGCGTTTAAATACCTGTCAAAATTATCAAAACAAGTGAAACAAAACAAACAATTCAAGAAATTAAAAATTCTATAAAACAAAACAACTCACCTTACTTCCCGTGCATCCAAGGAAAAGGAGGATGTTTTTATCGCTAGTATCTCCCTCAGTTTTAAGTTTTTCTACGTATTTTTCCTGAGTTTTCCGGCTGCGTTTCTTTAAACTACTGATTATTTGAAGATTTAGGACGCATTTTTCGCACACTTGTTTGGAAAGAGGATCTGTTTTGTACAACTAAAATGATACGAGTTCCCTAGTGAGCAATGATTAAAGAACGACACGAAATTACAGGTAAAAGAATAATAGCAACTTACGACAATTGGCAGATTTTCTTTGATCAACCCTATCAACTGATAGCCTTCGGGGTTATCCTCGAAAATATTGAACATTTTTTCACTAACATCGTCACAGAGTCTACAAGGCTCGACCTCAATCTCGGGCAATTCGTGGGAAATTTCCATTTCCTCGGCTTCTTCATGTTCCTCCGGAATATCCTCGGGAGGTAAAACGTCCGGTAATATAATCTCTTGCTCCCCATTTTTTTCTTCCTCCACAATATTGTCCTCTTCCTCCTCCTCGTTGGATTCGTCGATTTCACCCTCTATTTCCCCGTTAATTTCGGTTTCTATCGTCGGTTCTTCCATTTTCATCTGTGTAAAACACTTTGTCACTTATTTAAGGTTAGTTCGATATTTATTTGCGACAATAAAAGTCAAAACAATCGTAAAAAACTCATTAAAACCGGCACACACTCTTCGCACCGACCCGTCTAGTCCGCCATGTTTGATTCCACTGCCGCCGCTTGTCAGTCGTGTTCGTTACGGTGGTAGTAGGCCGCGTAAAGCCCTTTTTACTTTGTGGATTTTTAAACGAATTCTCAGTCGTAGTAATTAAACTAACCGAACACTTTAAGAGAAAAATCACATACAATTAATATCGATTATCACACCACACGGCATCAGAATATTATCACCATTAACAACACCTACTTTGTGACGATGCTCTATTGTTTCAAATGGTTCACGGAGTAGTAGTGGTACCATCGGACAAACTGGAAGTTGAGAACTGAGGAGAGAAGGAAAAAAGTGATCAATGCAACGGTGTGGTGCGCATGAATACGGCGAACAACGGTTGGATCCCCTTTCGAGGAAAGGAGGTCTGAGCAAATCGTGCTGCTAGGAGGGAAGCCAACAACAACCGCTGGCTGCTGGCTCGCCGGTGTGCTACGAATTCGAGCGTACAACGGGAAACTGACGCTCCCTTGCTTGGTTGTTTGCTGAGCTATCTATCGATCGTAGCACGCCATGACTGACGCCGAGCCACAGGGGAACAAGTGAGGATCGGGGCGCTCGCTCGACCTTTTTTGATAAGCACCTACTTGAATCTCTTGGGTCGGCGTCCGTCGTTGTTGGTAAACGATGATTGCCGTTTATTATCGGATACTTCGTTTTGTGGTGTCGTCCTGGATGTTTTTAGGAATAATTAGAGATATTTGGAGGGCGCGGGACGTGTTTGAATCGAAGATGCAGCCGTAGGTACTTCGGTTGTTGGAACATCGCTGCAGATTGCAGCAGATGCAATTTCAAGTACCTACCGAACAATTATTGGAAACATGGGCGTACCAAATGCTTCAAGACATTACCCTCCAAAATCCTTAGGCTATTTTTCTACAATAAAATTCACTGTCAGAGAAGTCTTGACTTCTCGCTAATGTCGATACCTACTCTAGCAAAAGATTTATAGATTTGATAAAGAAATTAGCAACAAAGTAAATCCTTAAAGGTGTGATTAGTAACACTTGCTACTGGAATGTTGTACATTTTGATATAATCTGGACCGCAACTATGTACTGAAGAGTTGTTTAACATTAGTGTTCCAGCAAATCATGATATGAAATTGGCGAGTAATTTAAGTAATTGTTCATTATTGTGGTACTTTTAAGTAAACAGTTAGGTCAAAAAGAACATTTATAAACTACAAGGCGCCACAAATATAGGTAGGTGTAAGAATTTGTGTCAACAGTAATAAATAACATCATATTTACGGAAAGTCAACAGCTTTGGAGATCATGCAGATTAGCAAGAAAAGGTGTGTCTATAGTGTAAGTATAATATTGATAAGTATGATTCAATGGTCATTTTTGTTCTGATAAAAAGGGGATGTCCATTCTCCAGGGGCGGATTTAGGATGATATTGCGGCAGTGACGTATTTAAGGGGGGAAGGGGGTTAAAAGTCACTGCCCCAGAGCCAGTTTTACTTAAAATTAACATAAAGTAATGACTTTTTTTAGTTGTCCATATTATTTACGCTGAAACCAGAAGTAATTTTTATATACGCCACTGTGTCGAGGGGGACGGGGGAAAATTTTTCTATGTATAAAGCTTAGACTAATAAAATAATCTAAGGTATAAAGTGATGATCTTTTATTTGTAGTCGAATTTTATTAAGGCGTTTAAACATGTAAAACAGATAAAGGATGGACTTATAGTTCAAGAGGGGGCGATACCCCTTTCGCTTCCCCTTGTCTAAATCCGCCACTGTATTCTTCTATTGTAAATCTTTATACTGGGTAGAAAAAAGCCATACGTTTTAAACTTTTTTGATATTGTTTTGGAGGATTATGGTAAATTAGATATTTTTAAAAATATTGCATAATAACCTTGGAAGGTTTAATTTATTCTGTAAAAAATCAACAAAAGGCTGGCTGGATGTATTCTTCTACTTCAATTACGATATTTTACGCTTGTATGCTGTTACTAATAAGTAATAACTGAAATATGTAGTGCTATTAATTTTTATTGATAATAAATGTTATTTTTTGTAAAAGTTGCAGAAAACATAAATTACTGAAATATTTTCTTTCTATTTTACTGAGGGACTTCCGACCATTTTTTAAAAATGACAAAAAGCGGTTGCCCTGATATATATATATATATATATATATATATATATATATATATATATATATATATATATATATATATATATATATATATATATATATATATATATATATATATATATATATATATATATATATATATATATATATATATATATATATATATATATATATATATATATATTCCATACTCGTTGGTACGTTAGAAGTATCTGGAGAACGAAACGAAAAATAATTTTGAGTGCGGCCATAGGAGGCTGCGCTCTAGCTTGTAAAAATAATTTCGCGGTAGTGTTGCCCCGATCTGCTGGTAACTGGTATCCACTTTAAAATTTTAAATGGGACACCCTGTAGTTTTTTTATAAATATTTTTTCATTTCTCTTACCGTTTCTTAAATATTAATTAGGTATTTTGTGTTTTTTTACCATGTAAAATTTTTTTAACTATGTAAAATAAAACTTCAATGTTTTCATCGAGGTAAAATTTTAATATTATTTAGTTACCATGTGGTATTTTAATTTTAGCAACATAGGATCGCTGACTTTTATCATCAAAAGTGACGTTCTTTGAATGGCACACATTGTATATTATTGAAGCGTTGAATAGAGTAGACAAATTGATTTTTCTTTTATATAAGGTGTTTCTATACCTATTTTGAACCGCTTTCGACTTAGAGGCGATTTTATGAATAATTCGAGGAATAATTACTATTAATATTCGACAAGACATTAGATCTAAAAAGTGTGTGTAATGTAACAACTGCAATACTTAACGATGATGGTGGCATGACATACCTCACTTTTTAGTTTACGTCAGATTAAGTGGATACTTTAATTTTTTGTTTATATTCACGGCGAGTGTCAAAGAATTGTTGCAGGAATCTGCAATCAATGAACCTAACGAAATTTCTCTGAATTAAGGTAACTTTTTGAATTTCGGAACTGTGTAGAAACGAAGAAAATAAAATTAACGTTTTGGCGTACTTTCTTGCCTATCATCGTGCTTCAGTAACAAGTGCCAAAATGATTTAGGAATAACTCGAACACCTACAACCAGATGATCCTCCATAACGTGGAGATCTTTTCGAAATGTTATTAATTCGTAGACAGGAGGATCTAGAGTTTCTGAAAAGAATTGTTTGGACTGATGAAGCAAAATTTTCACGCGAAGGAGTCTTTAACCATCAAAATAATAATTTTTGGGCTGTAGAAAATCTACACTTTATAAAAGAAATAGGACAATATTTGTGTGACGAATATTTAACCGAAAAAGCGTTATTATTACGTCGCTGGAAAACTAAACCTTATTTTAATGAAGAAACTTTAAATAGAGATAAGTACCTGCCATGGGCGTCCAGAGGAGAAGAGCACTAGTTTTCCCCCTAAAAAATTCAAATATTTTATATTACATATTACCTTACATATCTATTGTTATAACAAATAATGTATTAAAAAAAAGTTTTATTTGTTTTTTGTCCCCATGGACCAAATCTGGTGGTCTCTAACGGAACCTGCAAATGATATCAGAAATATTGGAAAATTTCGTTGAATACGTGTGTTTGAGGTAACAAAACTCACGTATTTTTAACTGGATTATGCAGCAAGTAACTTAACGGTATTTTGAGAAATATGATGCAATATTCTGTTTGGCCATCGAAGTCCTGTCGACTCGTTGGACGATTTAGAAAAAAGCAAAGATCTAATAACTAGACTTTTGGACCAAAATATGTGCAAGTTCCTAAAAGCGCGCAGAAGTATTCAAAACGCGCCTTGATTTAAATTAAAGGTTAGTCAAATTAATATAAAGTAAATGCTGTCACAATAAGTTAGATGAGGACCGTTGTTTATTAGTAGTCCATTTTAATTTCCTTTACCCGGAAATTCCCTCGTTATGATTTTTTTATTAGGAATAGTGAAGTGTGACCCCAATTTAGACTTTTTATTGGAAGCCATTTTGT
Organism: Kuschelorhynchus macadamiae; assembly: GCA_030620095.1. Taxonomy (NCBI): domain Eukaryota; kingdom Metazoa; phylum Arthropoda; class Insecta; order Coleoptera; family Curculionidae; genus Kuschelorhynchus; species Kuschelorhynchus macadamiae. The sequence continues at coordinate 142,222 of JAUTXW010003098.1, forward strand.
TCCATCATATTCATGTTCTACAAATAATTTATTAGTTTCTTGCCACACTTGATTTTTGGGCATAATTTAAAATACATTCAATAAGTAGTTTTTGCACTGATTCACACCGCCATTTTGTTACGTCATGCTGAATTCGTACCAATTTATTCAATTATCACATTTAATTTTTCTATACAGTTATCATAATTCATAAGATATATTTTTAGTTGATTTTTTAAAAAAATTTATTTGGCTGCCGTTTTGTCATCTTTGTCTTTCCTACCACAACTTTACCAGTTTATCTCTATATCTCACTTAATGCTTGCGCAAAATTTGAAATTAATTTAATTTAATGAGTAGTTTTCGTTTTGGATTCATATTAAAATATTACCAGTTTATTCGTATGTAACACTTGATTTTTATGAGTTAAATTGTATAATTATATTTTTACCAAAATATTACTGATAGTGCAGTTTTTAAACTATGCCGCGAACTGACAGGCGCGCGTGTTGTCATCCAAGTACAGAATTTAGTATTTTTGCTTGGTGTATCCCTACGATATTAGTATTTGCACGAGGACGCAGCCCTGGGTATCGAAAGAAAAATTCAATTAAATGTTACAAGAGACCTACGTAAAAGGTGCATACAACAGGTAGTGATATTTTCCAGCGATAGTTGTTTCACTTAAACGCATTAGGCACGTAATGTAATTTAGAGAAAAATTCTAAATTAAACATGACACAAACAGCATTATTGTTTCTTTAATTTATTTTTATTTCCCTCGTAAAAGGGAAGTAATGTAATCGTTTACGTTTCAGGGTCCCTAAATAACTACTAATCCAATAGACTTCATATTTTGGTCAAAAATTAAGAGTCATATGGGGCTGACCTGATAACATTTTGGTAAAAAACTCGTATAGCAAAACAAAATGGCGGCTTAGTGAAATGTTAAAAAACTATTACTGAAAAACTACTTATTCAATTTTTCTCAAAGTTTGGAGAAAAACCAAATATTATATAGGAATCTCGGTAGAAATGAACTGGTAAAATGTTGGTGGCGTGTTAATAAAATATTAAAAATTCTGCTTGACAAAACTATTTCAAATAGTCTGCCATAAATAATTGTAGTATAGAGATTACTAGTTGTAAAACAGTTATATTAATTCGAGATGGTGGCCAAATAGAATCTTCACGTTTTAGCATCTGCCAAAAAAATCCTTCAGTCCGCCTGTCAGTTCGTGGCATAGCTAAAAATATTTTGATGAAAATCTGATATGCCGGAACAAGATGGAGGCCCAGTGAAACGTTAAAAAATGTATTACTAAAAAACTAATCAATTTACCTCAAAATGTCTACAAAAATCAATTGTTACATAGGAATGAACTGGTAACCTTTTGATCCAAGGTAGCAAAACCAAATAGCGGCCTAATAAATAACAGATTTAAAAAATTAGCCTGAAAAACTACTTATTAGATTAATTTGAAATTTTGTTTAAGCATTAAGTGTGATATAGAGATAAATTGGTAAATTGTGGTACGAATTAAAGATAACATAACCAAATGCCGGCCAAATACATTTTTTTAAAAATCAACGACCAAGAAATCTTATTCAATTAAATTTTACAGAAAAATTAAATTTGATAAAGGGATAAACTGGTGCGGAATCAACATACCGTAACAAAATGGTGGAGTAACTGGAGAAACTGGTAAAATATTGGTAGGAATAGAATATGATGGCCCAATAAAAATGTTTGAAAATACAGTACAGTAGGTACTACTTTTGGGTAAAGTTAGTTATAAGTATTTGATTTAGCTTGAATAAAATTGAAAATGTTTTTTTTTAAATATCCGAGCGGACCGAGTGGTATTTATTAAGCGGTCAAACAAAATCACTTGTGTAGGTTGATAGTAGTATCAATTTCAGTCTACATAAGTGATGTTGTTTGTCCATTCAATGTAACAACATTTAACGTATACCGGACATAATTTCAGTCCTAATTTTCTACTTCTGAAGATGATACTAATCAGTATCGAAACGTAGGCATTTAATTCGAATGTTGTAATAAATTGTTCAGAAAATTGCAAAACTTCTTTCCTTTAAAATAATTATTTGGTTTATAGAGCCCTTGCGATCTGTGACTATAAATTTTAACAATTAGGAATAGAGAAACTTTAGAGGACTTTAAAAGGGAATGGATATTGTAGAATATAATTTATGTAACTCAATTTGGTCCAAAAAGAATTAATAATTTCCTTTAGTTACATTTTATTTTTATCAGTTTGTCCGTTGCTAAGCAAATTATAGAGAGTTGTCATTGACAGATATAACTTTATTCCTTGTGATTTTATAATTTGACGAGGGAGAAATTAATAAACTTATTGAAAAATCTGTACCCCGAAATACAGCTATGAAATATAAGCCAAGGGCGTCAGTTTTCGGAATTCTGCGATTCAAAAAATTATATTTCTGGATTAGCAGCAGTCATGAAGAGTTATGCAGTCAACATGCGACGCAAAATTGAAAAGAATCGAATGTTTAAACCATAAACCAACCAGAAAAAAAATGTTTTAAAGAGCATTAAATAAAAATTTAACTCGTTTGAAGACATTGAGTTCTTGGAAGCAAGAAAAGTGGGGAATTCCAAGCCCAAGGAACTTCAAAACAGAGCTGAAAAACTACAGCATTTATTTTAGAAGAAGCTAATAAAATAACAAAATTTTGGGAAGAGAACACGTCGGAGGGGCTACAAAATCTTTTATATAATAACACCGAAAAAAATAGTGTGGAGGGGCAATGAAGCAACACATTCTTGGACGTTTCATTTCAAAATTGACAAATGTGATAGTGGAAATTATACGGGACGTATAGAATACAACTCGGTTTTCTCGAAAAGAAATCAAGGTGGAACCAAGAGCTGCACGACAAGCAAATGGTTAATCAAAAATTCAGATGAAGATGTTTGTCCAGTTCGTTTTTATTTTCAAAATAATGAAGAAGCTACTCAAAAAATCTAACCGCTGATCTCTTTTTATGTAAAATCCTAATTGGCGTTTAAAAATTTCGTTCTGGTACAAAAAATGTCCAATTGGTATCAATAAGCTATACTCATGGACCAAAGAAATCATAATAATAGATCAACTGCAGTCACGCATCTTGCCAACACCGATGTACTGTATCAACAATTAATAAAATTGCTGGCTACACTAATTCCAGTTCAATCCAATCATATTTGAATATGCAACCCTCAACCCACTCGCCATAAACAAATTATCAATTCTGTGGGAGATTGTCAGCAGAAATTGCTAAAGTAACAAACGTAACAACTTCAGCTCATACTAGACTATACAATCTTCGCATAATCAACCTGGAATCGTATACCAAAACTGTGTGTTTAATGTTTAAAATCTATATTGTGCTAATAAATACAATATTTTCTCAATTTTTAAAATTTATTAATTCTTTAAATCACTTAGTCAAATATAACTCGTGATACGATTAATCAAAGAGAATATTGCTCGTGGAATCGTAGCAGCATATTCTATTTGTCCTTCGGAATCGTTGAGTTTGCAGCTCAATTTTACTCGTAAATATTATCGATAATAATCCTAATACTTGTGTTATATAAGGAGTTAGTTGTCGGTCTTCCATTTTTATACGGAACACGGAACTATACATACAATTGCAAGGGTACTTCGCCGGTCCAACATACATTCGTACAGTCTTCAACACACACACATATTAGACAATATCTGCTATTCCTAAAGGACATTAATCCTTTCGAAACAGAAGAGTATATGCTATTTCTTGTGGTGAGATGTCTATATTGGAAAATGGACGATTTCTATCAGTTATACTTAAGAAACATGAATAATGTACTAAAAAGAAATAAATTGTACAGTTTGCTGTATCTGAATACGAACATTTCACTGGCCATATCATAAATGTAAAAAAAGCCAAAGTTCTTGCGGTGGGCTTAGGATACTGTAACGACAAAATTAATGAATCTATTGAAATTTAGAACTATTCAGTACATGTAAAAAGCGATTAATACAACGGAACAGAGACCGTTCATTAATTACGTAAGAGTCCCGAGGAAGGGGGGATTAAAAATTTCTACATGACATTACCTCGGGGGAAAGGGGGGTTAAAACCATTCTTACGTGATATCTTACTACGAGTCGTAATTCGCCTAGTCATTCATATATGAAATTGAGGACCTTATTTTTTTACTTCCATCGTAAAAGGAAAATATTGTAATCGTAAAGAGGTTTTTTAGGGTCCCTAGATGCCAAAAAAAACATGTTTTCACAATATCCTGGATCTGTCGTTCGCGGCATATTTAAAAAATTACTAATCCAAATGATTTCAAGTTTTAGTCTAAAATCAAGAGTCATAAGGGAATGGAATGGCAACGTAAAAAACCACTTATCCAATTTATGTGGAATTTTGTACAAAAATCAAGTATTACGTAGAAATCAATTTTTGAGACAAATCCAAGATGGCGAAACAAATTGGCGACTTAATAAAATATTAAAAAAATTAGTCTGGAAGAACTACTTATTATATTTATTTCATATTTTGTGTGAAAATTAAGTGTAAGAGATAATTAGTAAAATTGTAGTAGGATTTCAAACTGGCGACTAAATAAAATGTTTCAAAAATCAAGGAAAACATTTTTTATTCATTTGACTTCATAATTTTCACAAACAGTAAATGTGATATAGGAATAAACTGGTGTGAATTGAACATGATGGAACAAAATGACGATCTTAAAAAAATTATTGTAAAAGCTACTTATCTAATTTATTTTAAATTATGTCAAAAATCAAGTGTCGCGTAGGTAACAACTGGTAAAATATGTGGTACGAATCCAATATGGTAGAACAAAATGACGCCCAAAAAAAATGTTTGAAAACACAGTATAGACATGTGTTACTAAATGATTATGTTCGAAATTAAATTGCGTTACCGTTACACTTCACTGTTCCTAAAAAAAGGAAAGGTATATAACGAGAGAAGTTTCGTGTAAAGAACGACAACTTTAGACAACAACAAAAATTACGAGGTCGCAATACCCCGGAACAAAATTTTGTTACATACTGCTTCATACATAACAATGAGGACTTACTAAAGCTGTAAGGTAAAATCTTATGTAAAGAGGATAATGGGGTTCAAATATGGTTAAAAATCGTTCTTACGTAATGAATAACAGCCCCTCACGGTTCTCTGAACACAGTGTTCGATCTCATGAAGTAAAGAAAGATGCCTTGTGCAGTCAAAGGCGAAACCTCGGAAAGTGATTTTATTTTGCACAGTCTAACTTCAAGAAGCATTTTGGCAAAGTTCATGTAAGTTAAAAACTAGTTATATACAGAAAGTCAACAAATACAAAATTTATTTAACTTTCTGGTCCTTTATTTTACTAAAAGAAAGATTCCTAACGAGCTAAGTTCGAGTTAAAGTCCAATTAAGAAGTTTTTTAAGGAAGATGAAAGAAATACAATTTGTATATTATGTACAGGGTGACCCTCTAGATAACTCTTCAAATGGAAATATCTCAGTTATTTCTGAAATTAGGAAAAAATATTCCAAACAAAAGTTGTTTGATTCGATCTGCTTGTTATATGCTTATATTTTAATGTATACAGTGTGTCTTAAAAAAGCTAGTACGTATCTATTGCGTAAATTGCATCCACTTGAACCGATTTGATGTAGTCCATTTACTTGAAAATCGCAATATACACGGCGATTAACTGATATTTCCATCCTTTTGAACGTTTTAATTCGGTTCTGTGTTTTTTAGGATCGAATTGAACTGAATTGTGGATCGGAATATTTTTATCACGATCAAGACTGTATCGGACTAGATTATATTTTCACAGTTTTAAAGCAGATTTATTTCTTAACCTAACTTTTTGTTCGAATCGCAGTTTGTTTCTGGTTTATTTTTAGTCTTTTGTGTGGTTTTAATTACCGTCGATAATTAAATTAAAATGACCAGTTTTAAAGCTTTGGTTAGAATTTAGAAATCTTCCAAATTGTCGTTTTCCACCACTTGCATATCTTTCTACACTGCTTGTTTCTTTGTTGTACTATAGTGAATTGAAGTTTTGGATTTATGCAGCCTATCTATACTTAGTATTATGCGATAAATACGGGTTTTATTCAAATGGCTTTGAAGCAGATCGGTTCAAGTGAATACAATTTACGCGATATAGGCATACTCCATGTATAAATAATTAACAGTTTTCGGAAAGTTTTAGAATTACGAAATACTACGATTTTGCTTACCTATTTAGATACCTGCTGCTGTCTGGAGCTACAAGTTTATTTTTCGAACGTCATGACATTGATGTTTGAAGTCTGATTTACTGCTTGACTCATTTTTATTTTGTGCTAATGTTCTAGAAAATATTAACTCAATGATATTAAATAAATTAAATAGTTTTTAAATTCTGTTTCTAAATTTGGAAATAAGATGATACTAAATAAGACTTATAATCAGCCATAAACAAAAAAGTAAATAAAACCTATAATTTCAAGCCTAAATGAAATGGTCTACATGTCCCCCATTAACCTCACATTTATCGTAAAAAATTTTTTTGGCGTTCCAGTGCATTTATAATTGCTTCATACTCATTTTCGTTTAAGTTTCTTATTTCTTCAACAATTTTTCTCTGAATTTCATCAGTATTATTATTTCTTTTTCTATAAACTGTATCTTTCAAATAGCCCCAGAGGAAGCTATCCATGAGCGTTAGATCGATGAAGTACCCGATTTGATTTTCAAAAGTTTCAGATATTTTAAGCTTTTTAAGTTTTCACTGAAAAAAACCAGACCAATCATCTTATGCCCTAAAATGCCACACCAAACTTGTATTGAGGATCGCCCTTGACAAGCAATTGACTCGACAGCTTATGGATTTTCATTGGACAAAAAAAAGGCAGTTTTTTCAATTATAAATAATGGCTGTGGTAAATATCGTTTCATCGGTCCATAAAATTTTATTGAAATAATCTGGATCTTGATTAAGACTTGTCCTTATAATTTGAACAATTTCATGTCTCCTTTTTGTGCGTCATTTAATTGTTAAACTAGCCTAATTTTAACATCGTGATATCCGTTTTGCTTGAGCCAGGAGATAAATATTCATTAGTCTGCCAATGGCAGATCGGAAATAGCCAATATTCGGATATTGCCATAATCAGTAATTAATAATTGTCTTATTTTCTGGAAATTCCTGGAAATAGTTCTTTCTTACGACTAATCAGGTTTCATTTGGCAATTGGCCTACTGTTTTCTGGCATATTTCAAAAATGTTTTCTTCCGTGTACAGTTTTCTACCAAACAATCATATATGGTTTTTACCCCATCTGTTACGCATATATTATGGAATGCAAATATTAGCAATGTAGCCATATGATGACACAAGAAGTGAGAGATTTGCAGTTAGAGCATTTGCACATAGATTCCTCAATGTCATTCATCAAGTTTAATCTGCAAATAACAAATTCAAAAATATATTATTGATAAAGTATATTAAAATTAGTAACAAGGGTTTCAAAATTAAATAGTGTTTTAACACATTAAATATTTTTTGAAATATGAATATGTGCCCAAAATGTATAAAGAGCGCTTACCACAACCTTCTAAACATGATCTCTCTTATACTTGGAAGAGCATTCCCTTTGATATAGGAAGTTCCCCATCAAAACCAGGTCTTTCACACGTTCTGCTCCATAACTAACGCTTTTTTTTTCGTGGTCCATAGTTTATATCTCTGATACAGTCTCTGATAGATTTTCTTGAAAATAAATTTATATAATAAGAACCCTTTCTTCATTTCTTTGTTTCCTCATTTTATTATTTGTTAAAGACGCTGTATCTTGCAAGAATTTCTTCGTACGAATATTGGCTTTATCCTTATAAAGCCAATGGTATGAATTATAGTTGCAATAAATGGTATTCTATAACCATTCTGAACATTTTGCCTCTCGTGTTGTTGTGGCGTTATTATTCTTGAAATAAAACTCGGCCTTCCAGCAATGGAATAAGTCATTTTTTAAGTATTGGCACAAAATAAAAATGAGTCAAGCAGTAAATCAGATTTCAAACATTAATGTCATGACATTAGAAAAATAAACTTCTACCTTCAGGCAGCAGCAGGTACCTGAATATCTGAAAAATCGTAGTATTTCGTAGTTCTAAAACCTTCTATATTTCGAAAACCCTTAATTTTTGATTATTTGAAATTAATATAAAATTTAAAAACAATAAAACGTGGTATAATATATTTAAAAAAACAAAGTTGTTACTCGCCATGGTTTTCTGACACATCCTGTATACATTAAAATATAAGCATATGAAAAAGCAGATCGAATCAAACAACTTTCGTTTGATTCAATTTTTTTCTAATGTTGTAAAACAAACACATATTTCCATTTAAAGAGTTATTTGGATCACTCTCGTATATGTTGGGGAACAGGGTAATACCGAATAAGATCCTACTTTTCCTGATGACTCAATGACAGCAAATTTCATAGCGGAGAAATGTTCAGATAAAGAAAAAATTATCGATGTTTTTGGTAATGCTATTGGGATGAAAAGAGAATATTTCAGTAAAAACGCTTATATTCGAGAAAAAAAATAGATATTTGAATTAAAAAAAAATTCTGGACAAGAATTCTATATAAAAAAATAGCGATTGTCTTTGTTGCTCTTTTGGTTCCTCAGGATTATGTAATTTTCTTGAAAGGGATATAGATCGAGTCTCTTTTGGTGACCTTATCTGGAAGTCAATAAAAACTTTTTAAAGCATGCAACTTTTTAAATATTTATGTAATTAAAGAGGGAAATGTAGATAAATTTAAGAAAGCACTAGGTACTTATTTTAAGGATAATCCGGTGTTTTTGCAGATTGGCCTGTAAGAAGTTGCATGAAAATATGTGAAAAGAGCTAGTGGTCTTAAGCAAAGTATAGCTACTGTCGACAGTTACGTCACCCTAATCAATTCATTGAATTATTATTTGTTGGGATTAGAACGTAAATAAATGTTTTAAATTCCTACTAACAAGGATTAACAACACCTAGCAGTAATAACTGATTTACTGCAGCAACATCATGAGTAGATAAGTAGGTATAAAAATTGAATCCAAAAAATTCTTTCCCCTTCCCTCGCATAACAATATCCCGAAATAGAAAGATTTAATCATATCTTCCAATGGCCAACGGTTGTCCAAGTGAGCAAGTGGCACGCTAGAAATAGTAATTACCCGCGATGATTTCAACAAGACTCTGTTTCATCATCTCTCACACCGACCTCGTGTTCCGTTCCCCCCGTTGCCCCTTGGCGTTGGTCGCCGCCATCGTAGCAAGTCCAAATCGCACGTAGGCCCCCGTAGAAAAGGACACGAGATGATCCATGTACCGTATAGCGAGCAGCAGCAGCAGCGTCATAGATAGAATAGTGTGGCAAATGGCGGACAAGGACGGAGGACTACGAGCTGCTTTCGATCTGCCGCTGACACTCCACACAGCAGAAAATACCCATTTCATGTTTTCGTCGTTCGTAATGTTTGTTAGAACGACGCGGGGTCTATCGAGCTGTTGGCTTGCCTTGCCTGCTGCTGCATGACGACAACGAGCGAGCCAATTTCTACTTTCCATGGAAGGTCAAAGCCCACTTTGTGATACACTCTAGCACGGCACAGCGGCGCGGGCTGTTATTTTTTTATGGGCCTGAATACTGAATAGGTAATACGGCGTTGATGCAAGTCGCTGTATATTATCGTAATTAAAGTAAATGTACAGTAGAAGACTCGTTAAAAGGGTTTGCCAGGCTACTACCTGGTCGATTGTTGGTTTCAACGGGAAGAAAATGTATTTTGAATACTTACCCAATATGATGCACCACACCCATTCTTTATCTCTTTCTAGATTAAAATCCTTGGATTCATATTGTATACCTTTCACAGATACAAGTTAAATTTTAACTGAAATGGTGAATTTATCAAGACAATGATTTATTCTATTGATTCAGTTGTACTTAAAAAAGAATCTTTAGTTGCGAATTCGTTTTAATGCTGATGAACAACAAAATATGAAAAGATACGTTCATATAACTTTTTTAACGTATTTTTCAAAATTCAGAAGCTCCTTACTGCCATTTTATGTGATACGAAATGATAAAAGAGATGTAGAAATTGAAACAAATTCGACCTTCCATATATTGTCAATCATTTTTACTTCCCTCATAAAAGAGAAATATTGTAATCGCGAAGAAATCACCATCCGAGATTTTTTCAGATCTTCACGTATGAAGGTCTCTACATGCCGAAAATCATGTTTTCTGTCGATCTGTCTGTCTCAGTGGCGAATATAGACATTGCTTCTGCGGGGGGTTTGAGGCAACACAAATTTTTAATAATAATAAAAAAACATCCTCAGTGATTGTTTTTTATTCAAATTGCTTTATTTTAACTATAGGTAAAACTGTCTTTAGGGGTTTTAGCCGCCAATCCCGAAAAAAGGTCTTATTTTAAACTGTTTTGTCACTTCAACTTAAATAAAAGTGGCTCTGGGAGGTTGAACCCCGTTTTGTTTGTCTGTTCACGACATTGCTAAAAAACTACTTCCCCGATTGACTTCAAATTTTGATCAAACATTAATGATTGAATGGGGATGACCTATAGTAACATTTTGGTAATTGAATATAAGGAACAGAATGGCAGCCTAGTGAAATGTTAAAAAAGTACCTAATGGACTGATTTTTAAATTGTGTGCCATAACTTATTATTGTAGTATAGAGACGAACTAGTAAAACTGGTGCTAATTCAAGATGGCGATCAAATAAAATGTTCACATATGATAAGTTTTTAGCGTCCTTAGATGCCAAAAAATATGTTTTATCAATTCCGTCGGTCCGTTTGTATGTCAGTTCGCGGCATAGCTTAAAAATCACTTTTCAGATTGGCTTCAAATTTTAGCCAGTAATTAAGGGTCATATAGGGATGGCCTTGTAATATGTTGGTAAAAGTCCAAAAGACCGAAACATTAATATATCCGAAAAAAAACCAGCCTGAAAAAACTACTTTAATTTCAAATTTTCTGCAAGATTAAGTGTGATATAAACACAAACTGGTAAAATTATAGTATACGACTTCAAGATGACCGAACAAAATGGCGAGCAAATAATTTTTGTTAAAAACCAATGTAAATGAAATCACATTCAATTGACTTTTGAAGAAACATTAAATGTGATATAGGATAAACTGGTACGAATTTAACATGGGGGTGTGTACCAATGTAAAGACCACTTATTAAAATTATTTTGAATTATGCCCAAAAGTCAAGTATGGCATAGGTAGAAACTAGAAGAAGAATATTGGTAGGAATTCAATACGATGGAACAAAATGGCGCCCAATAACAATGTTTGGAAAGACAATAATTGTAATCATGGCAATATGGCCAAGATATTTCGAAATTAATTAGATGATGATAACAAAATATTGTGAATTTGTTCACTTCCAGTTTAAACGGAAATTTACTAATACTTAAATTTTTTAAATCGAAACTTTCGGATTTTTTTCAAATATTCAGTCTTCGAATCAAAAATATTTTTTTTGTTATCATGGCATTTCATACAATATTACAATCAACTAACTAGCCATCAGATATCTAAGGACTTTTTTTAACATTATAATAATTATAATAAAGTTTATCATTTTAAAAATTTTACTTGTAATCGTGAAAAAAAATCTACTTCGGGTTTTTTTTCAAATCTTCACATTTCAGATAGGTACCTAGAACATGTGATTTTTCAATTTACTTTAAATTTTGGTAAAAAAATAACGACGTGATAACATTTTGGAAAAAAACCAATACGGCGGATCAAAATGGTGACCTAGTCAAATAATATAAAAATATTAATGAAAAACTACATATTCAATTTACCTCAAATTTTGGTACGAATTCAAGATGGCAAAACAAAGTGGAGGTCTGATAAAATGTTGTGAAAAACTACTTATTCGATTGATTTCAAACTTCATCTGTTGGACCGTCCAAGTAATCGTCCTTCTCGTATTTTGTCTGAAGTGTCATGTATGTAAGAAAGAACAATGCTACCTGACGGTTGCTCCTTATCATTCTCCTTTGGCGGAGTCGGATTGCTATATCATTTGATTCAATTTCCATTATGAATTTAATATATGATGTTGATAAAGGTGGTCCAGAAATATACGGAGATTATCCTGTCCATGAGGGCAAACAAGATATGAATCGTCTGCATATCTAATCCAGTGTTTTAGTGGAGCAGATGTTAAAGCAATATCCTCAAAGGCTTCTAGAAAGATATTCACTACCGCATGTGATACAGGAGATCCCATAGCTGCCCCTGAAGTTTGTTCATACAAAGTTACTTGAAAAATGAAATAAGTAGATGTAAGATAAGTTTCCACTAGGTTTATTAACTTATTTTCAAGATTATTACGGTCCAGTAAGTCTGATATAATGGAAATTGAGTCTTTGTGTGTATAGCGATTCTACATCGAAACTAACCAAAATATCTTCGGGATCCAACTGGATTTTGTTAAGTTCCTCCACGAAATGTGCAGAGTTTTTTATAAAAAAATCTGTTTTTCCAGTAAATGGATCAAGAAAGTTTGAAAGATATCTATCTAGTTTGTATGTGGCCGAGTCTATTGCACCGACGATTGTTCTCGTGTGTCTTGGGAAGAACGTAGAACCTGGGGATCTTGTAGCTGTTGAGCTTTAATGATTTCTTTTCCGCTGGTAGTAGACTGAATGCGTAAATCAGATTGGTGATGCGTCTTTTTATTTTATTGGTAGGATCTCCCTGCATAATTATAGATGTTGTTGTCCAAAAGTTGAGTTACCTTTTTCCACGTATTCCGTTCTATCCAAGAAGACTGTTGCTTTTATGTGCTGGAAGGTCTAGAATGTCTGAGTTTTCATTTAAAGTTTTCATCGGTTATGGAGAGATTCGACTTCGGTGGTTTTGAAATGATCTTCGCTGTCTCATCTGACGTCAATGCCTTGCTCCACTGGTAATCTTCTGATTGCGGTTTCTATGGTGGATCCTTATTTCTGGTAGTTTACGTGGATTTGTGTCTAAATCACGATGTGTTTTTTCTCAAACTAATACATTGCTGGCACGCGTATAAATATTCTTAGAGATTCTAGAAGTAACCTGATGTCTTACATGTAGTGATTTCGGTCCTACATCTGGGGATTCTGAAATATAAAGATCTGAAAAAATCTAGGAGGGTGATTTTTTCACTATTGTAATACTTCCTGATACCATAATGCGATATTCCTTATACCCTGGACTTTTCTTGTATTATGAATAGTGAAGTATGATCCTATTTAGCTTCACATATAGTTATTCAGTATTACTAGGAATATAAATTGTTTAATCTTCTATTTTCCTAGACAAAAGGAAGGGTCCCTTAGGAGAGAATTTTAGGGTAATTGGATAAAAGCAATCTGTAAATTAATTTAAATGGAAACTCACTCCTGAGATTTTCCTTTTGTCTACCAAAGTGAAAGAGAACTTCACTATTCTTTGCAACACAAAATATTCACAATGAGAAACGTTTTGGGTAAAGAAAATTTACCAATTGTTTTTAAGATAGTGCTCTCCTATATCCATTACTGCTTTTAGAATATTATTGGTAGCTTTCATACAGTGGAAAATTTTAGGCTTTTTTGTTCTTTTTAGGTGGTTTCTGATTATGTCTTTCTACCTAACATTGTAGGTTTTAAAAAAAACCTACTTTATTAGTAAACTAACTTGACCATGCATGCAGGACAGTAGATAAAGAAGGGGGTTTTCTTAAAATGTATTGTAAGGGAAAACTTCAAGATGGTGGAGTTTTTTTTTTTAATTTCAGTTGAATGTTGTAAAAGGTGTCAACCTCTAAACCTCCTCTCCATTGCTGGAGTCTAGCTTGCGCTAGGAGTTTGAATAACAGCTCAACTCAATAAAATTTTATTTAAAACAAACTAACAGCCCAGTTATTTTGCTATAAATACATTTTTAGAATTTATATGAAAAAGCAAGTAAGGAACAATTTTTGTTAACGTTTGCACTTTTAAATCCAAAATAGCCACAAAATGTTTTTATTTGATATTTAATAAAAATTGTTCTAGTTCTTGTTTTGAAAATGAACTAGAATATCCAACTTACTTACCCTGACTGTATTTTACCTAGTATTTTACCCTCGATTTTACTATTCAACTTTTGTAAATATTTATAGATCGCAGAAACGGAAATTGAAAATCAGAGAAACAAACTACTGTTAAAATTATATTTATATTGTTGTTTGTCACGCAGGCTCGGAAGTATAAATATAAACATTTTTTTTAACTCCCAAGTATCATTATATTTTGATGGTAGGTATAATCAAAGAGATGGGCCAGGCGTGTTTACAGCTTGGAGTTACAGGGGGGGTAATTTATAAGTTTTTCATGCATTAGAAAAAACTGACGGCGAAAAAAAAGGGATATCATACGCTTATACCCTTCTTCGTGCAATGTAATTTTAGTGTTGAGTGGACGTCAATTTTAAATAATTTTGTCATCGATCCATATGGGGGGGGGGAGTAATTACCCCCTTTACCTGCCCTAGTATTCGCGCCTGAGATGGGCTTGATATATCAAACAGTCACTAGGGATTAATATTATTCAGTTATTTACAATTTTGTTAGTACAGGACAAAGTGTAAATACATGAGGAATTATTAAAAGTGGAAGTAGGTCATATAGCCCTGACAAAACAGTTTTTTTATTGTAATGATTGGTGATGTTTCATTCATCACCAGTCGGTGTTAAGAGTTTTGCTTACATTTTTACTATCTGTTTTATATTTCCTATTACTACTTGCAAAATATCGTTAAAATTTTCTAACATTTTATAATGTGTTTTTTAAGTATTTTCTATGGATGGAAATATAAGCCCAGAAGGAATGCATGCGAAATAACGTTCACCACAAAGCTTTAGGAATAGATTTGCAAAATTTAAAAAAAAATTCCTATCTTAACAATTGCACTAGAGCAACATTTTCGTATCCCTGGACCTCACATAACTTAATGTCTAATCATTATACCTGCTGACAATCTTCGAATATATAAAATGACTAAAAGTTTATTTTATTTATTCCGAATTGGGTCTCCTACACTTACGGCGGACCGTCCTCGCCTCTTTCTCTTTAGTCCGCCACTGGTTAGTCGCTGAATTGGTGATGTCAGATTTGGACCCACCTGAATTGAATCTCTGGCTACAGGTCTATCGCCTGGTCCAAATTAGGAACTAAATATAATATGACTGATATTTGTGGCCGGAACAATTGAACAAAATAACCATAGCCTAAACTCTCTAAATTTATGTAAGCAGTCAGGGGATAACGAACTGAAGTATTGGTGATCGTTAGACACATGCTATCCCACTACACGTAAATATCTACGCATTCGCTTGTATGGCTTGCCTTTCTTTTGTTTTCTACGTTAAAGTCGTCTTTGTTATATGTATTTATTTTTACAAATAATGGTTTACTCACTTTTTCGTATCACATTATCTTTCTAGGAGAACCTAAAACAATAATTGCATTGAAAATTTTGTTACCCATTTGATCATCTTGTTTTTACTACTTTCGAAAATCTCTTGATCAACCGCAAATACAAAACTTCAAAAATTATTATATTCCTTCAAATATAGTATCATTGGAAAGCCTGACGAGTCTATGTTTTCTCTTAGAAGTGTTCCAGTTTTTGAGAATCCGAAATAGCCCTCTCGACTGTTAAAATCGGAGTTTCTTCTTTAAATCGTTTCTTTCTTTTACCGTGGTTA
The DNA here is from genome assembly GCA_030620095.1 of Kuschelorhynchus macadamiae. NCBI lineage: Eukaryota > Metazoa > Arthropoda > Insecta > Coleoptera > Curculionidae > Kuschelorhynchus > Kuschelorhynchus macadamiae. The sequence continues at coordinate 158,067 of JAUTXW010003098.1, forward strand.
TTTATCCGATATTTTATTATATAAAATGAACGATTATTTTTCGATTTTTCCATTCATTATACTGAGCATCATCTTTTGTGTACTTGGAGAAAAGAAAGTAACTTTTAAAGTGAATTAAAATGGATCATGCGGAGAACGCTTTAACATCTACCGCATTTTGAGCGTCCGAGCTGCTGTATATGTCCAGTGTGCAGGTTAAAACCCAATTTATCATTTATTGCATTTAAACACGTAGCCAGAGGGAGTCTATGGAGCTTGAATCACCCCCGAAACCCTACAATTATTATGTTTTTTTTACATAATTTATTATACGAAAAAAAAATCGAATTACTGCTGATTAAGAGTTAGAACTCGGAAATTGCAAAAACCAATTCTTACGAATATCTGCCAAAATTTTGCAGGGAGAGGATTTATGTAAATACAAAATATGAGGATAAAAATGTTCCCCATTATTTTTTTTTATTAATTAAAGTAGATTCTGGGATAAATCAGTTGGAAAGTATAGTTCATTTTTCTCTAGTGAGCTCTCCTATCTAAGAAAAAATTGATAATTGTCATGGGATCAAATTTTTAAAAATTCCATTAACATTTTGCATTTTTATTTCTCTCGTAAAAGGAAGTAGTTTTCAAGTAGTTATTCTATAAGTTTTTCGTAATTTTCTGCTTTTTTGTTTTCTAAAAACTCCGACCCAATTCTTTTAGAAGACCTACACACAGCTAACTCAATATCAGTTAATTTTTTTATCAAATGTTTCATCCCCTAGTATTTTTTTAATTTGTGGTCCAACAAATATTTCTTCTTTAAGCTTAGCATCACTTAAATTAGGTACAAATTGTTTAAGGTATTTAAACTATTATTTATCTCCTTCTTTATCTAATGCTTTACGAATTTTTTCATTATTCCCAGTGTATTTTTTATGATGTATAAATTGATCTCTCTGGAACCATTCTTTTACTTGGTTATGGCTCTGTGTTGTCCTAATGTCCCAAAGATAAAGAAAACAGCAGTACTTGGTAAATTCATCCTGAAGCCGTAGTGAGAGTCCTATAACTTTTAGGTCACCACATATCTGCCACTTATTTACCATAGCCTATCGCATTTAGAATAATTGATACTTTCGTAAGTTTCCCTCATGTGAGCTGCATCTGCAAGAGGAATAAATGGTCTTGATGGAAAATGATTTTAATATTATATTAGAAGCCTAATTTTGCCATAACATTATTTGGATGGTCTTTGTTACGGTTCGTAAATATTGTTAGTTGATTAGTAAATTCCATTGTTGAAATCTTGAATCTAATAGTTTAGCATGCTCTTTGGAGAAGTGAGGTGCTTTTTCTTCACTCTGGGGAAAATAACAACCGTCCCCTCTGATTATCGGGTTTTGTCTTATCGTGATACATTTCTAAATATTCCTCTCAATTTGCCGGGGCACTGAAACCCGAATTTAGTTTCTTTTTTAATTCCCGCAAACACTACTTTTGAAAATATGTGATTAAAATACGCAAAAATTAACAAAACATTGCCTGTTACACCACAGTCGCAAAATGGCAAAATACGATTAAACATTTAAAACCGTAAACAAATTAGACAAAAATAATCAATAATTTTGTTCCATATTTACTATTGTCGACACCGAGAAAAATCTTGATCTGTTACCGAAAAAATTAGCAAAAATTAGTTGGTGTTAAGAAAAAAGTGTCAATAGCTTAATACAAGTGTTTTAGTCTGGTTTATTAGTCTACCGAAATCCTGCGATCCAAATACTTTGTGGTCACGTTATTCCATGTTCAAAAACGTTTTAAAAATTAAAAAAAAAAAAGAAAACGTAGGATTTACGTTAGAAAAAGCAAAGATATTCACCAAAGACGAATTGTGAAAATTTTTGTCTGAAGCTCATGACGACATATACTTTTGATTAAGGTTACATTATTTGAATTAGCTGGAGCGTGCCGATGCCGTCAAGAGCTCGCGAAAATGACGACAGATGAAGTAGTGGACAAGGTAGGGCGATTTGTTACTGGTGAAGATACCAAATTCGAAATATTATACCATCAAAAGCTTTATGATATCCAATGACGTAAACAACGACAAATACGTGGCTTTGCATAGAAAGGGTCTGCGAAAACCTGGGACGCGTCATCAAAGATTCTTCGTGAATTACAGAAAAATGTGTTGCAGTAAATACTTTTGGTAGATTTCTTTCTGAAATAGCAGCATACCTGAAACTTCCAAATCCAGAATTATATACTAGTCGTAGTTTCCGCAGGTCACCGGCTAGGATGTTGCTCGACAGTGAAGAAGAAATCACTAACAATACTAAAAAATTGGGGAGTGGAAATCAGCCTCGGTTGCAGAGGGTTATTAATTAGAAGAATCCACGGATTTGAGAAAAAAAAACGGCAAATTTCCTTTACCCGGGACTTTTCTTTTTATAAATATAATTTAATTTCCTAATTTTATTAGGAAAAGGGAAGTGTGACCCAATTTAGTTCAGTCCATAGTCATTTAGTAACACGTATATTAAACTGTCGTTTTCAACATTTTTGTTGGGCGTCATTTTGTTCCATGATTTTGGATTCCCACCAACATTTTACCCGTTTCTACCTACGTCACATTTGAGTTTTTTCCTTGACACACACGCCATTTTTTTACGTCATGTTTAATTCGTACCATTTTATCCCTCTATCAAATTTAATTTTCTACGAGAACAATCGGACAAGATATTTATACGTTAATTTTTTTAATAAATTATTTGGTCGCCATTTTGTTCCGCCGACTTGAATTCGTATTATAACTTTAGCAGTTTTCTCTTTATCACATCTAATGCTTGCACAATACTTGAAATTAGTCTAATAACTGGATTTTTCAGGATGATTTTAAAAACATTTTATTAGGCCACTATTTTGTTTTGCCATCTTATATTCATGCCAAAATGTTACCAGTTCATGTAGCACTTGATTTTTTAACGTTTCACTAGGCCGCAATCTTATTCCAGCATATTGAATTGATAAGTACTTTTTAAGTTATGCCGCGAACTGACAGACACACAAATCGACAGACGGAAAATTTTGTAATCGTGAATTAGTACTACAGTTTTATTTATTCATTTCTAAACCACAATTAATTTTTAAATATTTTATTAAGCCGTCATTTCAACTTCGATTCGCACTAAACTTTTATGATTCCTACATAATACTTGATTTTTATGAGGGAAGTAAACATGTCGAACCAAATATTATCCTGTCAAAGAGCAGCTGTCACTTCAACAAACAAACACTTATCGATGATCGTTTACTATAGAGAATAAAGAGTAGAATTACCAGTGGTTTCCAACACTAGAAGTAATCTGTTATCATCCATTAATTTGATCAACGCAACCAATTGTATGCTCAATATAAATATTTTAAATAATAAGCAATAGATACAATTAATATTACATATTTTGTATTTGACAATAAAATTGTTAAAAAAATTAGTTTATACTAAACTTATTTAATATTTCATTGTAGTATGTTTTAAACAATAAATATCTTTACTGTAATAAACTTTAATTTTTTGTTTTTTTTGGCGATTTCCGAATGATCGTAGAAAAAAGAGTGTTCCCAACTCTTGCGGAAAGTGTTTGGCGAGATTTTTTCAGATCTTTTTACGTTTCAGGGTCCCTAGATGACAAAAAACATATTTTCTCAATTCCGCCGGTCTGTTGGTCGGTCTGTCTGTTCGCGGCATAGCTAAAAAACTACTTACCCGATTGACTTCAAATTTTGGTCAAAAATTATGAGTCTTATGGGGATGACATGATAAAAATTTGGTAAAAATCCAATGTGGCAAAACAAAATGGTGGCTTTGTGAAATGTTAAAAAATTATTGCTAAAAATTACTTATCCAATTTATCTCAAATTTTGCAAAAAATATCAAGTGTTATGTAGGAATCAACTGGGTAAAATTTTGGTACGAACCTAAGATGGCGGAACAAAATAGCGGTGTAATAAAATATTTAAAAATTCAGCTTGAAAAGCTACTTATTGGACTGATTTTAAATTGTGTGCCATAACTAATTGTAGTATAAAGATGGACTAGTAAAACTGTGGTACTAATTCAAGATGGCGGAACAAAATGCCGGCCAAATAAAATGTTTATAATCCTGGAAAAATCACTCTTCAGGTTTTACATATCTTCACGTCTTTACGTTCTTAAAAAAATATGTTTTATCAATTTCGTCGGTCAATCTGCCAGAAAGCTTAAAAACTAATTATTAGATTGACTACAAATATTCGTAAAAAAATTAAGGTCATATGGGAATGACCTGGTAATATTTCGGTAAAAATTCAAGATGGCGGCCTAATGAAACATTAAAAAAATTAATACTAAAAAAACTAATTATCCGATTTACCTCAACTTTTGCACAAAAAACATATGTTACATAGAAATGAACTGGTAACTTTTTGGTATGACTATAAGCTAGCAAAACAAAATGGCGGTCTAATAAAATTAAAAAAAAAAACAGCCTGAAAATACTACTTATTAGATTAATTTCAAATGTTGTGCAAGCATTAAGTGTGATATAGAGATAAACTGGTAAAGTTGTGGTACGAATTCAAGACGACGGAACAAAATGGCAGTCAAATAAAATTGTAAAAAAATGTAAGAAAAAATAATTTATTCAAAAAATTTTAAATTTTGCATTTTGATATGAATTCATCATGACGTAACAAAATGCCGGTATTTATATGTAAAAATGGCTTATTGAATTTGTTTTAAATTATGCCTAAAAATCAAGTGAAGCATAAATAGAAACTGGTAAAATATTGGTAGAGGAATCCAATACGATATATAGAAAGACAATACCTATATGTGTTAATTAAATAACTATGTACTATACTAAATTGGCTAACACTTCACTATTACTAATAAAAAGAAAGATTCATAACGGGGGAAGTTCCGGGAAAAGGAAATTTACCGAGTTTTGAACATCCTCCAGTAAATGAATTATATTAACACCTCACCAAGTCATTGGGGTTGAAGTTTCGGACCCCTTCCGAACTGAATTTCTTTTTGACCAAAATTTAAAATCTATTCGATAAGCAGTTTTTGACCTATGCCGCGTACAGATAGAACGACGAATCAACGCAAATGGGAGAACATGTTTTTAGGGGTCTAGGGATCCTAAAACCCAAGGAATTTCAAACGGTTATTTTTTCAGACTTACAAGCCGACAAGAGAATTAGGCAAGTTTTTCGTTATATCATTAAACATCAAGAGTGTATCATTTTTTTAGAGCGGTTGTCTTTATTAACGGCATAATTGTCAATTTTTCTTATGAACCTGGAATTATTTGGATTGTTTTTTAAGTTTTGTACCCGCGAGAGGATGAGAGATAAGTAAATATCAGTTTTCGTTCGTAAGTTCAGTTGATACCCAAGACTCGTTATGTCGTACCAAAACCACACGGTCGGTCGGTAACAAGCAATACACTCGAATGGATCGGCGGAATCGAGGTCAAACTGATAATTCTATGTAGGACTGTACCTACTGTCTGTAATAAGTAAAAAGGTTTCGATCCAACGAGCTGATGATTGTCGCTTTTGTTGTTGCCAGACGTGCTGCAGTTGTTGTCGAGCTAAATTTAGAACGTTCACGTAGAGATACTGACGATGACGACTATGTAGCTTTTACATTGCAAAATATACGAATTATGCGTATTATGCTGGATTTACCGACTTGAGAGTATTCAACTATCTCGACAGGATTTAACAAATATATTAATGATTTCGCGACCTCTTTAATAACAATGAGTTTTAAAATTTAAAAAAATTCCATTTTTTTGTATGGTTTCGAATCCATGCAATATTCATTAATTTTTTTTAGTGGCCCACATATAACATAATTGATAAAGTATGATATATTTGTTAAGGAAATATACACATCAAAATGATCTAGGAGCCAAAACTAAAACTGCCTTGTTTTTAAACAAAACTATTTTCTGGTCCAAGATTTGTCTAAAGGGATAAAATGTTCTGGTCTTATCTGTTGTCTTTACTGTTTATTTATCCAACAGAAAATGGTAAACGTGATAAAATTCCTTAGGATCTTTTTTTGCGCAATTATCGTCCGTTGAATATTATATTAGTTTATTATTAACGTTGTTTGACATAGTGAATTTACTAATCCAAAGATATCATCTTAACCGTAAATCTCAAAAAATAAGAACTACAGGTAGGAATAAATATAAGAGGCGTGGCCAATGTTGTAAATCTTACCAGAAGTACCAGTAGTCTTGTGTGGCAACATTATAAAGAGACCGGTGAAGAGAGAGAGAGAGAAATACATTTTGACCCTAGCTAGGTAACTGAGCCTGCACATGAGAGATTTATCCGAATTCAAACACTTTGCAATCAAAAACTGACAGCCACTCAGTTAAGAAATAGGCTGCAAAATGGACACCAAGTAAATGTCAGCATCTCAAAGTGTTATAAATAGATTAAATGAGTGGGGGTTTCATGCCCGGTGTCCCCTTAGAGTTCCTGTTTTAACACAAAGAAATCGTGCAAGGAGATTAGAATAATTGTCCAAGAACTAGATAGGTAAGAGGGTGGAACAGTGGTGGTTTGTGTGAAATGGGTATCGGCCGTCAAACTGATCAGGTTTTTGTTGAGGATTTTATAACAGCTAATGCATGTCATGACATAATTTTTCAACCCTTTGATTTTTCTCCGGCAGCGCAAATAGGGAGTGAATGTATCCTTATGCTAGACAGTGCAATTAGCACAATATCACCGTATTGCCGTGGCTTGCCCAATTTCCTGACTTAAATACAATTGAACATGTATGGGAATGTTTCAAATTTGTATTATGACTCGTGGAATGATTTTCCAAATGAGAGTGAAGCTGTCAAATTTTTTACGAAAGAAGTGCCGACAAATTAACTAAAATGAAATAGACAATTTAATTAGAAATATGCCTAACCGATGTCATTTCCTGTATCAGATTTTTTGTTTTTTTTTTCTGTAAAATCAAATAAGATGAAGAATGTTTACTGGCTATAAATTGCTAAATCCTAAATATATAGTATATAAACTTATTATAAAAAGAGAACATATATAAAACAACAATAAAATTAAAAGATAATTATCTGGTTTTAAAAACAGATAAAATCAAAAAAGACAACATTACCTAGTACTGCTCTGAGTTAAAAAAGGAAACAACATTTAATTGCCCCTACAGATATCCTAAACAGGCCTATATCATTATCTGGTTATTACGTCGTTACAAGTTATAATAAAAGGCGGGAGGTTGGCAGTATTTCTTAAAAGCAACTTTTGGGCTTAGGTTTTCGTTTTCGGGAACTCTAAAGTGAATTCTATTAATGCGGATACAATATAATAAATAAATAAGGGATAATACGTCTGATGTTCAGCCTTTAAAAATTAAAACTATTCAACAGTCTTTGATAAGAGACCATGTAATGTTTCATAACGTTGGTTATGAATCAGAATGAACTAAATCAATTTTCCTTCTATCCGGCTAATTTCCAGCCCTGTATACCACATTAAATGAAAGCAACTTTTGAATCCAAAATTTTTAAAAATATTTACATTATATGTTTATGTGATATGTCGAGTCTTGCTGATTACATATAAATATAGTTGATTTGATACCTTTATAGACATCCAAAAAATTTAACAGACAGAAACCCTGCCGTAAGATGCAATAAGGCAAGGTTTTTTCTCAAATTTTTCTGGTGTCTAAAGATAAAGGAAGCAAACTTAGTAATAATAATCAGCAAGAATTATGCAGAGAGTTTCATTTAGAAAAATCATTCGGTTTGTTTCACCCTGTACAGAAATAATTTCCACACAAAAAATGAGTTTATTTCAATTATTTGGTTCTAAAATTAATTTTATGGAGGTTAAGGGCTAATGCATTTATAAGCAATAACCCTGTAACAGTCAGATTTTAGCAGTGGGATTTTTTGGTTTTTAGTCAAAAATTAATTTTATTCTGTTTAGTGATCAATTAAAAAAAATTATATTTACCAAATTTATAAAATTTAAAGTTAAAGAACATTTGTTTCTATTTACTTTATTTAACAAATTTACTTATTAAGGTGAATTTTTACGTTTTTAAAACATTTTTTTTGACGCTATTTTGTTTAGCCATCTTGAATTCGTACCACAACATTATCAGTTTATCTCTACATCACACATAATGCGTGCACTAAATTTGATATTAATCTAATAAGTAATTTTTTCAGGCCGGTTTTTCAAATATTTTATTAGGCCTCCATTTTGTTTTGCTATCTTGGATTCATATTAAAATGTTACTTGTTCAATCCTATCACTTGATTTGCATGCAACATTTGAGGTAAATATTAAATAGATGAATAGACAACAGGCAGAGACCACCGGAATTGATAAAACATATTTTTTTGCGATTAAAAACATCTTATTTGGCCTCCATTTTGTTCCGCCATCATGAATTTGTACCACAATTTTTCCCATATTACTTGATTTTTGTGCAAAATTTGAGGAAAATTGGATAAGCAGTTTTTTAGTAATAATTTTTTAACATTTTACTAGGCCGCCATTTTGTTTCACCATATTGGATTTTTACCAAAATATTACCTGGTCATCCCCATATGATCCTTAATTTTTGACCAAAATTTCTAGTCAGTCGGTTTAGAAGTTTTATAATTATGCCGCAAACAGGAAGACAGACAGACAGACAGATGGACTGACGGAATTGAAAAAACAAGTTTTTTGTTATCTAGGGACCCTAAAATGTAAAAAACTGAAAAATCTTAAAGGGTGATTTTTTCACGATTATACTACTTCCTTTTACGAGGGAAGTAAAAAAAAGTCCAACCTCTAGTGAACGATACGCTAATACCTGATCTCTAAATGAGACTACAACATTAATAAATTGAATTAGTAAACCTAAATGTTTGGACCTCTTTGGTAACAAAAGCACTGACGACCTTGTAAGACAGTCAGGAACGGGTTCGAGCAAAATCGAAACCAGTAAGAACCTTTACGGGAAACATGTTTATATGGTGATCAACTGCAGGCTCTGTCTAAAAGAGTCATCAATCTATCATTAATAATTTCTTCAACATAAAAGTATATAGTGTCACAATAATTGAAATATACTAAACAAAGAAAAAAATAAATTAAAATAATAGTAGGTACTCGAGTAGGTATAATATAGAATAAACAGCAAATCATCTTTACCCACAACATCCCTTATATAGAATTCCACTACATACACGATATATGCATATAATTGTTAGTATTAGTTAAGTAGTTGTCAATAATTTTTTTTTTACATTTTGGGACACCAAATCCCCTTGATTTTTGACCAAAATTTGTCGTTTAAGTAGTTTTTAAGCTATGTCGAGTAGAGAAGAGGTAAAAACAATAATTTTAAAATGTTTTTTATTTAACAAAAGAGGTCTATTGGATAGGGTAGACAATTCAAAATACTTATACAAAGTTAAAATGAGACGAAAAACGGAAACAACAAAAAATTAAACATCCAAAAGGAAAAACATAATCAAAACAATACCTTATCTTAAAAACTGTTGAGCGGCATAGTTATTGATGATATAAATGCTAAAAGTAAGTTTTTAACAACGCCGTTGGCGTAATGTCCCAACCCTTCGAACAAAATAAAATCACTTTTAGCTCGTATATGATAAAATATTTTTTCTACAAACACCATTAAAAGTCCAAAATGAACGCATTTTTTACGTTTATAAATTAATAAAATATCCTCAAGGTTATTCGATCTTCGAGAATCTAATTTATCCATTAAATACGTTGTAAAGGTAAAGGTAAAAAAAACGAATTTGTTAATTAGTCTTTGTTGATAAGTAACGTCAAATAAGTAAATGCGAATTCTTGCGCGATAGAAAGTGATCAAGAAAATGAATTTCTTTAGGCGGAAATCGAAGAAGCTGTCACTAAGACCATACTTTCGAATTATCGCCTAGTAAGTTAAGGCAACAGTACTAGTTTTCAACGATTGTTTCTTGAAATGGTGTGATCACAAACGTGTTAATGGCAAGGAGGCCAGTACTTTGAAGAAAGTCTAAAATATGAAAATCGTCAAAGCTTTGGTCAAATTACTCTAAGTTGAAGGCGATGATGAACATAAATAATCAGGACATAAAAGTAGATATTACAACGGATCAGTAGCCCCGGATGAAGTATATCTTATTCAAAAAGTTGCCGCGATTTTCGATGTATTTGGAATCTGTCGTCAAGAAGAGCTGTATAATTTGACATTAAATAACATCCAAGATTTGGGAAATTCACTAGTTGTGCCTACAGGGTTATGTAGAAGACTCGCTACAAATATAGAAAAATAACGTTGCAGACCAAATTTTGTCCAAAACACCGACAACATGCGTTAAAAAATTATACTATTACTGACGTTTATAGTAGATATATTTTTTTTATTTCATTTTAGATATGTTGATTCCTTGATATCTACAGTCCGGCTTTTATAAGATATAACTACATCCGTTAAAAAAATATATTCTTTTGGTATTTGGGAGTAAAGTGACTATTATACAAATACAAATACAAATAGTTTTTTCAACAAGAACAGATAGATTACAGAAGTCAAATAAAGATAAAAAATCTATAATAGTTCATGTTAGTTATATACTAACAAAAATATGTCAATAAAATACATCTCATTATTTACAAATTAAAATCTAAATCATTACAATTGCTACTCAAAAAATCCTGTGCACTATAAAATATATGGCAATTTAAATTTTTTTTTAAATTTTTAACAGGCAATTTTCGAATTTGTAAGGGGACTTTATTAAAAGGCTTTACAGATATACATTCCGTCCTGACATGACACTTTCTAAGCCTGCAGAAAGTCACCATAAGATCCTCCCTGCCAGGAGTCTGGTAGTCATGCATGTACCCGTGAACAGCAAATAAGTATTGATACTTTTTCACATACAGTAGATTTTCTAAGATGTACACTACAGGGAGTGTCATAATTCCAAGATCCTGGAAAGCACCCCTGCAACCATCCCTGAAGCCAAGACTTACCAAAATTGTGATGACACTTTTCTGAAGACCAAATACTAGGCCAGTACATGATGCTCCACCCCACACCATTATACCGTAAGACATCACGGACTGGAACAAAACATATTAGTCATAAGCAGAGAGTGCCCTGGGATAAGCAACCTGCTAAGTTTATTAATGAGAAAACGGCATTACTGAGCCTCGTGGACACACTCTGAACGGACATCCCAGTTAAGCTTTGGCTCCATATTTACACTCAAAAATCTCACCGACTCTTTATTGGTCTTTCCTTCAAAGGCCCTAAGAGAGAAAATCATAGACTGGATCTTGCTTATGTTCAGCAGTAGCCTTTTGGGCAGAAACCATGATTTTGCTCTCAACTGTGCTTTATTTCGTTCAACATCACCTCGAAGAGTAAGTATATTATCAGTATTTTGCCCTAGGTTCATGCATAGATAAATCATTAATATAGATCAGGAACAGAATTAGCCCTAGGATCGAACCTTGTGGTACATCGATATCAAGCACTTTTTCCACTGATGACTTCCCACCTACCCTTTCGTTGTGATGACGGTTGTGCAGGTATGAATTGAGTAGTTGGACATTGTTTTGGTTGAAATTGTAGCAGGTAAGATTGCGCAGCAAAATATCATGAGAAAGACAGTCAAAGGCTTTATTGAGGTAATAGAAGTTTGACGGGTTAAACTAAGAATCCTCAAAGGAATCCATAATTCTCGAGGGTAGATCAAAAATACCCAGTATAGTGCTTCTATTCTCCCTGCAACCAAACTGACTGTCTCAGTGAGAACAAAAGATGTTGTTTCAACAATTTTTGATATGATTTAAGAAGTGATGGAAAATATTCTCTTTAATCTTTTAAAACATTGATTTATTAGATTAGTTAGAGAATAAATAATACATTTTTTAATAGTTTTAACTAATTTTACTGAGAGACCATATATATATAAATATATATATATATATATATATATATATATATATATATATATATATATATATATATATATATATATATATATATATATATATATATATATATATATATATATATATATATATATATATATATGTATATATATATATATATATATATATATATATATATATATATATATATATATATATATATATATATATATATATATATATATATATATATATATATATATATATATATATATATATATATATGTGTTGATTTTTACTCCTTCACGGATGGAAAAATACAATTTGTTTTCATTCCGGGTGTACATCCGTTCACTACTGTCGTTCTGAAAAGAACAGTTTTGCTGACGTTTCGCCAAAATCACATTTGGCATTTTCGAAGCTTTCTTTCTCGCGTCCGAATAGAGACTGAAGTCTCTATTGCATCTATCACAAAGAAACATATTATTATTATAAATTTATAAAAATGATAAAACTTGTAATATAATAAATGATGAATTCGGCTGCATCATTAAGTAATAAAACAGCAAATATCTCGTAAATGGTGAACTTTAGATAGATTTATAAAGTATAGCTTTTTTGGGAGAAAAGACAGTAGAACCAATTTTTTTCTGTGCAAAGTTCCATAATTTTGTAAATAAAAAAGTTACAACATTTTTACGAGCGAAAAGTAGCGTTCTCTATAAGTTACATCAAAATTGAAGGCGTATTATTATTACTGGCTACAAAAAAATCCGTCTCACCAATTTTCACTTTAATATCTCAAAAACCAGGGATATTATTTTAAAAAATCGAAAATAAAATTTTAACTTATTCACCCTGTATCTTTCTTGGTATTAACTTTTGGACTAAGGCAAGTATGGCTAAATCGCGATAGTTTAATCAAATTTATGTATACCTAAATTATTGATAGGACCTTTTGGGACACACTGTATATCATTACTATATTTATTTTTTAGAGAATTTATTATGTGCCTGATTCCATTATGGTTTATTTCTCTAAATGAAAAGCAAACTTCAGGAATATTAATACTATTTAAATAGGTAATTGGTTCAATGTGTTTATTTGGTATGTTATTTATATAGATTATGGGCGACATTTGTGAAGAAGTTGTTAAAAGTTTCAACATCTATAGGGTCATTCATAGATTTCTTGTGACGGGCTCTGTTGCAATTTATGATACTCCACATACATTTAGTTGGGTTTCTGGCTTTAGTCATTTTTAAATGTTCTCTATTCCTCCCTGTTACCAAGTGTAGGATACTGCTAAGACACTGCCCTTAAAAGATGTAGCCCATCCCTCAATTTACGCAAGGTATCGTTGAACCACTCTACTCTATCTGAGGTAATTGATCTGACACTATAAGTTTTTTCTGGGAAAGACTGCAGATATGCTCTGTGTAAGAGCTATTTATATGATTCAACTGTATTATAAAAAAACAATTAATCGTTGTTATGTTATTGCTCGAAGTTATGTTTATCAACCCAAACAGGCTTACCACTGCCAAAGACACTGAAATGAACAATCTGGGCACGTTGGTCCGAGATATCTAACTCCATCACTCCGGCCCACAAAGCATCCCCTTTAAAATCTACAAAGACCTTGTCCAATCATGAGATTCCTCGTGAACATTAATAGAGTTTGTACGAAATGCAGTTTAGGATACTTATACATGATATTGGTAAAAAGAGGTACCTATCGAATTTTAGAAAACACGTTACCCGTTGTTATGGAGAGCTAGGTTAAGGAAATTGGTTCAGTAATAGAGGATCTTGCTTCCGAGCTTCTAATAACGAACACTAGATCTTTGGCAGTGGTCGCTGACTATTAATTATTCAAAATATAAAAAATGCAGCTATTGCCAAAATGACACAGTTAATGGTGAAATCAAAATGTTTTTATTTATTTCAATTTTTGTTTTGACAGGCGATTTTTAGGTAACTGACATTAGTTACAACCAAGTAGATATCTTACCTAATATAACTACACAAAATTTGTGATCACTTTACTTCGTATCTATAGTAAAAATAATTTTTTTTTACTCTATTTACTGTATTTACTCTTCTATAAAAGACACAGTTACAAGATATCTAAACATTGTTTTATTTGAACAAGTTTCCAAATATGCGGTTTAAGTTTACCATGACCTTCCAAGAACGGTTACCTCCTAGAAACAAACATGTTAAAATATCAGACGAATTCCATTCCTATATTCCTCGGTATAAATCGAACCTTCGGCTTTGTGAGTCGTAGCTCGTAGTCTCCCCTTTCCGTGTTCCTTCTTGTATTCAAGCGATGGTGGCGTGTCTAACTTGATGAAGTGGAGCAAGCAGTGCAAGAAGGCGACCGAGTCGTCCCTTTCTAACGGTTAACATCAAGCAGGCTCACTCGAACGAACAAAGAATTCCCACCGAAGGGGAACGCAATAACCTCGCCTAGATACGGGCAGGCGTAGGTAGGAAAATTATATTGTATTTCTCTCCTGGTAGAATATGGAATGAACATTTTCAATTGCATCATGGTACTGTCTAGGCTTACAAACTTAAACTGCTGTGAATTCTTGCTACTGCTAGTAAAATTGACTGAGGCCTTATTGGATTCGGAATGACATCTAGAAAATTTCCAAAAGTTTCAAACTCGCACATAAACAATTTCAGAAGTAAATATCAAATAAAAATATTTTAAGAAATCAGTAAATTTCCTTTACCCGGAACCTCTCTCGTTATGAATCTTTCCTTTTATTAGGAATAGAGAAGTGACCCAATGTAGTTCAGTACATAGTCACGTAGTAACACATATTACTGTTTTTTTAAAACATTTTTATTGGCCGCCATTTTGTCCATCATATTGGATTCCTAGCAATATTTTACCAGTGTCTAGCTATTCTACACTGGATTTTTGGTCATAATTTAAAATAAATTCAGTAAGTAGTTTTTACAGTGACACACACCGCCGTGTTGTTACGTTATGTTCAATTCGTACCACAACTTTACCAGTTTATTTATATAGCACACTTAATGCTTGTATAGAATTTAAAATGAATCTAGTAAATAGTTTTTTTAAAGCTGATTTTTTAAATAGTTTATTAGGCTGCCTTATTTTGGTATCTTATATGCATACCAAAAGATTTTTGTGCAATATTTGAGGTAAATAAAGATTAGTTTTTGTAGTAAAAATTTTTTAACGGTTCACTAGGTCGCTATCTTGTTCCGGTATAGTGGATTTTATATTACCAAGTCATCTTAATATGATCAGTAGTTTTTAAGCTATGCCGTGAACTGACAGACAGACAGACAGACAAATCGACAAACGGCCAAAGGAATTGATAAAACATATGGTTTGGGATCTAGGGACGCCAAATCGTGAAGACATTAAATCCTGAGAGGGTGATTTTTTATGATTACAAAAATTTTATTGGCCGCCATTTTGTTCTGCCACATTGAATTAGTACCACAATTTTACTAGTTCATCTCTATACCACCATTAGTTATGGCATACAATTTGAAACCAGTCCATTAAGTAGTTTTTTTACATTATTAAATTCATTTCAATTTTTTTTATTTCCCAATAAATTTTCGAAATTTTATTTTGCTCAATTTGGTTTTCAAACAAAACAATAAAATTCGGGTATTCCGGTATATAACATCTCTCGAACCCCCAAAATGAGGAGGGTTAACTGGTGAAATTGAACCCAATATATTCAATAAAAATTTTTATTTAAAAAGGCAGTGTACTAAATGACTATATTCGGAAATTAATTATGAAATATGCATAACCTATCAAATTTTCAATGGAAAGAGGGGGAGGACTTTGTCTCAATTAATTAAATCATGAAATAATTCATCTACTAAATATCTAAATTTAAATTGTGATTCTTCAAAAATACCAGGATGTAACTGGATATACGATTGTGTCAGCCGATACTTGGTGGATATCCATAATATACTGTTTTTCACCATTGGTGATGTAACGTCCGAAGAAGCTACTGCGTAGCGAAACATATTACATGTTTTTAACAAGTATAGTGAAAGTGTTTGTGTTTACATAATTTTGTTTTTACATTTTACATAATTTTCTTTTAGTATAATATAGGATATTAACATTTCAAATTTCCTTAACTATTCCCAAATTATTGTCTAATTTGTTATTTCTTACGTAAACGGGAAGTATTGTAATCGTGAAAAAAATCACCCTCCGAGATTTTTTCAGATCTTGACGTTTAAGTAACAAACTTTCAAACGGGCCAGTCGGAAAATTTAAACTATATTCGGAAAATTTTGCAGAATCTGCCAAACATAAAAATGTAAGTTTTTCACAGTCTTGAAAACTTGTATGTCATTTCCATTAAAATATGTTCAAATATTTCATAAAAAAGGGTTCTATACTTAGCCCTAATTTCTTCAAGTGAAAACTTAGCAAGCTCACGTTTGTAAGATTTATTTCTGTAATAGAATTTGCTTTTATCAAAATGTCATTTAGCGCTTCCCGACAGCGTTTTATATAAGGGTTCTATGAGAAAACTACAAACACTAATGCCGAAAAACATGTCTTTCAAAGATAATAGGTCGTATGGAGGTGGCCTAGATAGCTAAACGAAATTAATTATTAGATTAATTTTAAATTTTGTGCATAAGCATTAAGTGCGATAGAGAGATAAACTGAAAAGTTGGTGTTCAAGATGATGAAACAAAATGGCGGTTTAAGAAAATCAGTGTAAAAACTATGTATTCAATTTATTTTAAATCATGTCCAAAAATTAATTATGGCATAGGTAGACCCTGGTGTAAAGACCTTGATATATTTAACACACCGGCACATCCTTCCTTATTCGAGACTAAATATTTATTGGAAAAGAGTAAACAAGGCCAGCAAAACAATTATTGTAATATTTGACTACTACATAACCATTTGTACGCCGAAAACCAGGATGACTTAAAACTTACATTCCATGTTCGGTCTCACTTCTTTCTATTTCTTTTTTCGGAAATTGTCAAGTCAAACCTTGGCTGCCCTACATTTAATACATCCCTCTGATCTTGTTCCTTCCATCGATAAAATGGAGTTTCCAACAAAATGCAAAACCACGTCCGTGATCGGATTCATTTTAAAGCGTAAATATTATAGTTAACTAATAATGCACATTAATAAACCCGACATTAAATAAAGTTGTACCAACACCATAGATAAATATTAAACAATACAGTCAAGCAAACTGCAAAGGAACTCAACCGGTTGCAGCGAAATCCGCGAAAATAAAAGTAAAAAACCACCCCAAACTGAACAACACGTGGGTGTATTGTACTGCTGCAACAATTCGCCGAGAGTGTTGTATGGTGCTGGTTAACATTATTCTTTCATACGTTCGACGTCATCGTGTACGCGTTGTCATGGCAACAAAGTAGGAAAATCGTAAACTAAACATAGCACCTCCAGCAAAGTCGAAGCGGTTTGCGCCACTGTTATAGTTGTTATAATAAAGTTCGATTGAAAAAAGACATGCCGCCAACGGTCAAGTAATTTTTATTCGAGATGTACAGTTTTTTTTTACCAATTAGGTGAATAAATGAATATAAAAAGTAAAATTATAAAAGAGATATATAATAAATATAGTTAGATGTTTGCTTGTTTATTTTTCCTGGTGAAGTATCACTTCACCTGAATAGCCGCCACTGATGTAATTTAAGAAGAAAATTATTTTTGGGTTTTACGCCACTAATTATAGAAAATTAAAAATAATTATTTCAATTTACGTCAAAATTTTATTCAGTGGTCTTTAGTTCTGAGACCTCGGGTACGAGGAACGACAACGTTCTTTGAGTTCTTTAAACATTAATAAAATAGAGTTTTAATTACAGTTTTTTTTTATTTTTCGAGGCATTTTCCACAGTTTCCGCTATGCACGACAGTCGACACTAATTTTTACTTGAGGTCTATTCGTCGTCGTTTTTGAATTTTCCAATAACTGTTTAAAGTACTCTTTTTCAATGGATAATTGGGCTAAATTAGAAAGTAAGTCGTCACTTCTTGAGTTTCCTACAAACATTTTAATGCTCTTCACTGGCGAAAAAATTCGTTCAACTAATGCACTTATGGCTGGGATGGTTTGTACTAGTTCAAACAAATTGCCGACTTCACATAGGGACTTATTAAACCAGTTGTTTTTATAAAATTTAGCAGATTCATGGGCGGTTTTTAAACGACACTTAACTGGGAGTGTAAAGTTGCAATATCAAAAATATTCCCATAATTTAATTTTAGTGACTTAAGATTCTATCGGAAACTTTCATGAATTAATAATATCAAAATTGCACAAAATATTATTGAACATTTCGGCATATAATCGTCGATAGGAGGACCCTCTGTCACAAGCATTATCGCTTCTAATCCTTTTTTTTTCAATTTCTAAGCACATGTTTTAAGTTTTATTCCAGAAGTTTTGGAGCGGATCTCTTTCTTAGTAATTTTATTTTCAAAATTTTCAATTTGTTTAATCCAAAAGTCGCTGTCATTTGACTTTGTCCGTAAGACGTCGAATAAAATGTGAGTAAAAGTGAACATTTCTGCAAAAATGTTCAGAAAAAATTAAAATCAAAAAGCCAATGTAAATATCCCTTACCAGCAGTAACAGTTTCGACAATCCATTTTTCATTATTATCCCAAACGCCTCGAAAAAAGTCTAGTAAAAAAATCACAGTGTTGAAGCATTGTTTGCATTAAACGTCCATTGTAATTCCATCGCGTCGGAGCACCTTTTGGAAACCTTTTGAAAGTACATATCCAAACTTTACAATCTTTAATATTATCCGTGCCTCGCGATATGCCCAAATAAAGTCTTACGAAAATTGCATGTTTAAATTTCTTCTTTGCTTTAGCTTGAAGGCCACCTAAATGACCAGCCATTACAACATCACCATCATAGCTCTGGGCAACAAGTTTAGAATTACATTCTAAACTTGAAACAATTTTAAACATAGCTTTTGCAGTTGACCGCTAGTGCTGTCCAAAAATCCTAAGAACCGCTCTTGAGGAATGCCATCAAATACATATCGCACACCAATGGATTAGTGACTCAAATTTGTTATATATCAAATCATTTATTTTATCAAGTGCAGTTGATACAAAAGGTGCTTTTTTAATTTAATAATGTAATCCATTATAACTTTGGCGGTTTATTTAATTAAATCGTTTTGGATTATGTTTGAGGTACCTCGGAAAACTCTCGAATTAATAAAATGTTTTTTTAAGGTCTAATTTATTTACTATCCCAAGGTATAGGGAAGCGGTACTACCCACGCTTCCATGGACCACATGATCCTGGATCAAATCGGATCGAATTAAACTGACGAATCGCACCACACAGAGTGAGTAATAGGCTCAGATAAGCAATTGCTTACTTCCGTTTTTAGGGTAGGTTTATTGTACCATTAAATACATTTAGGTTTAAGTGAAATATCTTCTGTACAAACAAGTTTAGAATAAATTATGCTCAAAATGGTCCACTAATCAAGAAATAATATGAAACGCCAGAGCCTTTCCATCCTTATAAAGAATCTAGTTTAACAACACGTGAAAGAAACACCTAACATCGTCACACGCCCTTGAGAAATCAGTCTCCTTTTACAAAATTAATCTCTAGAACAGCAAAAACCAAGCCGAGAGCAGATGACAGCATTGCATTTCTCGAATAAACTTTGTAGTAGTATTCGAAAGGAAAGCGTTCCATCTCACTCTCGCTCGTACGACCCTGGCCGCTCTGTCCTTTTCTATCTTTTATCGTGTGTTCTCCCCGTCCGCCGCCTTTCCGGTTGCTGTTGTTCACCACATCCCAAGCGCCTACGTCGATATGGTGAACAGAACGTTCCCTTCTCGTACGTTTCGTTTCGTGCATCGTTCACAGTCCGACCGGCGGCCTGGTCATGAGACCCTCACATGCATTAAACACTTGGGGAGTACATCCAAAGCAGTCGACCAGTCAATGTGCGGGCAGAAAGCGATCGATCAAACGGAAAAATAGACGCGGTCCGCTGTGGCGATATTTAGAAACCACTCTGCCTGCCTTGGAGCTGCTGGCTGAGATATCTCGTGTCGTATCCCATCTGCCTGCCTGCTTTTGCTGATGCTTCAAAATACGACGCTTCTTTGTAAAAGGAATCTCTCGTGTGTCTGCTTTTGCGGTTTTTATTCTTTATGGCAAGCAACGTGACTTGGTATCTTTCACTCGACTAGAAATATTCGCGGAATTAGTAAATTTTGATTTTAAGGATACTTAACATTCAAAGTGGGTGTAGGTATAACATTGCTAGTTAAAACGATGTAGGTAGTTATATAATTTTAGTGAAAATGTTCTTTAAAAGGTATTTTATCGAAGAACTAGAACAAGAAACGTAACAAATATTCCGGATTTATTCATTAAGATTTTCAAAATGTGCACAGTTATTACCGTTGTTTGATAACTTCTGCAATCAATGTTATTACTAAACATTCAGTTTTGTTGATTTTTCAAATATTTGTTGTTCTGATATTCTACGTTTTTATAAACGCTTCAGAGAAACCGAAAAGAGACAATCACTTGGACAGAAATCCGGTAATCTTCCTGGCTCTTTTTTACCGATCCATCATGTGCACAACGTCATTAAAAATTATATGCTCTTAAACAACTAAGAAGCATAAGCAAACTTTTATTTTGTCATAATCAAAACCATAGTTTTTTTTTGCTTAATCATATTTTTTGGAAAAGCTCCAATCAACACTTAAATTAAAGTAAACTTGTTTCTAGGTTTAAAACAAAAAACAATACTTTTTGCACAATACGCCATAATTCCATTTTAATTTTTCTCCCATATTTTCCTCTCTCATCGATGGATTTTGCCATACAAAATGCATGAAAGCTCGTGGAGAATTAAAAAAGTTCGTCCAAATTTTCAAACATTTCACACCAGAAATATTACAATAATTTTTTTCTTAATTAGACATTTTTCACCATATTTTTTATATGATTATGCAACTCAACTTCTTAGAATAGAATTTAAAATTTAGGTCTCGGAATCCGAGTCCTGAAGTCCGTGTGTGTCAGACACTCCTATTTCCCAGTGGCGTAAATAAAATGGGGTTTGGGGATTAACTCCCCCCCCCCCCCAGAAGCACTTTTGTTTAAACTAAAATGATAGAAATAATATAAAGTAAGGACCTTCTTTTTGGCGGGGCCCCCCAAAAGCCAGCTGCACTTAGAGTGAAATTAAAGTAAGGACATTTTTATTTTGGTTATTCAGGTATTTGCGCTCAACTCAACTTATGTAGAAAACATGAACTGAACAACCAACAACCTCCCAGAAGCGATGCTTATACACGCCACTTTATTTTTGTTGTATTCCAAAAAAAAATCGTTTTTAACTGCAGCAGAATTGAATTTAAAACCTAACTTAGAGAAACTATACCACATGGTGGGAGCTTATTGATTTTAAGGAGAAAATAAGGAATTCAGTAAGTCGGTGGAGAAATAAATGAAAAAATTATTAATTGAAACGTTTACCTGGTTGCGTGTCGACTTTATTGAAAATTATTGCACAATATGTCCAACAGTACAAAAATGGTAAATCATTTCTTTGTAAGTTTAGCTTTGCTACCTTACTTAGGGTATGGTCATGTCTGCAGTCCTGCCTGGACTTGAGTTTTCCGATAGTGAATCGTGTGAGCGTAGTGAGTTAATGCGGATTTAACTCTTCACTCCCATCCTGACTTTGTTCTTTGTTTCTACATGGAATATCGTGTAGACATAGTGTCTCTTCACAGTGAAAAAAAAACCTCCCCGATACTATGATACGCCCTGTCAATTCCATCGCAGGCTGACTCAGAACTGGCCAATAACGAGCTGCCCAAGAACCACGATTAAATATCTGCTCAATGGTGTAATTATTCTCCCTTCATTAAACTTTGATGATTTCTCTTTTTGCACGAAGACATATCTTCCTTTTTTATCCATATAGAAAGCTCCAAAAAACCCAGTAGAACGTTAAGTGCAGCACCTGGAGTGGTTTTCATTGCTCCAGAAATCCCTGAACAGGCCAGTTTGTGATGACCATCCCGTTTTCGTCGATTTAACTTATAATGGAAATACCCAACCACCCAACTTAGTTGTCACCTCATTGCCATGGATTTGTTGGTTGCTTGTTGGGAAGTCCAAGACCACATCAAAGTGCTTAACAACATCCTGTTTCAGGGGCAGAAGTCTCTGGTGTAGAGTTGGTGCTCTAAGTTCCTTCTCCTGGTAAGAAATATGAGCTCTGTCTTGTCTAGATCGATTGATAGTTCTGATTCGATGGACCATATTCCACTCTCCAACGAGCTATTTGAATTCTTTCACAGATAATTGTTATGAATTTGTCTGTCATTGTAATAAACCCATCGTCTACATATGCCGGCCTATAGAAGCCTTCAGATGGTAGCTCAGAAGAGCTTTTATTACCAACTGCCAGAGGTGTGACGAGAAGCAACTGCTCTGGGGGCAGCCATCTCGCACTATAGCCTCAACCCGGCAGTCTTCCACTGAAGTACTAACCATATAGTTCTGAAGTGCAGATTTTTATCTAGCTAACTAACAGAATTACTATTTCTTTGGTCCGCAGAGTTCCTTTCCTTACTTTATCGAAGGCATCAGACTGGACAACCTGTATGCAAACCTCATACTGGTATTTGTGGCGAAACAGTTCTTCCAACAGCAATATGACTAAAATTGGTTATTGTGTGATCTCTACTCAGCCAAGCTCTTATCAGCTTGTAGATACCTGGTATGGATGTTTTATGCAATTCTAGTTTGTGTTCCCGAAGATTTGTAACTAAGAACCTTGCAGTGGCAAATTATGTGCTGGCTGGACTGTCTCCAATTCTGTTCTACAGTGTTGCCCTTTAGTTATTTTTATGTGTTGAGTAAGGAACATTTTATCAATGCTAGAACCTATTGGAATTATTAATTAGTCGCACTTTTTCTGACGAAAAACATTTTAAGGCAGAACATTTATTACAAAAGAAATAGTTCCTTCACTTACTATTCCAAAAAAAAGAAAATGGTGCTTGATTAAACCCTTTACCTTCTCCTCTAGGAACTCATTTGGATGATATATCTATCGTGTTTCCATAGTACTTCAGACTGGACAACCTGTATGCAAACCTCATACTTGTATTTGTGGCGAAACAGTTCTTGCAGATGGGCTTCACGACCTTTCACATCCGTACAGGGAGATGGTCTTGTCAGAGTTGTTTAAATGACATTTTAAAAAGAGTCCTTGTTGCGGCAGACATTTCATCAATGCTAGAACCTATTGGAATTAGTCGCTCTGACGAAAAACGGGCTGATGATTTATCCTTAATTCCCTGGAAGTGTGGAAAACTTTAACTATGTCAGACTTGGATTATTCGTAAAAAAAGCAGGGGAAAAAAGAAAAAATATTTTGAAATTTCTAAAAATCCCATTTTGTGTTGAAACATTTGGACTTTGGGAAAGAGAGGCAAAATCATTTTTTAAAGACATTGATTTCAAAATCTACCAAATTACTAATGAACCTAAGTCTTCTTCATTTCCGATACAGAAAATTAGCTTATCAATCCAGAGAGGAAATGCTGTTTCTGCGTTCTAGAAATGCATCAATTGAACGAAATTTTACTGATTTATTGTAATAATTATTAAATGAATAGTAATATATACAACATATTTTATACATAAAGATTTATTTAATGATTTGGACGAAGAATTGCAAATATTATCTTATTTTTGTTATCCGAATGATAAGCACTTTTTCTTTTAGAGATGGTGCGATTGGACTGATTATGCAGCATTTGTGGCTTCTAGGTTTTGATAGAGTTTTGCCAGTCTGGTTTAAGTGAGCTAAAATTATACAATAATTAATGAACGAAACAATTTTCTTTCGTTCTTGATTATTTTTTTTTAAAAATGGATGCATCATTTTTCTGCTTTCTAAAATGCCATCAGAGAACTCTTGTTAACATTTATAGAATGTCCCTAAAACAAAATACAAATTTGATCTGAAATGTAACTATCTTATGCATACATATCTAAACCAATCGTTAACTTAAAAATAAATGCCTGATAGGTCCAGACGTATAGCAAAAAGCAAAAACATCCTTTCCATTGCTTTCAATCCATACACGTCCCTTGTTAAAGCGAGTATAAATGGGTTTGAAAAGGATCTCGGGAGGGATCCAAGATATACGTCCCAGACGACCCTTTCACCCTTGTTACGTTGCAGCGCTAACCCCTGGCGTTACCGAACCCCCTTCTTGTCAGAAGGGTGGTGGCTGTGTTCCAAGCCCCAGCTGAAAATCAATACTCTGCTCCTGGCTTTGCATGTCCCCTACAAAAGTTGGCGTAATTCCACCGCGTCCTGATAAAATTTCGTGGAAGCTTTAATTCTGCGAAGCCTTGTTGGAACTGGGAGCAAAGTTGCACGTCTTTTACTACAATTTTTAATTGATTCGTTTGATTTGTAAAGTTATGGAAAAAATGGATTACTATCCGTGCATCTCTAGAGATTATTTAGTTACCATTTAGTGACCAATCGTTTCTTTGGATATGTATTAAGTACTTCAATTCTCTTAAATTTGAAAGTCCTATCCGAATTTTGATACTTTCGAAGTAACTTATTACATACTTAAGCTATTGGGATTTATTTAACAAAAATTGCACACACTGTTTATCAGAAAGAATGATAAAAAGCGGTAGTATCAGTTATGTCTGCATCTTGAAAATCAATCAAACGATTTTGAATCGATTTATATACGTCACTAAATAATCATTAAAATAGACACTAAATAGCTGAAAAAGTGAAAAAAATACGTATTAAACTAATTGATGACCTTATCCAGAACTTTTCTATTTCTGCTTTCATCCAAGAAAAGGAGATATGATCCACTTAGGCTTCGGATATAGTTATTTAGTAAAAGTGCGGGGTATTTAAAATAAGATGACTTATCCCTTTTTACTTCCCTCGTAAAAGGGAAGTATTGTAATCGTGAAAAAATCATTCTCCGAGATGAAGAAATACATGTTTTCTCAATGCCATCGCTCTGTCTGTCTGTTCGCGACGTAGCTAAAAAACTACTTATCCGATTGACTTGGTCAAAAATTAAGGGTCATATTGGGGATGACCTGGTAACATTTTGGTAAAAATCCAATATGGTGAAACAAGATGGCGGCCTAGTGAAATGTTAAAAAAAAATATTATTTAAAAACTACTCCTCCAATTTATCTCAAATTTTGTATTATGTTGATATCAAGTGGTAAAATTTTGGTATGCATCCAAGATGGCGGAACAAATTGGCGGCATGATAAAATATTTTAAAATTCCATAACTAATTGTGGTATAGGGATCAGCTAATAAAATTATGGAACTAATTCAGGATGGCCGAACAAAATGGCGGCGAAATAAAATGTTTGTAATCGTCAAAAAATCACAATCTCAGGTTTTACACATCTTTACGTTTTAGCGTCGCTAGATGCCAAAAAATATGTTTTATCAATTCCATCGGTCCGGCTATCGGCCTGTCTGTCAGTTCGCGGCGTAGCTTAAAAACTACTTACACGATTTACTTCAAATTTTGGTCAAAAACTAAGGGTCATATGAGGAAGATCTGGTAACATTTTGGTAAAAATCCAATACGGCGAAACAAAATGGGGGCTTAGTGAAATCTTAAAAAAAATATTAAAAAAAAGCTTATTCAATTTATTTCAAATTTGGAATAAACATCACGTATTATGTTGGAATCAATTGGTAAGATTTTGGTACGAATCTAAGATAGCGGAACAAAATGATGGTATAATCAAATATTTAAAAATTCAGCCTGAAAAACCTACTTAATTGATTGATTTTAAATTGTTTGGCATAACTAAATGTAGTATAGGGCTCAACTAGTAAAACTGTGTTACTAATTCAAGATGGCGGAACGAAATTGCGCCCAAATAAAATTTTTGTAATAATGAAGAAAATCACCCTCTCAGGATTTTCGTATCTTCACGTTTTAGCGTCCCTAGAAGCCAAAAAAACACGTTTTATCAATTCCGTGGGTCTGTCTGTCCGTCTGTGTATCAGTTCGGGACATAGCTTAAATACTACTTACCCGATTGGCTCCAAATTTTGACCAAAAATTAAGGCTCCTATGGGGATGGCCTGATAATATTTTGGTAAAAATGCAATATGGCTGAACAATGTTAAAAAATGTTTGTTAGAGTGGTGTATTATTTGGGGTTAAGATCCAAACAAGTATAATATTTTTAATCTGTTGTTCTGCATATATTACCCAGATATTAAGTTTCTAAATGGTTTTCGTTAACAATGATTTTGTTGTTATTGTGTGGTGTATTATTTGGGGTTAGGATCCATTAACAAAAACAAAAGACTATTTTTAAATAGTCGACGTTTCGCAACTTTATTGTTGCATCTTCAGGACACATATGTAGACCCTATATCCAGCATGAAACCTATATTATCAGTCTTTATATATTCTGCTTGTCCGGAGATATTTCCCAGATATTAAGTTTCTAAATGGTTCTCGTTAGCGAGCCTTTGTTTTTGTGTTAGAGTGGTGTATTATTTGGGGTTAAGATCCAGTAAAAAAAACAAAAGATTTTTTTTTAAGTTGCCGACGTTTCGAAACTTTATTGTTGCATCCTCAGGATACATATATATATTTCTATACCCTACATGAAATACATATTTTCAGTTTTTACCTACTACGTTGGATCGCAGATGTTTCCCAGATATTAAGTTTCTAAATGGTTTTCGTTAACGATCCTCTTGTTTTTTGTTAAAGTGGTGTTTTATTTGGAGTTAGGAAATAGTAAAAAAAAATAAAAGTCTACTTTTAAATTTTCGACGATACGCAACTTTATTGTTGCATCCTCAGGACACATAAATATTTTATATCCTGCGTGATACTCATATTATCAGTCTTTACCTATTCCGTTGGTTTGCAGATATTTCCCAGATATTGAATTTATAAATGGTTTTCGTTAACGATTTTCTTGTTGTTATGTTACAGAGGTGTATTATTTGGAGTTAGGAAATATCTGCGGACCAATGGAGTACGTAAAGACTAATATGCGTTTCATGCAGGATATAAAAATCTATGCGTCCTGACGATGCAACAGTAAATAAGCGTAACGTTGGCAATTTAAAATATGGTCTTTGGTTTTTTTACTGGATCCTATCGTCAACTAATACACCACTCTAACATAATAACAAGAGGATCGTTACCGCACACCATTCAGAAACTTAATATCTGGGATATCTGCAGACCAACGGTTCAATTAATTTTAAATTTTGCCGAAAATTTAAATGTGAATATGGGATAATTATTGAAATGGTAAACATATTGGTAGGAAACCAATATGATGGAACAAAATAGCGCCCAATAAAAATGAAGAGTCAGTATATGTAAGACATATATATTGTGACTATGTACTGAACTTACTTGGATCACACTTCACTCTTCCCAATAAAAGTAATAATTCATAACGTGGGAAGTTCCGGGTAAAAGAGTTAACCGATTTTTTAGAAAACTATAACTATAAGAAAAATTTAAAGACAAATATTTCTTTGTTTCTTCAAAAGAAGTGAAATGAAAGTATTGTAATCGTGAAAAAAATCACCTTTCGAGATTTTAGCAAATCTTTGTTTTTTAAGTGTAAAGGGACCCACCCTCCTTTACCCCGAGAAACATGTTTTGCCAGTTTCGTCAATCTGTCTGTCTGTTTGCGGCATAGCTCAAAGTACTTATCCGATTGATTTGAAATCTTGGTCAAAAATCAAAGGTGAATCAAGGGGAGTAAACGATTAAGAAAGAGAGAATAAAGAAATATTTAAAAATTCCGTACCAAAAAACTACTTATCAAATTGACTTGAAATTTTACACAGAAATCAAATATCAAACGCAAAAAGACTGGTAAAATTTTAGCGCGAATCCAATGTGGCATAACAAAATGGTGGCCTAATAAATTGTTTATAAATATTCGTTCAAATTCCATTTTCAGGATTAAAACCTTCTTTTTGTTGAGGAAAATGATAAAGGACATAATTTATTTTTTGTATAATAAATAAATAAAGCCATTAAAAATAAATAGTAAAAATAATAACAATAATAAGTAAATTAAAAATTTAAAAAATTGAAATAAATTACGCTTTATAAGTTAATACCAACTAGATTGTTATATGTACGTAGTGAAAATCTATAAGAGGGAGATTGTGGGTAAAGTGCTGGTGTTCAGCAACAACGGATTCAACAGTTTGTTTCTTACTTATACATGTTTCATATTCCTTAAGTATACTAGACACAAACCCTCCTATTTCACCTATAAGCACGTTTTACCGCAGCAAAGGAATTACATCTGTTGGTGGGTGACTTCAGGCATTGCCCAGTCTTTTTATATGTATTAAAGATTGTGCGAATGATGGATCTCCGCAGAAGTCTTGCAGTTTTGTCTGTGGTATCCTGGACCAAACCTGCACTATTTGATGGCTGAGTATAGGTCTGGCATTATTATAATACCTAATCGAACTCCTAATATTTTCAGTGCAATATCCGTTTGATTTTTAACCTTCAGTTTGTTTTTCTGTTTCATTTGGATTTGAATTTGCGTCACATATTGGCAATTAAAATTTAAATATCTACTCGTATGTGTCGGTTTCCTGAAAACAATTCCTGACCTAGGATGCCGCTCTTTGGCACTAACACATCAAGGAAGGGAATGACACCATCTGACTCAATTTCCATAGTGAATTTTATATTAAAATGTTGTTGGTTTAGATGATTTAACGATATAGTTAAATTTTCTTCTCCATGTGGCCATGTTACAAAAAGTATCATCTACATATCTAAACCAACAAGGTTATTGGGGAGCAATTTCTTCAAAAGCCTTCATACAGATGTTCGTTCTAAATATTAATAAAATAAATTACAACTTTCCTGGTACGTACGTACGTAATTCAAATACCCGCAGGTAACTCATTTTATGCGTCTATATAGTGGTTTGGTAATAACTTAAAAAATTTCCGAACATTATTTAGAAACACATAACGTATCATTTAAAACATTTTTAGACATATACGTATTACTGGTACCAATATTTTCAAACATTTTTACTTTTGGACATAATTTAAAATAAATTAAGTGAATAAGTAGTTTTTACGATAATTCTTTTAAGAACGCCATTTTGTTTCGTAATGTTGAATTCGTAGAATGTGTATTTCGAATTCACATCTTAGTATCCGCCCCAATATCAATGGTCTAGAGACGCCTCCAATGTTTGTTAGTAACAAAAGTAAAACCTTATTTACCAGGAGCTTCTCGTAAGGAAAGTAAAGATAACTTAATGTGTAAAATATCACTCGAAATCCGCTAAACGTTGATTGCTTGCAGGGGAAGCACAAAAAATTACAAAACATCTTCTAAAACGTAATTTTTGAAATAGAAAACCATTAATTTAGTTTATATTAAAAATACTAATTATCTACTATTATATACTACTATATACTCTTAATTATCAAGCCCATAATAAATGCGGCCTTGACTCCGACCCAGCCACAATAGAATATCGAGTAGAACCTATGCGGGCCGCTAGCTTCTCTGCAGCCAAGTCTTGTATGCTTGATGTCCTGTGAATCGAGCCAGAGGTTATTGAATTTTCCACCGGCTGTTTGCAATTTTTACATTTCAGTCACGAAGGAAGCTATCGTCGGAGTAGGTTCTTTGTTTGAACGGCTATCCGTGTGTTGTGTGATACGTACGTCGCGTCGTGCTTGCAGCGATATGGAAGACAATAATACGGACGTGGATATGCAAATACCGTCAACTTCGGTTGTCGGTAATAACGTTAAAAATGTTGGAGAATTTAGTAAGAAGAGTGTGTGTGAATGTGTGGTGTGTGTCTTAATAATAAAGAGATTTTCAACATTAAATTTCGCTGATAAGCTTCAAATAATTTCCAAACGGAGGGCAAAACCGCCTATGAAAAATTTAACCACAAGAGTGAAAAACTGTATTAGACATTTTTATCCGGAAAAACAATACGAACAATTTAAATGGCTTACAGGGTGTGAAAATATAAATAAATTATTTTGTTGCCATATTTACTTTTTGAAAATGAAAAAGGTCTCTGGAATAAAACTGGTTTTTCCTATTTAAACAATTTCCATAAAGCTGTAAAAAGACACATTATGTCTAAAGCGCATTTACAGACCGTCATAAGAGAAAAAGTTTTCGGCAAAACCAGAATTGAACACGCCCTTATTAAACCGTTGGAAATTAGTCACCGCCAACACAATGAATTAGTCGATAAAAATAGGCAAATATTAAGAAGACTTATCAATATTGTTTGTTTTCTCGGACAGCACGAATTGGGATTTAGAGGTCATGACGAAACAAGGGTTTCTTCAAATAGGGGAAATTTTCAAGATTTATTTAGTTTAATGGCTAAATATGGTGATTGCTTAAAAATCATTTAGAGCAGTCTAGCGTTTCTCGCGGAACGTCGAATCGAATCTAGAATGATTTAATTTCCGCTGTTGCAACCATTATTCTAAAAAGAATTAAGCAGGAGATTGGCGAGGCGTGGTTCATTGCTATTGTTCTGGACGAAACAACTGATATCACTAATTTTAGCCAATTATCTATAGTAATACGCTACGTTAAAAACAGACGGAAGTATTCAAGAGCGATTTTTAAGTTTTAAGAATGAGTCCGAAAATCGTACAGCAGATGTATTATATACCGTAGTTTATAACGTTACTAAAGAAATTAATGTAGAGAGAAAATTAGTTGCTCAAAGCAAGAACTGCACTGATGGCAGGACAATTAGGGGTCAAAACTTTCCCAAGTGCTGTGTTTGTCCATTGTTTTGCTCATAAATTAAATTTAGTTTTATCCCAGTCCATCAATCACATTAAAGAGTGTAAAGTATTTTTCGTTACTTTAAGTGGCATGGTTGCTTTTTTTTCCAAGTCAACAAAACGTACACAAGGTTTGGACTCCATTGTCCACAAACGATTACCCAAAGTAGCTCCTACTAGATGGAACTATAATGGAAGACTTGTGTTAACAGTACCTGAAAATCGTGAATCACTGATTGAACTATTTGAGAATATAATAGAAAATAATAAAACGTGGGTCTCAGAAGCAGTAAATAGTTCGAGGGGGTTTTTGGACTATTTGAAACGAGATTTTAATTTTAATTATTTGTTGAACATATTTTCAGAAATATTTCCATTCTCAGACAATGTTTTTAATATATTACAAACTAAAACAAATAATATTGCTTTTTACCTAAAAAAAAGTGTACGATTTTAAGTCCATGTTAAGCCAAAAAAGAGATGACTTTGACCTATTTTGGGAGAAAACGATGACGTTAAATGTAGAGCCACAAGCCAAGCGTCTTCGAACAGACAAGGTGGGAGATGTTCAAACATCATACAGACGCCTCTTTTACGAAATAATCGATCAAATTCAGCAATAAATAAACTATAGATTTAACGGTTTAAATGATTTTAAATTCCTCGAGCTCTGCAATTTTTATGCATTTAAAGGAAAAACTTTTCCAGAAAATGCGTTTAAATCTCTTCTTCTTCATTATGGCCAGTTCTTCGACCGAGTGTTACTGCGATCTGAGCCAAAAGTGATTTACGAAACTGATAACATTAGCGCAAAAAATAACGCCAAGGAACTAATGCAATTTTTAAAAGACAAGGAGCTGGAAGATGCCTGCACCGAAGTGTCGAAATTGTGTGCATTATTATTGACAATACCTGCCACAAGTTCATCAGTAGAACGCAATTTTTTAACACTAAAACGTATACAAAATTTCATGAGAAATTCAACGGGGCAGGAGACACTTTGGCATACATCGCTGTTGTGTGTCCATTGAAAATAAACTTCTCCAAAATATGTCGGAGCATCGACGTTTTTGTGATGACGTCATTGACGAATTTGCAAAAAGTGATCGAATAATCGAATTACATTACAAATAGGTAGGTTTCTAAAAATTGCTTCCCTTTCTTAAAATTTCACCACACGCCCCTGATTGCTTGTAGGTTGTGTATTTTATAATAATCTTCAAATGCCACACATCATTGAACCTTCTGACAACAACAGTTTAGAAAGGTTCGTTTAGCTGCGGAAACTGTTTAAACTCCTACTCCTACATAATTCTCTGTATAGTGTGTCCCACTAATAGGCGACAAAGCGTAATATTCTAGTTGTTTAACATGCAAAACTAACTAGATCGTTCTCTGTAATATCTGGAGTTACGTCGAATCAATATTACACTCCTGAAAAAACTAGATGTGTTTGTGTCGAATTTATTCCCACGTGGCCACGGAAATTCACTCCCTAATTAAGTTTCATATATAGCAAAATTTCATATAATTTTGGTGTAATTTAGATATTCAATTTGAAATCGTCCTGCCTGGGTCTTTTGACCATTATCCAGAATCAAAAGTAAAAGTTCTTGAAAAAGTATGTTTTGATTTAAAAAGTCTAGGATTTAAAATACTACAACAGTCGGATGAACTTTTTTTGGAAGCCAAATGTGACTTATAATTACTTCATAAAAATTCATCTTTGTCCCGATATAACATGAAATCCCTCTACAATGTTATCCAACGATTTATTATCTTTCTTCCCCTGGAATCCGAGAATGATGAGTAATAAAACTGATACGGCTCATTCTGATATTTTTTCAATTGACAATATCATTTATGTGATTTCTTCAATTTCTAGTTTTTTTTTGGGCTAAAGTGACATATTTTATTTCTACCGTATTAATACTTCCCATCCCTGAAATTGGCACTAGTATTGAAACCGAACTGATCAATCTTTAACAGTACCTAAATGCCATTATGCCAAAGAAAAAAATAAACTTTAAAATTGTGACAAAGATTTCTATTTTCAACGAATTAGCAACAGTAAATTATCTTTTAAAAATCAGTCAATCTCCTTTACCCAGAACTTCCCTCATATTAGGAATAGTCAAAGTTTGCCGAATAAAAATATATTCAGTAAACTTTAGAATAGTGAAGTACAGTGGCGTATATAAGGGGGTTGGGGTTAAACCCCCCCCCTTTTATTAAATCTAAAATGATAAAAAAATAGAATAAAGTAAGGATTATCAGAATTTGAGAATAAGTCCCCCCCCCCGCACAGCTTGTAGTAATGATCTTCTTTTCTTTTGGTTGTTCATATTATTTACGTTCAATTAGGTAAAGAACTAAAGACTTTTTTTAATTCTTTTCACCCCTGTTGTATTCGAGGATAGTTGAAATGCAGGGTAGTTATGATTTATGCGTCATCCCCACCCTTTGGAAGTGGGAGTGGTGTTTACAACGACCTGGTCTAAAAACCAAAACCAGAGAACTGGACCGTAGTTCTCTGCCAAAACTACACTGCATTTCAACTAATCTTTTTTGGTTTGTTGAAAATTTTCAACTATCAACCCACCCCCAGAAGCTATTATTTAATTCGGTACATAGTGATTTAGCAAACACATATCTTCTCAAACATATTTATATTGCGCACCGTTTTGTTCCAACATATTGGATACCTTTCAGTATTTTACCAATTTCTACCTATATCACACTTGATTTTCGAATATAATGTAAAATAAATTAAACATGTAATTTTTACATTGACACACACCGCCCTTTTTTTTCGGCATCTTGAATTCGTACCACAACTTTACGAGTTTATCTCTAAATCACAGTTAAGGCTTGCACAAAATTTGAAATTAATCTAATAAGTAGTTTTTCCGACTAATTTTTTAAATATTTTGTTAAGCCATTTTATTTTGCTATGACCCTTAATGTTTGATCAAAATTTGAAATCAATCGGATAAGTAGTTTTTTAGCTATGTGGCGAAAAGACAAACAGACAGGAAGACCGACGGAATTGGGACATGTTTTTCGGCATTAGGAACCCTGAAAGTTAAAGTTCTAAAAACATCTCGAAGGGAGATTTTTTCACAATGACAATACATCTCTTTATGGGGGAAGTAATAAGTAAAAAACATGATATATTTTGGTGGTATGTTTTGATGGAGGGAAATATAACACTGGATTGGCTAAGAAAACAAAATTTATGATATTTGAAGTTACAAAAATTAATTTTTAATGATCTTCCTAATGCTCCCCTTCAACCTATAGTGGTTTAAAACAATTTAAATAATATCGCAAGCACAAGCACAATTGCTATGTGTTGTCGAGCGTAAAAAGTTCCTAGTCGTTTTTTCTTACTTCCATCACGTGTTTTATTCGTTCGCTCAATATTCCTACAAAAGCAGCTCTAGCACCGACAAGCACCCAAATAGACAGGAATACTATATTTCCCCGCACCAAGCTCAAGTCTAAAAATAAATCGGTTCCACGTCCTTTTCTTTACCGAAGAAAAGCGAGAGGACCGAGTTGAGCGAAAGCCTTGGGTAAAAACGACGTTTTAGTGGACGGATAAAAACTTCCATGCCAAGATAAAAGCCCAAGTTGAAGCTTTAGTTACCAAGCGTTTCGGGGACCTCCTTTCCTTTTGAGAACACAGGGGAGATAAAAAGGGCCGAGAGAGAACGGCCGGTCGAAGGAAACAGGTCTTTTCACGATTGATGGCAGGCAGACATGGGTGAAGTTCTTTCTTGCCTATGTGAGATTGAATGACTTTGGTTCTTTTTAACAGAAATTAGAACAAGGAAAAGGGTACGGATTGGTTTCTCTTTAAGACTTTTTTAGGAAGAACTCGTTTTTCTTTGGTTTATGGCAAAAAAAAACAGTTTCATGACTAAATATTGCTCGCGATTATGAATTTCTGTTTAATTTTTGCTTTATATATTTATTTTATTAAACACAACATAGTAACGATCTACGAAAAAATATTATTGATAGTATTCGTGATAATAAACATTTAAATATTTTCTTTTTATAGAAGTACAATAATCTGATTTATTACCTTTCTATATTTGAATTTTCTAAATGAATGAGTGTTTCTGGACTGTAACCAAAGCTCAATTTAGAATCTAGTGTTCCCTATTGTTTTGCCCAAACTTTTAGTTTTAGAACCTCTGTATAGGGTCAAATTTAATGGTCATTCAACTGAGAAAAACAATTTTGAAAATAATGCAAATAAAATAAGAACTGAACCAGGGACGAAGCCAGAAATTCGGTTCGGGGGGGGTGTCCAAACCCGAAAATCTCGGGGGGGGGGGGTCCAAACAGTCAAACCTCAGGAAAATTAGTAAAGAGCATGCCTATACTAACATATTTTCAAAGTTTCGGGGGTCATCCATACCCCCCCCCCGCTTGGCTACGTGCCAGAACTGAACATCCTCGTTGTATAGTAAGTAGGAAACTAGTAATACTAAATGTTTTAAACGTTCTAAGAGTGTGGTAAAAAGTGCTTCACCATTATGCAGTACCAATACTGTTACGCGCAATCCGGCATTTATTGCTATTATATTTATATGCTATTTAAACTAATTAAATTTTCTAAATGACTAAAATTCGACTGAGCAAGAACACTAGAAAATACCAAAATTATGATGTGCAGGCTGCGGAAGTAAATTTGGCGATTTTGTTCAGTTTTTTCTGTATTTCTGCGTGTTTACTCATTGACCACAAAGATAAGAAAAATTGATTGAGGTTTAAGAGTATCTGAAACACCTAAATCTACCACAAAGTAAGATCCGAATAGTGGTTGTTAAGTCAATATAAATACAAGTTGAACCTGTGAGCTGTTTGAAGGCCCCCAACATAGATGAAGGTCAGGGGAGTAACTATTTTGTTTAATACTACTATCCGCAATAATTTAACTTTTTTTTCATAATAAATCCAAGTCCCAATCCTTTTAGACATTTGTCAAAATCGTAGTGTGCGTCACCTATCGAAACGTCCGCGCCATGCTGTTGTATTGCTAACGCTTTATTCTAGATATTTTCCACAGTTTATAAACTAAACTTTTTGTAATCGTTTCATTCTATTTCAATAAAATATTGTGATGTTAACCTTACATACTGAATAAAACATTTTAAACACCCTCCCAGATTTTTTTCAGATATTTACGTTTCAGGATCCCTAGATGCTGAAAAACTTGTTATCTCAATTCTGTCTGTCGGTCGGTCTGTTCGCGGCATAGTTAAAAAACTATTTACCCGATTGACTTCAAATTTTGGTCAAAAATTAAGGGTCATATGGGGATAATCTGGTAACATTTTAGTAAAAATTCGATATGACAAAACAAAACGACGGCCTAATGAAATGTTAAAAAAATTATTTCTTAAAAGCTGCTTATCCAATTTATCTCAAAGTTTACACCAAAATCAAATATTATGTATGTACTAACTAGTAAAATTTTGGTACAAATCCAAGTGGGGAGAAACAAAATGGCATCTTAATAAAAGATTTAAAAATTCAGCCTAAAAAACTACTTGATGGATTGATTTCAAATTATACGCTTTAATTAACTGTGATATAGAGATAAACTAGTAAAATTGTGGTACTAACTCAAGATAGCGGAACAAAATGACGGCCAAATAGAGTGTTTGTAATCAGAGGCGTTCAGAGGAGGCGTGCCAAAAGTAATAGTAAATATAATACACTGAATTGTATAGGGGCAGAAATTGCTTAGACCCCACAATTTTTCAAAATCAAGTATATTTGATTGCAGTGTTTGATTTATTTATTTTTGTTACTCCTGATTTTTCTATTTTTATGTTATTATATATGTTTATTGGTTAAAGTTGTGTTATGTTCTGCAGTTTTATAAACATAAATATAATAATACCGAGTGAAAACGAAACTACTGTCCAAGGCGGCATTTTAGAACTGTTAACGACAGATAGATGAAATTTGATAAGTTAATATAGTTAGATTTAGTAAATATGCATAGGATGTATAGGATGCCATGCCGGATTTGGGCCTTGTGAAATATCAAAGAATTATTACTAAAAAAACTAATTATCAAATTTGCCGTAAATTTTGCACAAAAATCAAGTGTTACATAGGAACGAATTGGTAACGTTTTGGTATGAATATAAAATAACAAAACAAAATCTGTAGGAAATGAGCCCGAAAAAACTACCTATTAGATTAATTTCAAATTTTGTGCAAGCATTAAATGAAATATAAACTGGTAAAGATGTTGTATAAATTCAAGATGGCGAAAAAAAATTGTGGTACGAATTAAAGAAAATGGCGACTAAATAAAATGTCTATAAAAATCAATAATTCAAAATGACGATACAAAATGGCGGTCTTAAAAAATCAGTGTAAAAAAAATCAATTTTTTAATCGTGTCCAAAAAGTTTGGCGTTAAATTGCACTTTACTATTCCTAATGAAAGAAAAGATTCATAACGAGGGAAGTTTTAAAGAAAATTTGTAATTTTTTTTAATTTTTCGGTTTTGGATTTTTGTATATTTTAAAAAAGTACATATTTAATGTATTATAAATTAATTTAATTAATTAAATTTTACATGTTTGTGTTTTCATGTATTTTTGAATTTTTAAATGTCATTTTAATTATTATAAATTAATTTAATTAATTAAATTTTAATAATCTACTGTTACAGCCATAAGCCAAGCGTCTTCGAACAGACAAGGTGGGAGATGTTCAAACATCATACAGACGCCTCTTTTATGAAATAATCGATCAAATTCAGCAACAAATAAACTATAGATTTAACGGTTTAAATGATTTTAAATTCCTCGAGCTCTGCAATTTTTATGCATTTAAAGGAAAAACTTTTCCAGAAGATGCGTTTAAATCTCTTCTTCTTCATTATGGCCAGTTCTGCGACCGAGTGTTACTGCGATCTGAACTAAAAGTGATTTACGAAACTGATGACATTAAGCTGGAAGATGCCTACACCGAAGTGTGGAAATTGTGTGAATTAGTAAAAGACAAGGAGCTGCCACAAATTCACACACGAAGTGTCAAAATTTGTTCAACACTTAAACGTACGAAAAACTTTCTTTCTTTCGCATACATCGCTGTTGTCCATTGAAAATAAACTTCTCCAAAATATGTCGGAGCATCGACGTTTTTATGATGGCGTCATTGACGAATTTGCAAAAAATGATCGAAGAATCGAATTACATTACAAATAGGTAAGTTTCTAAAAATTGCTTTCCTTTCTTAAAATTTCACCGCACGCCCATGTACTGTATGTAGTCTTCTTAAGTCTTATTTTGAATAATGATATATTTTGTTTCTTAGAGTCTAAGTACATTAATTGAAATCGACTTGGGTTTTGCTATATTTACTTTAAGGTAAGAAGTATAATTAATTATTTAGTTTTGAGGTAGGGTAGTATAAATTTAGTATTAACATAAATTATTTGATATCCTTATTCGGCAACATTTTTCGCACAAAAATAATAGATGGTCATGATACGGGAAATTCTGGGTAAAGAAAATGTACTCATATTTTAAGAATACAAAAAAATTGCTGCTACTATAGCATACAACTTTTTAAATAAAATTTCCAAACCTATTCAATTCCATTACAATTTTCGAAATGCAACAATATTGGTCATACTTAGTTTGACACCCAGTCACAAATTATCTCCTTTTATAGAAAAATGCGACTTGTTTTGCAACACAGACAGCTCTCTGATAAGAAGGGAGACCTAGCAGGGATGAGAGCCTATTCGACACGGCCTAGATTAGGTTAGAAATCAGTTTTACTTGAACATTTGACCTACCTTTATTACATAACTGCAGCGAACATAACCTTTATACAGGATAATCTTTCCAAGTGGTATTGCTTTGACAGTTTTAGCGTCCAACAGAGTCAATTTGTCGCTTAAACCGGGATCACTCTTTTGAATCATGGGATATTTGTCGAATTTTCAACATTTGGTGAGCGACTTGTGGTGAGCATATATCTCGTTATTCGTCGACACTCAACGCACTTATTCCACAGCGTTTTTTTTTATAATTTGCCATCCCCTGAGAGCCTTTTTTTGAAACTAAATAAAAAAATGTTTTTATGAAAGTTAGTGGGATTTTTCCTAAATATTTACATACCGGTAAATTTAAAAACCAATGACGATCGGAAAATCAAAAAATCACTATCAACCTTGTTATTTTAAATGAAACACCCTGTATTTTTTGACATTTTTGGATTCTCCCTATTCTCCTCTTTTCAAAAATATATAAAAATGTCTATACTCGGAACAGTATTTTTTGACTTATTCGGCTTTAAAGTTGCCACATATGGCAAATTCACCGTGATGCAATTCGAAGATATTAAAACCGCTATACCCATGAAATACAAATAAAATTAGTAACATTATTTTAGTACAATATTTTTAATGAATACATACTAATTAACAAAAAAATCGATGTAACATATTATTTTAATATTTTATAGATGAACCGATTGCAAACAGCCTTTTTATAAGTTAATCACATGTCACGCGATTATCTCCATTATCCGAGCCATCTTGGAAAGCTTTCCAGTTTCTGATAGCACTTATATTCTGTATTTAAAATTACAATTTGGTGCTCTATTTTTTGCTGCAATTCGTCCATGTTGTCCGCTCTGTTAAGGTACATTTTAACGTTTAAATATCCCT
This sequence comes from Kuschelorhynchus macadamiae, assembly GCA_030620095.1. Lineage (NCBI taxonomy): Eukaryota > Metazoa > Arthropoda > Insecta > Coleoptera > Curculionidae > Kuschelorhynchus > Kuschelorhynchus macadamiae. The sequence goes on from JAUTXW010003098.1 coordinate 197,700, forward strand.
AACAAAAAATTATCCAGTGGTTTAAGCTCCGAACTATTGGCTGGCCAATGAATCGATCGATCCACCCATATCAAACGTTTAAAAAATTTGTGACATCTCGGATGTTGTGAGGTGGTGCTTCATGTTTTGTTGCCAAATTATTTGATTATAGTTATTTATGGGAAGCTGTTTCAGATGGTGTTCTGTCTCGTTATTTAATAAATTTAAATACCGTTTCCATGTTGAAATACCTCCAATAAAAGTTGGACCAATAATTTGGTCTCTCAAAGTGCCGCATCACACATGCAACGCCTTCCGACCTTGCTTCTTTTGTTCTTCTATCTGAGGATTTCTTGTTGCCCAAAAGTGTTTATTCTTGCTATTCAACATACCGGCTAGGGCTGTAGTAAAACAAGCTTCATCTGACTTCTTCAAAATTATTGTCACTTCAAAACTGCACTGGTCTAATGTTATACGGAGGGTACTGGTGTTTATAATACCAAGATTTTTCAGTTATTCTAGAGACGTCAGGAATCGATCTGCTTGGATTTTCAAAAAATTATTTTGAATTAAACTTTTAGACTACCTCTGGAAATATTTGTTTACCTTCAAAATGTAACAATATAGTTAATATATCGTCCAAGTTTAATTTTGCTTTCTTCTTTGTCTATGCAGTGATTTTCTTTGTGCAGGGTTTTTTATATGTTTTCCACGATATAGCATCCTGTATTGTCGCACTGTTATTGTCGCCTTAGTCGTATTTCCGAAACACAATTGGATTATTTTATTTCTTCTTCAGTAAAAAGCATCTCATTAATAATTATTTGACGTCCTAATACCGACATCAATCGGGAAAACAAGAAAATCGCTATAGTAACCCATCCACACTAGTATAGGAAGTCGTTATTGCTCGATCTTCGCCATGGCGCTGGCATTACAATAAAAATCTAGAGTCAGGATGAGGTTTAGGAATCGCATGACAATTTCATGCACAATGACGCAGATAAGTAAAACTCAGACAATTTAGTCTCTAGAGCCTTCATGTCACTCCCTTTTAGCTGTTCTTTAAGACTGACTGACAGGCTAACATAATTATCCAGGTACCGATGCATTTCTTAAAATTGTACAATGGCTTGTGAATTAGAGGCACCTGCTTTCGAAAGACGTGTTCGACCTGAAGGAGGCATTTCATTTAAAAACCCTCAGATGAAAAATGCCAATATTTGTAGGATTTGGACTTTGGAAATGTGATAATTAATTTATAAGTTATTTCGGCATTCTCGGCTAGTTTACATTACACATTACTGATTACTATCACTTTATTATACAAGAAAACCCATATAACTGTAGCGCCATCTAGTATCCTCGCTCCCTTCACTAAATGTGGACAGAGACAGGGATCATTATAACAGGTGAAACATGGTTGAGTGCTTATTCACCATTTTGTACAGAAAACCGTTTAATAGATATATCTTGATTTTTATGTCTAGCTCGTTAGCCCAAGAGAGGGGGATTAAGGTCTGGCCAACCCCAAAACTCTAAAAAAATATTTTGGATTTTTGATATAATTTAATCTTCGAAAGTAGACTGCCAGAATCTGCTGATAATTAGTTCCGCATTGGCTTTTCTTTAACTTGAACCTTTTTTTTTCAAACCTCTAGAGCATGTCAGTTTTTTTAAAAATTGTAGCTTTTTGAGAAACTTTTATAAACTATCCAAACCTTAGATTAATAGAGATTTAACGGATGCAAAATCTGTTTTTTTAAATATATTTACCGATTTTTTTACATTTACAGTTGCTCTCTCGGCAATATTTTGGCAGCTAATGGTAGAGAACAGATTTTTTTGCAACATGTTTCCAATAATTCGTACCCGCAGAGTGTCTAACAACGAAAGCTTCGCCTAGTTCAAGAGAGCCCTAAACAACTATAAGTTCAAAAAAATTGGCCTGTTACTAGTTTTCGTGAATCATTTTGGTGCAAATTCAATTTATTCCTATTTTGTCATCCTCAACCCGAACAACCCGTCCTTATATTTGCGTCTCTGTACAGGTGGATGTCCACTTGAGAAAACATTTGCAAGCCAAATTAAATAATTGTGAAAATAATTGTTTTAAGGGAAACTACAAGAAATGGTTGTTTTTGGATAGTTATAGATAGATACCACTTTTTCTTTTATTGTTTTTTTTTTGGGAAAGCAATTTGGTAACAGGCACAGATTTTAGGTTCCCCGCAATTTTCAACAAAGGGGCCCCTATATGCACTTACCGACAGAAAATAACGACCAGGCCGGTTTGATGACTGGAAAGGTCGGTACTTTTTTTTTCAAATTAATTTTTTGTATCTTATTTGAAAGAGTCCAAAGTGCACGTAAATGGCAACCTATGTCTTGTGGGGGCTCATTGAAAAACACTTAAAAAACTGAACACATCTAACATCATTAAAACATCTATTTGGTATCTTATTTGACAATTTCGAAAAATTTGATTAACAACCTTTGTAAATTAATTAAATTAATGAAGAAAACTTTTTTTGTATAAGGAACAGACGCAAGTGTGAGAATGTAAAATAGTCTGCATTGCAAACTGACGAAGTCGGGAATTTATCTACCATTTCTTTTATCTTCAAGCTATAATAACATTAATACCACAGGTGTTCACGAATCTAGTTATTTTTAGTAGGATGTGGAGACAAAATAAGAAACTAAAGCGAAGATTGTGCATTATTTAATGCAAAATAGCCTCAAAATCGAATTTCACAATCAACTGTAAGTAGGATTTTACATAAATTTACCCAGAAATGGTCGACCATCTGTCCTAAGTGAAGATAAACAACTCGACATGCTGTTTCCTTGGCCTTAGATAACGATTCTTCTCAACCTACAGTACGCAGTGTCTTAAATCTTGTACAAGAATTGTGGGAGGATGATTATGATCGACGTTTACAGTTTTGTGAAGAGTTGATGGTAAGGTGTGATAACAATAATGAATTTCCACTCAGCATCCTTTTTTCGGATGAAGCTACGTTCTACTTAAATGAAGTCTTTAATAGAAAAAATTATCGATTCTGATCATACTTCTTTGAGGCAGACCGTACCGCTGAACGCTATTTAGATTTTTTGTTATTCGAGTTGATACTTCCTTTAGATGATTTTTTGTCTAATGAACTTGATCCAGATATTCCCCACGAAAGGATAGTTTCAGCAAAACGGCGCTTCTCCGCATTTAGGTGTTAATGTTCGAAATTATTTGAATGAAAATTTTCCAAATCGATGGATTGGTCGACGGGATCAATTGAATGGTCACCAAGATACCCAGATATGACACCCCTGGATTATTTCCTCTGGGAATACCTGAAAGAAACAGTTTTTCCAGAATAAACCCTATAACATTGATCCTCTTAAACTCAGAATTACAGCAGAGTTATTGATTTAATTAATTCAATTAATTAAAATTGACATTTATCCCTTAAGAACCTTATCCATAACGTATTAAAGTTTTAATGGTACATTCAGTTTTTTCGAGAGCTTTTCAATGAGGCTCTACAAGACATAGATTGCCAATGGTAGCTAGAGAGTGGAATTTAGGAAGTTAAAGAAGAGTATCGCCATAACTCACTCATTAAAGAAAGAAATATGAATTTTATGCGTGACTTCTGGATAATGTAGTATTAAAAGTTAAAGTGATATTTACATCCATGGGTAAAGAAAATAATCAATGTATATTTATTATTATTTTTTATTTAACTACATACATCACAACCTAAACAACATCACATGGAAACATCTGTAAGTCACTACCTACTTTTAAAATCATCTAAACAATTCACACTTTATTAAACAAAAGACAATTTTTTTTTCTCCATAATATCGGAAATAGTATGGTTACGCATTTGACAGGAGTAAGTGTACGAAATAAATGCAAACTTTTATATAAATGGGGATTATTGAAAGATTTAAACAATTTCTTAAAATTCCGTTTTATCAAATTACAACCACTAATGGTATATAGATCTATGGCATCGTCTAATATTTTCCAGATTGTACTGAGTATTTGATTTTTCCTTTGTCGTCGATACTTGAGGAACTGGAAGCGAACGCCGCCTTAGGACCTTGAGCCTGACCTGACACCTGAACACCTGTACCTTCTGTCTCTCCGAATCTCGAGAATAGGACCGGTCTACAAAAAAATTAAATTCTATTAAATTGATTTTGCCCAGAGTTCTGTAACCACCCGATAGAGTGGAGAGAGATACAGTATGTTTTTTTTGTAGCAGTTTTGAAAAGCCACAAGGTCTTTATTTTTGAAAATAAGAATATAATGAAAAAACGTTTTTTTTCCAAATTTCCTAAAGATTTTTTGTGGATTATTTGAAAGGATTACAGCATCAGTTTTTTGCGATATTAGTATAACTTCAAATTTTTAACATAGTTATAGCTAATTTTATAGCTCGTTATTCTTATTACAGTAACAAACGCACATATACTTTTAGTTCAGTCGTTTTTCATTTATTAAGAAAAACAGATAATGTTATTTGGAAAACAGCCCATATGGGCTTCATTTAAATATAATAGGCCAGAGTTCGAATGTGGAATTTTTCCACCCTTCGAAATTTTTTCAGATCCTTACGTTTTTTTACGTGTTTTCTCAATTCCGTCGGTCTGTCTGTCTCTCTATTCGCGGCATAGCTAAAAAACTACTTACCCGACTGACTAAAGGTTATATAGGAATGACCTGGTAACATTTTGGTAAAAATGCAATATGGTAAAACAAAAAGGGGGCCAAGTGAAGCCCACAAAAACAAGTATTATGTAGGTAAAATTTTGGTACGAATCCAAGATGGTGGAACAAAATAGCGACTTTCAGCCTGAAAAAAACTACTTAGTAATTGATGGATTTGAAATTGTGAGTCATAACTAATTGTAGTATACATTATGAACTAGTAAAAGTGCGGTACTAATTCAAGATGGCGGAACAAAATGGCGGCCAAATAAAATGTTTGTAATTGTAAAAAAAACATCTACTCAAGGTTTTATATATCTTCACGTTCTAGCGTCATAGGTCTGTCTGTCGGTTCGTCGGCATAGCTTAAATATTACTTACCAGATTGACTTCAAATTTTAGTCAAAAATTAAAAGTCATATGTGAAAGACCTCATGGTAATGTTTTAGTAAAAATCGAATATGCGAGAACAAAATGATGATCTAGTGAAGCGTTTATTATCTAATTTACCTCAAATTTTGATGAACGAGGAATGAACTGGTAACATTTTAGTATGATTCTAAGATAGAAAAAAAATGGCGGCCTATTAAAATACACTCGTGGAAATTTGAAACGACTGATATTTTCTGATTCCTACAAGCGATTTAAATAAACTTTTTTTTGTTTTAAAGGTACATTATTAGACTTTATTCTTGGCAAGAATGTTTGACATAAAACATAATTAACGTCAATATACAGGGTGATTCATACATACGTGTTTTTTACCCAAAATTTAACTAAATTTTTGAGTTAAACAGCAAATCCCCAAATTATGTTTATCATATCAAATGATAGCCCTAATTTTGCTTAAAAAAAATATCAAGGTTTTTGTACACCTCTGGATTTATGATACTACCGCATATTGGTGAAAAAGTGATACAACAATGTTTACCGTTAAAACACATTTAATAGCAAAATTAACCTTAACTAAAACACTATTTTTAAAACCAAAACTATAGACAAGTAGGGTAGGGTGCTTTAAAGCATATCCCATATGTGTTCGATTGGATTACAAGTACATTACATAAAATGATTGCCCAATCTGTCAGCTACTTGCGGTATGTTATTCACCAAAATTTCTATATAACGAAACATGTTTACAGAGCGATTAATAAGAACTGTTAATTCTGTTCGGCCATCTGTAAATATTCCTTCCTACACTGTTACAGGAAGAGTTTTCTTCGTATCTCTCTCCTGTTCGACGCCATATAAGTATCTGATTGTCGTCAGGATAAAGTGTAACCTTTGATTCGTCCGCAAATAAACAATGTGATCATTCGAGTAAATCCCAGTTAACATGCTCTGTTTGTCTGTGTTCTCTTAATAACTGATGATGCCTATAGGGCCGTCGGGAATTTAAATGAGCTTTATGTAACCGATTTCGAATAGTTTTTGTAGAAATTGTTACATTTTTGATTGTGTTACCTGGACATGGGTTTTAATTTTTGTGGACTCAATAGTCTTCTCGGAAAGAGCTTGACGTACAATGTATCTGTCTGTTCTAGGGTTTGGTTTTTTCACAGCACCTCCTTCATGGTTATATTGAACTGAACTAGTATTTTAATATTTGCGCCATGCTCTTTATAAAGCAGTTCGTTTAATATGCAACCTTTCAGCCACAATCCTTTGTAATAAGCCATTTTCTAGTATACCGATTGCTTACATAAGTTCGTTCGCATTATATCTGGGCATTTTGACAATATTTTAAAGCTTTTGTAAGTAACAAACCCACAAAACAAAACCTTGAATAAACTATGGAACATTGTGAGTGACAATCCATGCGTTTTTGTTTCAAGCCTCCTTTACTTATTTTAAAAATATAGAACAATAAATCATACAATTATGTAGGTGTTTAAAAAAATCTCTATAGTTTTAAAACGGAACAAGTTCGCAAAGATTTCTAAAAATCACGTTTTAAAACAAAATTTGACATGATAAGTATAATTTTGGGATTTGCTGTTTAACTCAGAAACGTAGTTAAATTTTCGGTAAAAAAACACTTGTGTTTGAATCACCCTGTATATTGAAGTTAATTGTGTTTTATATCAAACATTCTACCCAACAATAAAGTCTAATAATGTACCTTTGAAACAAAAAAAAGGTTAATTTAAATCGCTTGAAGGAATCAGAAATATCATATTACAAATATTATTAAAATTTTGAGTCGTTTCAAATATCGACGAGTGTGTTTAAAAAAATCAGCCTGAATAAACTACTTATTAGACTAATTTCAAATTTTGTGCAAACATTAAGTACGAATTCAAGATGGCGAAAATAAAACGAGGACCAAATGAATTTTTTACAAAATCAACGTAAAAAATTCAATTGACTTTAATTTTGCAGAAATATTAAAGGTGATATAGGGATAAACTGGTACCTACGAATTCAACATGGCGTAACAAAATGGCGGTGTGTGTCAAAGTAAAAACTACATATTGAATTTATTTTAAATTATATCCGAAAATCTTGTGTAGTATAGGCAGAAACTGATAAAATATTGGTAGGAGTCCAATGTGATGTGAAAATTTTTAAAAAGACAATATATACGTGTTACTAAATGACTATGTACTGCACTAAATTAGGCTATTCCTAATAAAAGGAAAAATTCATAACGAAGGAAGTTCCGGGTAAAGGAATTTCACCGATTTTTTTTCTTTACCACAAATTACACATTTTCTGAGTAAAAGAAGGTTTTATTTGGTTTCCTGAACCCACAAAAACAACTTATCGCTTTATTGTATAATATATTAATTTATATTTCATTAAGATCGCAATCTAGAAAAATAACACCCCGCAGATTTTTCTAAAACCCATTTAAATACTCGCTTTACTGATATTATTAGGCTGAGTTCCAAAAATTTTAAAATTATTATCAATTTTTAGAAATGTATGAGAGGTGCAAACCTATTACTCCCTTTTTTTTCTCTTTTTATTTTCAGATAAATCACTACTCAAAGTTTTCAACGTGAATTATTAATAAAACCCTGTATGCATTTAAAAAAATCACATTGTGCCAATTATTGGCACAGATAATTGATATTTTAGGGGTATAATATATTTAAAAATTCCTATTGTGAAACCACTTCCTAGAATCTGAACTTCAAGTTATAAAAATCATTAAATTACCATGTTTTCCAAAACACTTTCACTAGATTATCGGTTTTCAAATGTCAAAAAAGACAATTTAATTTTTCCTAAATTTGTGTGTTTACATTCTTTCCCCTGTATAGTTTATACCTACATTATATTAATAATAGAAGACGTAGGCTTTTATACGGGTAAGGATAAAAAACCCCTTGTTTTTTTTATTTCCATTTTTTTAAAGAAAGTTGCAGTCAGGTTGACAGAGTGGATCGTAATTCTGTAATAGAACACACAATCATTAACTCAAAACGTGTATGTATAATAATAATTATAATGAACAAAACAATAGTAATAGTGTAATTAAAACTATTATTAATATGTGGTTTCTCGCTAGACAAGTTTTGTTGGTTTGTTTAATTGAAATCCGTTCCTTCTTAAACTGCATTTATTATACTGATTGCTTGGGGATTTCCACGAAGAATAAAAACGAGAACAATTATTTCTAGTTCGTGAAACAATTCTCTAATATAGTTATGGGTTCTTATAAAATAGTAATATGTGTACATACCCAAATTTTGTTATTTTTTCATTTTTTGAAAAAATACAGTTTTATTGTATTTGTTCATATTTATCCTGACTGCAAATACATCAAGTTAGCTACGTTGGCAATGACATAATACATATTGAACATAACAGCCTAATAAAAAGAAATATCCATAATCAGGGAAGTTCCAGGTCAAGAAAATTTACTGATTTTTTTTTCCGTTGTCTTACGAGGATATCGGAGTACCTCTAAAACGTGTCGATTTTTCAATGTTTTATTTACTTACAAAAAGGAAAAGCTGTCACGAGTAAAAGTCCGTGATTTTTTTTAAATTTATATAATTATTTAAATCTTCATCAGAATCGTACTGGTACTTTTTAGAAAAAGAAATACGCATTTTAATGTAGCTCCTAGAAATATTAAAAGATTCAAAATGGTTAAAAGTCGGTAAAAAGTAGAGATCTAAGTTCAAATAAAGTTGCCTTAAAAATAAATAATTCATTCAATGTTGTAGAATCAAATTAACAATCTAATGGATTTAAAACTTATTATTGAAAACTTTTTTTGCAATAGTTTCATAAATGATCTTAAAACAGTAACAACACTAATAACCAGAACATTTTATTTTTTTTTTAAATACGGTGATCCTGTAAGGTCCCCATCATATGATAATTTTACTCAGTTTGCAAAAAGTTTTTGCTTAAAAAATAATGCAAAATAACAATAAAAAAAGTGTCACGTGATTTAGTTTACCGGTCAAGTTTGACATTTTTTTCAAAAAACGGCAAAAAACTGAAATAAATTAACACTAGACGTTGGATGAAAAATGTATTCAAGCTTTATACAATAAAATGTTTTATTTATTTTTAGAAAGGGCAACATACAATGGAAAATAAGAGTTTCCTCATTTTTGTTTTTGTAAAAAAGTAAATAAAGATACATTAACTGAATAAATTTAAAAATATTTTACAATTATAGAAAGTGGTTAAAATAATTAAGAAAATTTTGAAGTCCACCGACAGCATTCAATTTTGGTACATATTTAGTTATAAAATCAAGAAACAACTTTTTGATTTATCATTTTTTAAAATTTAAAAAAAAAATAATACGAATCAGTGCCGTCTTTTGAAAAAAGTCAAATATGACGAACCTTTTAATTGTGATTTCGTAATAATTTTCAAACTCAAATTATATTTAGAACCATGATGTGGACTTTAAGCACTTTATATACATTACCCTTGATATCCTGCGTTCTGTCCAGAACCTAAGCCACCATAGCTTTGGCCGGATGAGGGACCAGCAGCTCCGCTGCCGGCGTTAGCGCTAGAACTAGAACTGGCGAAAGAGTGAGCTCCTCCCGAAGCACCTAGAGCAGAGCGAAAAGATTCGATTTTTACAAATCATAATAATGCTTGTGTTGCTGTTAGTAAAAAGTGTATAAATAAAAGAAAATAGAGAAGTGACAGTAGGTACATGCAAAGTACAATAAAAACAGTTAAGGATTTTTCTTTCAGCTAGTGTAAGACGGAAAATAAATTATTAAGCTGTGCATTCTTATAAAACCAATATACCAAATACCATATCAAATTCTTAACTCGGCAAAATGCAGTGTCCGAGAACTTTTAGTACCTATGAGCTAATATTCTGAGTACTAGTTGCATGTGTACCATCAAATCAGCTTCTTTGGCTGTTTAACTATTTCTCACCCTCTCCGAGGGTGGCGAGAGGGGGTTGAACCTTTGATTTTTTTACTTTTTTTTTCGAGACCTTTTGAAGGTCTCTACCTCCACCCGTTTTCGAATAGGGAAGGTATTGAAATAAGAATTATAGTCATACAGTTAAAACTGTTATTTTGCAATGCAATGCCTTAGGAACCATCAGTATTTTTTATTACAGTTATTTATTGTGTTTACAAGAAACACTGGCTCTTTTATGTAACCCAAAGAAAGAATTCGAGTGGAGCAAGGTCCGGCGACTGTACTGGCCATTCAACAGCTGCACGATGTACAATCCAACGACCAGAAAATGCACTATAAAGATACTCTCTGACGGGTAAATAGTCTTTAATAGTGACTACAATTACAGGTATTAGATTTTCTTGCAACAGTTGCAAGTATAAAGGTCCGGTAAGAGTTTCATTAATAAAAACTGCAGCAAATATTCCTAGAACTTGAGTTTCTAGATCTTCAGATTTAACAGAAGGACGACCAGATCGGGGACCATCTTTATTTAATGCTAGAAGTTGTTACGAACTTCGAAATAACACTCCTCAAAATTTCAGGCCCAGCCTGGAACGTCAATTCGGTCCAGGAGTGTAAAACTAAACGGCTTTCATATAGAACAGTTCACATAAAAGAAAACTTTGAATTGCTGGCAAATAACATTTTTGTTATTTCTAATGTAAATGACCATCAAAATTAACTTAAGGTCTTTCGAAGAAGCTTACTGCTGTGTGACATTTTCTCCATTATTTCGATTGAATCTAGATTTATTAATAAGTTTGTTTGTCTACCGCAACATTCAACAGTTCAGACTGCCCGAAGAGCTTTTAAAGATAATAACTGATGGCATAGAGGATAAGGGAAATTTAATAATTATCAAAATTCCTGACAGTAATAATAACACTTCAAGAATTTTTGTAGTATCCGATGAAATAAATGAAGGTATTTTTTACAACTGTATCGAAAATATGCAAGTTTTTGAAAAACATGTACTCAGCACAGGCGATTTTATTGTCCAGTATAGAAAAAGAGGGTATTGTACACAATATGATGGGATAAATTGATTTGGAAAAATGCCTTGAAAAACAGATGCCTATCTACAACTCAAAAATCAAGAGCAGTACACGGGACACAGTTTTCGTCGATCCTCGGCTACCAAGTCGACTGATTGAAGGGAAAAAATTACTAATATCAAGCGACTCTGGGGGGCTGGACGGCTGTCGCAGAGAGCTATATAGATGATTCGGCAAATCAAATAAAGGACATGTCGAATAAAATATTAGTCTTGAATAACTGCCCTCCTAAGTTAACTCAATCTTCATCAAGCCGAACCATAAGCGCTTCCACGTGAGTAGTTGTTCTTTTGATATAAATATTAATAACAAGTAGTTAATTTTTGTATTGTTATTATTGTTACATGTTACAAGTTGCATTTAATAGCCTTAAAAAGCAATGTGTATATTAATTGATTTTATTCTCGTTGTAATCGTTGTAAAAGACGCTCATAGAAAAAATATTGTTCCTAAGACGTGCGAAAAGTGTTACTTTCCCGCACGCGAAAGCAGTTAACGAACGACGCGAAGCGGAATTCGGACATTTTAATGATAAGGGAAATAATTATTCCAGCTTTCTAACAGTTAATAGAAGACATGGCGCTTTGGTGATAAATATTATAATACATTTGTTATCCTAGTTTCTTTCGGGGTCGTTTATGGAAAGGACAATTTGGTTTTAGAGTGAATTTGATGCAAATAAATCTAAATAATAACGAAAAACTTGGAAACATGTTTGGAAACGAACAAAACTTCTTGTCAAGCGTAAAGAAACTTTCCACACATATTTAATACTCAATTTATTTGCATAAGTACATGACAATGTTTACATAGGTCAGAATTAAGAATGAAAATAAAAGTACAAATTAAAATCGTAAGCGAGATAGGTACTCATCCAAAGGAGAAAAAACATTATTATCCAATATCTCTCTAATATTGCTTCTAAAATACTTGTGAGACTAGTTTGACACCGTTTCAGCCTCCATAATGGGGTAATTAAATTTTGCTTATAACGGGTATTGTAGCTATGAACATTCTTGTGGGTCCTAAAGATGTCCCCACTCTGTTTGACAGACAACACATTTTGTTATATGTACTGAGACGGAAAAGTCATTATCCCGAGTGCTCCATAAGCTTGCCTACAGTCATCTCTATCCAAATCCAGCTAGATCTGCACTGCTCTATGCTGTCAAGCAAAAATCCGACTGGCCTCAGCCGCATGTCCCGAGACAAGAACAGCATAAGAAAGGTGCGAATGAAAAATTGCATTTATTAAAGAAGATATAAAGGAAATATGAAAAGGAAAATAGCAGTGCTGGAGACAGCGCAGAGCAACTTCTACTCACCAGGAATATTGTTCAATAGTTCTTGGACTTGCCCAATGATTGCATCAGGACCATGAGCAAAATTGGGAATATAATCTATAAAATAATAAGGAACTTTTTTCACGTTTAATTAAAAAAAGATACATTTCCAAGGACAATTGTATAATATAATGGCGACTTTATGAGACACGCTTTTTGATACATTATAAAGCGTACTTGCACTTTTTTTATTTTTAAAATTAAAATTAACATTTTGTAAACAAGGTCATTTTTTTACATGCATTTTCGCCATTTATTTTTTGAGATACAAAAACGATTTAAATACAAATTGGTAGATTTTGACGTGAGATACTTTTTGGTGATATGAAAAAAAAGCTGTGTATTATGACACTTGCCTTCACCGTTTTTGAAACACTGAACATAAAAAACTGGTAAAAAGTAAGATAATAAAAATCGAATTGGTCATGGATTACGTAAAATAAACATGCCACCATGTATATTTTGTATGTCAAATTATATCTATTTTATTTCTATAAGGCTTGGAACATAATGGACCTCCCGTAAACGTTTAAAGTAAAAATGAACCTCCAAAAATGAAGTTTAAAAAAGAAGTACAAATTTGTAGTACAAAAATAGGTGATAATTTTGACGTTGGAATTAAATATAATCGTTTATTACCTATATTTCATAAAAGTATCTATCAAAACACGGAAAAATATAGAAATAAAAATAAACTTTGACGTAATTGGGCGGAAACAAATGACGTAATTTTCCTTGTGTTTCACGCTTTAACGTCTTAAATGGTTGCTTTGATTTTTATTATATTCTTTTTCAGGACTGTATGTTGTTGTATCCAAAAATAAATGGCGAAAATACATGTCAAAATATAAATAAACCACCCTGTACAAAGAGTTATCATATTTATCAGTGACTAAAAAGAAGAAAACATGATGGTATATATCGAGTGGTATATTCATCAATTTATATAAGTAAAATATTTCTACAAATTCTATGATTTTGTTGTAAAAATCTTTACGTGATAGTTAGTCTACCTTATTTCAGTGATTACATCAAGAAGGTATTGAAAAATGAAGAAGAGACGGATCAACATTCGTTGCCTTGTGCAATTTTTTGACGCGCCGTTCTCTTTTCTCCGTTCTTCCACATTACACTTTTTATGATTTAATATTAGAATATTTAAGATTTGGAAACTTAGAAATTACACAATATTTTAAGAAAATTCGCAAAATATGAATTCAAAATTTATTAATAACCAAAAAAAATAAAATTATATTGATTATATTAGTATTTTAAAATAACGTTTTTAAACAGCGGACCAAACAACTCAGAACGCATAACACAAATAGGTCCAAAAGGCAGGTTTTTCCACTAGATTTACTTTGTTTCCAGAAATGAACATTTACAATAAATAACCGTAACAATCAAAAACTCATGTGCATTTGAACACATAATTCGATTCAAGGGGACCTTTTTAAATTTCTCGCAATATATTTCAGGTCTGCAATTTCTATGACTGTGAACTTTACTTACGCAAAATATATATCCATCCATGTCACTTTATCAACACGGATCTATACAAATTGCGTCAATGCAATATTTTAAATATCTCACCCAAAGCAAGATTTGTTTCAGTTTTTGAACGTTTCAATTGAAGAGATTGAAAGCCTTTCATTTTTTAAAATAATTTAATTAGAATACTTACTAAATCCACATTCTTGACTAACATTCTATTGAATTAAAGTATTTTATCAGTTTGTTTATAAACTGTGAAATATTTCTTTAGAAATATTTATAATCAACAGCAAAAGTTATGGTACGAGCAGGGATCGAACCCGCACCTCTAGATCATTGGAGCAATGAACTGCTCTAACCACTTGCACTATCGTACCACTAATACGCAATTCGTTAGAACTTGTACATATTCATGATACTGGTGGGTTTGAATTATCCTTTAATCGATATGATTTACGTTGGGGAAAGGTTATAAAAGACAAAATATCTAGAGCGACGAGCATTTTTTGAAGTTCGTTTGGCCAATCTGTTGGATAACGTAATACTACTTGCATCATGCGCATAAAAAATAGTACATACATGATGTGAAATAAAGCCCCTGCATTTTTGCAAAAGTTTGTTAACGCCTAAAATTCTCAAAAAAACGTTTTTAAAATTTTTACATCTGACCAAAATGATCTTTGACAAAATTCAAAATAACAATTTGTAGCTATTTTTGATATTTTCGTTTATAATATACAGTGTTTCAACGAAAATTTTGGAGTGGAGCTTTAACTTGACAACCTGTCTACAAAACAAATCTTTATCACCTAATTTATGATTACTTGTTAAACTGTTATCATTAGTATTAAGAAATATGGACAAAGGAGTTTTTTCCATTTTTACTCTAGCCGCAATCATATTTAGCTCATTCTAGAGCTAAACGTTTATACGTATTTGTGTTCGCAACACTTTTGTTTTTTGATATACTTTTTGTTGTCAGCATTGCCTTTGAAATGGCTATACTTAATACATTTTAGAAAAAATCTACAGACTGGTATATTTACCCAGGTCGCGATCCCTTTTACCCCCTTGAAATTCCTTATTCTGTTCTGTAACTTTTTGGTTTCTTAGGTTTTTTCGATATTCTGTATCATTTAGACATTATATAGCAGTGTTTATTCATGTCTACCTAATTTTAAGATCTAACGTATTAACATTACATCATTACAATTTTACCATTTTTTCCGTGGCTCAAAGCCTTGAAGTTTGAATCAAATTTAAATGATTTAGTTCGAGAAATGTACGAGATCCATGAAAAGAAAAAAATTTAACACCCTGCATCTCAAAAACAAAGGCTATGCCGACACATATTTATAAGAACTTTTATCCTTAAAATGAGTTAAATAATTACATAATGTATTTTTGGCCATCAATTAAATAATACCCTTTTTTTGGAACTAAAAACGAACACTAAACCAAGGCTAACAAAACGGCTAGAGTAAAAATGAAAAAACCGTCTCAGTGTTCAGATCTCGTGGAGTAAAGATCCTGAAGATGCCTCGTGCAATTGAAGGCGAAACGTCGGATAGTAATTTCAATTTGACAGAGTCTAATCCCAAGAACCATGATTTCTTAAAAAAAGTCCATAGTTCACAAAGGTTTCAGTATTCAAACTTCTTAATATTTATGATAATGGTATAACTACTGATCATAAATTAGGTCACAAAGATTTGTTTTTTATACTGATTGTTAAGTTAATGCTCCTCTTTTATGAATATGTCAACATTTTCGTAGAAATGCTCTATAAGCAAATAAACGAAGATATCAAAAATCGCTGAAATTTTTTTGTACTTTGTCAAAGATCATTTTGGTCAGAAGCAAAAAAACTTGCAAACATGCAAGGGTTTTATTCCACGCCGTGTATATACTATTTTTTATGCGCATATGCAGTCATGCAAGTAGAAGCACTTAACCAACTAATCGGAAAAACGAACACTAAAAACCGCATCTCGATATCACGTTTAGATCGATAAAAAAATTCTTGATGCACTATTTATGGCCTGTAGTTTACTAGAAATATTGAATATTCAATTTTGACTGAAAAATTGCATATATAATTTTATTTATAAACAACAAATAGTTCTACTTCAATACATCCATGTAGACAAGGTAAATTTATTCTAATCTCATTTTAGGCCGGGACGAAAAAAGAAATTTAAATAACTTATACAGTTAAGTTAGATCAACGTATCAGAATAATCGGATCGTGATTGGGTTTTAAAGAAATTTGGAGTATTTCCTAAATAATTACAATTTTACCGTTTCGAGAATTAGCATCAGACCTAGATTCTGTTTTTCAGACGCTTGTGTTCGTTCGCAAAAAGAAATACGTTAATTCATAATTTGGTCACGTACTTAAAAACTTATTTAATTCCCAAATAACGGCAATTTGAGTTAAAAGCCTGAAAGACAGCTTGAAATAAGAAACATCGTTTTGGTGTAGTTTTAAAATTTTATATTCTGTATATTATTATTATCATTAAGGTCCGTTTTTTGTTACTATTTCAAATAGCTAATTTTTATAAGAAAAAGAAGGGAAAATTATTAATGAAATACTTGAGATTTTTAATTATTATATCGTTCAAAAGCAATGTCAACAGAACAACATAATAAAACAACTACCAGAATTACATGCTTACTGTCGATACTGTGAACAAAGTAACTTTATTAAGGTACAGTGACCTCTCAAATGCATTGGATTGTCATTATTATTACTATTCCCTGTCTCTATCTATTATTACTATGGATATCTCGACACAGTGGTGTATGCATACTAAATACAATCGATACTTTAAGATATGATATTTACAGAGTTAGTTTCTATAATGTTTGATGCTCATATTCCTCGATGTAAACCAGTAAGCAGATAATGTAAAAAGAAAATTTCTATTGTCTAGGTCGCTTAAGTAATTTTCTATAATTATTTTTGCATACCTCCATAGTTTATCGGACCTCCACCACCAGCACTGTTAGCACCGGCACCAGCCCCGTCAGAGGAACT
Source organism: Kuschelorhynchus macadamiae (assembly GCA_030620095.1). Classification (NCBI taxonomy): domain Eukaryota; kingdom Metazoa; phylum Arthropoda; class Insecta; order Coleoptera; family Curculionidae; genus Kuschelorhynchus; species Kuschelorhynchus macadamiae. The sequence continues at coordinate 214,740 of JAUTXW010003098.1, forward strand.
AGACGACGCGCTGGCGTGGCTAGTGGCCGAAGCGAATCCTCCGCCCCGCCTCACCCTGAACAAGGGATGGTCCATGACGTCTCTTCTGCTCCTAATGAACACGGGGTCCGACTGGTGACCGTACTGGTCGATGACGTAGAATGACCTTGGAACGTACTCACCCGGAGCTGGAAATAAAAATAATCATTAATTGAGGTTGAACTTTGTAATATTAAATTCCAATGATCCATGCATAGAAATTTCTGTCTTACAATATAAATTAATCATTCCTCATCAATACTTTAAAAATCTTAATATCATCCCCTATGCTGGGTTGTCGAAGTACTTAAGGCTATCCTATGGAGAAGAAGTTTTTAAATTCATTCTCAACTCAACTTCAAGAGTAGGTGTTCCGTACACGCGTTTTTACTTTATTTTTTTTGTATATTTTTTTGGGTTATTAATTTTATTAATTATAGCTTTCTTGTTTTTAACTGAAAATTGCAAAAGGTTGATAAATCTCGCGGTATTTTGTCCGCGAAAACACACTAGTAGGTCCGGATAACTTACAGCCCGTTGGCGAAGATTTGGACCTGGAAGCACTTGCTTGACACCTATCGAACGGTGACCATATACATTTGTGTCGATCGGTACTGTGCTCTAAATTACGAATCCATCGCCAGAACCAGCCTGGAAGTCATGGTAAGTCGATTTAGACCACTAGCCGTTTCGTTATTTTCTTTCGTTAAATAACATTTTTTTGATCCTCCGTTGCCGGATTAATTGTTGATTTAATTACAGTTCATTTGTAGTATTTCGTCATTTCTAATAACATTTTTTTATACCCTTTGCAATTTTCGTACTAACATTAATTTATTAATACAGATATATTGGTAAATGTATACAAAAACCATCTTTTGAATTTGGGTGTAATATTAAAATAATTATTATTATTTAAATACATGTGTTCCTATAAATACCTTTGGTGATAAGGGAATTTATTGATTTTAGCACTAGTTTTTTAGTACGGCGCGTCACCCGGTCAGTTGAACTAGGCCTACTATACAAACATCTCGTCCGTTGTGCAGTAAAATTGCGTTCAATTGTTAATATTAAAATTAGATATTTTTGCGATAAATCAATAAAAATACGTTTTCAATTCGTCGTTTAACTTCAAAAAAACTAAGATCTATATTAAAACTGTTTGATACAAATTCATCATATTTTGGGCTCTTTAGTCGAATATCGGTTGAAATAAATATCGTTTTCAACACATATTTTAGATTTTTTAATTTGATTTAACTTTTCAAAATGGCTGATAAAATCAAATTAGCAAAAGCTTCTAGGGATATCTTTTCAAATCGCCTAAAAGAGATACTGGCTGTTGCAAAAATGGCAGAACAGGATGCTGATTATCATACTTCATTTAAAATGCGTTACACCGGTATTGATACTGCGTATAAATCTTTTGAAAAGCAACATTTGACTGTTGTTAATTTGCTAGCTTCTACTGATGGAGCTGATTTGGCCGCGGAAGATTTGATAAGAATCGAAGCTGATAATTGCTATTATGGTTGCTTAGCTATTTATCATAATTTATTTGAGGATATACAAGAAAATCCGATTACCGATACTTCTCAAATCCACTCGGCTCCTTCAGTCAAATTACCTAAAATTAAATTACCAATATTTGATGGAGATTTTCGTTCTTGGACTACATTTTATGATTTGTTTACCTCGCTAATTCATAAGAATCAAAATTTAACTAATAGTGAGAAATTTCAATATTTGCTCTCGTCTTTGTCTGAAAAAGTTTTACCCATTGTTAGCTCAGTACCTATAAATGATAATAATTATCCAATTGCATTTAAAACTTTAGTTGATCGTTTTCAAAACGAAAGATTATTAGCTACCCATTACTGGAATACGATGTGCGGTTTAGAAAAACTTAACTCTGATTCTGCTCATTTACTTAGGAATTTGATTGATACATTTTGTGAAAATTTGCAAGCTTTGACAAATCTCAATTTTCCTACCGATCAATGGGACTTTGTTTTGTTTAATTTGTTAATTCAAAAATTAGATTCAGAAACTGTTAAACGTTTTGAATTAGAAAACAGTTGCATTAAAATGCCAACTTTTAAATTACTTCTAGATTTTGTGCATCAACAATGTATCGCTTATGATTCGGTTGCTCTTTCATCGCATACTACGGTAAATTCACCCAAGAGGCCAATTAAACAAAAAACCTCACCATTTTCACTTTTGGTTGAAACAAATGTTTGTTCAGTTTGTAACTCAAATCATGTTTTATCGCGTTGCCCACAGTTTTTAAATAAAACCCCAAATGAGCGTTTTCTGATAGCAAAGCGAAATAAATTGTGCTTAAATTGTCTTAAGTCGTCGCATTTATTCTCGAATTGCACTTCTACACATTCGTGTAGAAAATGTAAGCAAAGACACCACACGTTATTACACTTCAATCGTAATGAACAGTCACCCCCTCAACAACCTCCTAATCAGGGTAATAATAATTTTGGTGATAATTATCGCAATGATACGTCGAATATCAATGCTTTAAGTATTTTTGCTAGCCCTAACAAACCCAGTACTACTGTTTTGCTTTCAACTGCTCGTGTTGACTTGGTGACTTCGAATGGTTGCGTATTCAACATTAGAGTTCTTTTAGATAGTGCAAGCCAAGCAAATTTTCTCACTGAAAAATGTCTTCGACGTTTAAATTTATTTTTAAATAAGTCGAACGTTTCTGTTCAAGGTTTGGGTAGAATGTCGACTACCGTCCTTGGTTCCACTTCTTGCAACATTCGTCCTACCGGTCAACCTAACCCTACTTTTAGTGTTGACTGTTTTGTTATTCCAAAAATTTGTGGTCCTATTCCAAACTTTTATTTTCAGCCGAATAGTTTGGATCATATTTCAAACTTGAAATTAGCTGATACAAATTTTAACTCCCCTGGCGAAATTGATTTGCTTTTAGGTGCCGACATATTTTCAAAATGTCTACAAGGTGGGCGTGTTAGGGGGTCTAACAAGGAACCCTTTGCTCTTGAAACTATATTTGGGTGGGTTTTAATGGGCAATATAGAATATACGGAAACTTCAGAACCTCTCACTTCACTTTGTTCAACTTTATTCGACCCATTGGAAACAATTGTTAAACAATTTTGGGAAACTGAGGAATTGGTCTCTACAAAAGCTTTGTCAGAAGAGGATGACCGTTGTGAAATGATTTTTGTTGAATCTCATTCACGAGATAAAAGTGGTAGATATTGTGTTTCTTTGCCATTTAAAGGACCTGACCCGATTTTCTTGGACTCGAGATCTTTAGCATTACGCCGGTATTTGAACTTAGAACGTCGTTTAGTAAATAATCCTTCTATGTATAAATCATATTCGGATATTATGATAGATTATATTCAAAGTGGCCATATGTCAAAGGTAACTGAGTTGAGTCTAACACAAAAGTGTTATTATTTGCCTCACCATGCGGTTTTCAAACCTGAAAGTACCACAACTAAATTGAGGGTGGTTTTTGATGCTTCGGCTAAAACTGCCAGTGGGGAGTCATTAAATGATACTTTGTTAGCGGGACCCAAACTTCAAAAGGATATCGTTACTATTTTGTTAAATTTTCGTATGCGTAAAATAGTTTTAATCTCTGACATTAGACAAATGTATCGTCAGATATTGGTCAAAAGAGATCATTGTAATTATCAACGAATTCTTTGGCGAAGTTCCGTTGATGAACCCATTTGTGATTATATTCTACAAACTGTGACATTTGGAGTGTCGTCTAGTCCATTTTTAGCTTTACGTACTATTCAGCAACTTGCTTGTGATGAAGGTTCGTTGTATCCTTTGGCTGCTAAAGTCTTGAACTCAGATATTTTTGTTGATGACGTCATTACTTCTTGCGATACTGTTGATGAAGCTCTTTTACTTGTAAATGAATTAAGAGAGTTGTGTATGCGTGGGGGTTTTGAACTTCGAAAATGGGCATCTAATAGCCCACAAGTTTTATCTAATCTTCCAGAATCTCTTTGTCGTACAAAATCTATTTCATTTGATTCGGATCCAGATTCTTTTATTAAAATTTTAGGTTTACAGTGGCATCCATCATTAGATTATTTTTCATATAAGGTTGACCCCCTTGACAAACCTTGTACGAAGAGAAACATATTATCCGAACTAGCAAGAGTGTATGATCCACTAGGATTTTTAAGTCCCGTTATATTTTTTACCAAGCATCTTATTCAGTACTTGTGGACTTTGGGTCTTGGTTGGGATGCAGTTCCACCTCAGCAAGTTCTTACCAAATGGTTAAAATATAAAATCGAATTACCTAAATTATCTTCAATTTCAATACCCCGTTTCATGTTTGACAAGAACAATATAGTATTTCAACTCCATGGATTCTGTGATGCTTCGGAAAAAGGATACGCTGCTGTTATCTACCTTCGCTTGGTTAGCCACACCAATGAAATTCGTACTCATTTAGTAATTGCAAAATCAAAAGTCGCACCACTTAAAAGAATCACTTTGCCTAGACTTGAATTATGTGGCGCGGTTTTGCTGTCCAAATTGATTTGTTATGTTTCGGATCTAATCCAAGATATTCCTCTTGAAATTTTTGCCTGGTCTGACTCCATGGTTACTCTTAGTTGGATAAAATCCTCTTCACATAGATGGCAGTGTTTTGTGAGTAATAGAGTCAGTCAAATTCAGGAAAATACATCGCCCTCAATGTGGCATTATGTCCCTTCCAAGGATAATCCTGCCGATTGTGCCTCTCGTGGACTTATGCCCTTGGAATTAGTTAACCACACGTTATGGTGGGCGGGGCCTGCTTGGCTTTTGTCTGATATAAATACTTGGCCCAATCAATCTACTATTATTGATGATTCTTTAGTTTTGAAAGAAGAAAGAAAGGTTACACTTGTTGTCGGTTTAAGTGAGGAATTTCCAAACTCCCTTATTGAGAATTATTCATCTTTAACAAAAATTAAACGTATAATTGCATATGTTTTTCGTTTTGTAAGGAATTGTCAAAATCCCAAAGGCAAGGCTTTAAATAGCTTAGTTGATCTTGAGCTTCACAAAGCTTTGTTATATTTGGTCAAATCTGTTCAGACAATTGTATTTTCTAGTGAAATTGATAGTCTAAAAAGTGGAAAATATCTGTCAAAAACATTTCGCAAACTATCACCCTTTCTTGACAAGGATGGCATTTTTAGGGTGGGCGGCAGGTTAACTTATTCTAATCTTAAGTTTGACCAAAGGTTTCCTATTTTGTTACCCCGAAATCATAGACTCACAGATCTTATTATCGAGGATTATCATAAAAGGTATTTTCACCCTGGTTTGCAGTCCTTACAATTTCTGCTTAGTCAACAATTTTGGATACTTTCTCCTAAGCGTGCTATTCGTAGTGTCATCTCGAAGTGTTTATCTTGTTTTAAAGTTAATCCAAAACCACTGGAACAACCAATGGGAGACCTTCCTGTATCTCGTATTAGTCAGGTTAAACCTTTCAGTTGTTCTGGGGTTGATATGGCAGGCCCATTTTATATAACCATGTCAAAAAGACGCGGTTCGAAATCTCAGAAAGCATACCTTTGTGTTTTTGTTTGCTTTGCGACAAAGGCAGTGTATCTTGAATTGACATCTGATCTGTCTTCTGAATCATTTTTGGCTGCCCTTCGCAGATTTATTTCCCGTCGTGGTCGATGTAGCAAGCTTTATAGCGATTGTGGTTCTAACTTCGTTGGGGCCAATCGGGAACTTTTAAAATTTATGCAAACGGCTGCTGAGGCAGAATACATTTCATGGTCGTTTAATCCCCCTGCTTCGCCTCATATGGGAGGTTTATGGGAAGCGGCAGTAAAATCTGTCAAAGGCCATTTCATGAGAGTAGTGGGAGAGCAAATTTTGACATATGAGGAATTATATACAGTTTTTGTTCAGATAGAAGCTATGTTAAATTCTCGTCCTCTTTGTAGCCTTAGTTCAGATCCTTCAGATCTCAATGCTTTAACTCCAGGACATTTTTTAACCTTGGAACCCTTAACGGCTATCCCCTCGCCGGACTTCACGACTATTCAAATTAACAGATTAAGTCGTTGGCAATTATTACAAAAAATGTCCCAAGATTTTTGGAAGCGGTGGCATATTGAATATTTGCACAGCTTGCAACAAAGAGCAAAATGGAATAAGCCCGCATCACCAGTAAAACTTGATACTCTTGTCTTAATCAAAAATGATTGTTTTCCGCCTTTGCAGTGGCATCTTGGCCGAATTATTCAACTTCACAAAGGCAGAGATGGAATTTGTAGAGTATGTACAGTGAAAACGGCGCAAGGCGTACTTCAGAGGCCAGTTGTAAAACTTTGTCCTCTGCCAAATTTTTAGTTTCTAGTTTAAAATAGTTCTTATTTTGGTGGGCGGAATGTTCCGTACACGCGTTTTTACTTTATTTTTTTTGTATATTTTTTTGGGTTATTAATTTTATTAATTATAGCTTTCTTGTTTTTAACTGAAAATTGCAAAAGGTTGATAAATTTCGCGGTATTTTGTCCGCGAAAACACACTAGTAGGTCCAGGATAACTTACAGCCAGTTGGCGAAGATTTGGACCTGGAAGCACTTGCTTGACACCTATCGAACGGTGACCATATACATTTGTGTCGATCGGTACTGTGCTCTAAATTACGAATCCATCGCCAGAACCAGCCTGGAAGTCATGGTAAGTCGATTTAGACCACTAGCCGTTTCGTTATTTTCTTTCGTTAAATAACAGTAGGTACATTATAAAACGGACATTAATATTCGCAATAATATCTAGGAATGTAGCAACAAACTTTGGATGTCAGTTGATTTCATTTCTGTAACAAAAACTATATTATTAGGTGGATCTGTCCCGCTAACGTTAGGTTAGCCCAGGTTCGTCAATAAAACCTTCATTAAAACTATAATCCTAACAATAAATAATTACAATTCTGTTGTCCAAATGATTTTCAATTGGTTATTTCATTTCCTCTAACAAATTGGTAAATCTAAAATCGTTCAACATTGCTAAATTTTATTTTTCGTTTTAACGCTGTCAAATTGTGACCGACTGTGACTTTTAATTAATTTTTTTTAGGAAAACTCTTGCATTCCCGCAATTTTTATTTTTGAAATGTAATATTACAAATGGGTACTTTCTGGAAAAAAAAACAAAATATGCAAAAATCGTCTGTCAGGATAGTTTACCGGACCCGACTTTTTAGTTTACTTTTAAAAATTCTTAAAGTAGCAGCATGTTTTACATCATTACTTAGTCTATATATGGTTTTAAGAAAAGCTGAGACTCCTCTTTGTGATTTTTCTTTCGTTACTACTACCACAGAATATAGCAGCAATCTTAAATCTACCTAATCCGTCATTAAAACTGGATATTGTTTTCGACGAACATCTGCCCCTTTATTAGCTGGCGCTAGTGCAACTGTGGATGTTTTAAAAAGGCATGGAGGACGGAAATCGGCAGCCGTCGCCGAGGGGTACGTTGAAAACTGCATAAGTAATAAAAAAAAAAATATAGCCGAAAAAATTTTTGGACATGGTAATGTGTATACATTCCAAATTGGAGCTTCAAGAAACCCTTCTAGACAAGGTTCTATCGAAGTGTCTAGAACTGTCGCATGTACTTCTACAAGTAGCGTTATTGAATATACTAGAGAGAGAATAATAGAGGTACGGGGATTTTGCCATACTATGTTTCCATTTTCTGCAGTCATCTGGAGTGGAACAATGCAAACAGAGAATAAATAAAAATCTGATTTTGATTGGGTATTATTGTCATCAGTAAACTGCTGTTTATACATGGAATGACCAGCGCTTCCATCGCAACCCCACTTATACATTATTGTAAATTTTGTAGGAAGATCATGTTTGAATATTGAAATAATGTCATTCTGTGTTAGTACTAGTCTTTGCGCGGTTTGGTTAACAAGAGCCTGTAGATTTACCTCAGCAAATACGTCCTTGATTGTAATGTTATTTTCAGTTGGATAACATTCCTTTTTAGCCTTAAGGAGAATGTTGTAGTTAGGATAAATATTACAGTTTCGCGACTTTGCTCCCTTTTGCATTAAAATATAAGAATTTTTTGTCAGTCGTGCATCAATAAACAAAGCAAGAGCTTCTTCAGGGGTGTACTTTATAGGCTTCACATCTGAGGGGCCGCTTATTGCCTTTTTGATTTTTGTAGCTCTTTCGGGAGAATTTTCAGAGACTTCTTGGATAATTTTTGAGGCATTTCTTTGGCCTGAAAATTCTAGACTTTTTCTAGCAGCGAATGTAATTTCTGCGGTGGAATAGTTCTGTAGTAATGGCATTATTCTTTGCTTTTTCCGTTGATTGCCAAGATTTGTGAAAGGCTTGCAAGGTCTACCTTTGCTTAATCCGGGCTCTTTTTCCTGTTGATTTTGGTCAATAAATGTAATTGAGCCATTTAACCACTCTCGGTGCCTTGTTTCAAAAACCGAACGTGTACGTTTACATTGCCGCCACATATTTGCCACAGAAGAAGTAAAATTTTTTATCATTTTCATAATTTTAAAATGTTGACCCTTGTCAACTTGTTGTCCTAAATTTAGTGTTTCTACAACAAATCGCAAAACAGATGTATTTTTCTCCTCCAAAGAACTGCCTTCACACCAAGCAGAAAACATTAAGGTTTTTTCTATTGACATGGTTCCTAAAAAATATTATACCTTTATGCTCTTGGCACTTCTTGGCAGCTAAATTTATGATAAATTAATTGATAAGAAGATTATAATTATGAAAAAAATGTTTTTGAAATAAATCTATATAAATCTTGAATTAGCAAGCCTTTTAAATGCAGGATTACAGAAAAAAAAGTTAATTTTTCACTATTAAAACATTGTATATTCTTTTCAACACGAATTCTTTTTACAGGAATATTATTATATATTAATAGTAAATCTTACCTTAGATTATAAGAAAATACAACACAACTTCTTAAAATCACTTTGTATTCGTAGCAAAAAAATGTTAAAGTTTATAAATCAACAACCGATTCTTAGCAACGCGAAACAATTGAACAACACTTCGCAGTTGTGGATCTCGCCATGGCCGCCTGTGTTTATTAAAATTTATAACATTCCACAAATAATATCTATGAAATCTTAGCTTCAAAATAAAATACAAAAAAAAATATATACGACATTCATTTTTTCGATTTATTACCGCCTAAATTAGCGAAAATGACCTATGTGGCGTCGCGTCGGTCTGTCTGTCTGTCTGTCTGTTATGACTGTAATTGACTTAAATTTTGTAAAAAAATTAAATGTGATGTAGAGATAAACTGATACGAATTTAACATGGAGGAATAAAATGGCGGTGTGTGGTAATGTAAAAACTACTTTTTAGTTTTTTGGTTTAATAATTAATAACTAATAGACTGTAACAACTAAAAACATCGCAATATCATATTCTTATATAGTATATATACGGTAAAGACTCCAACAGACGAAGCAATTGTGGTGATTTTTGTTTAAAAAAATTCCGACTCAAAATAAACAAAAAATTGTTAAAAAAAAATTAGTGAAAATTTTTCTTAACATTTTCTTCTTAAATCGCTTCGATGGCTTGCTAATTAAAGAAGGCACGTGTTTTATAGAACTATATTTTTGTATTGATTTTGTTTGTATTTTCAAATAATGGACGATATAAAATTTTTAACTATATGTGTATAATAAATATAATACATATACATACGGACGACGGAAGATTTTCAACAAACAAAACACAAAGTAGAATTTGGCTTAGGATTTTAAATAGATGATCAATAAAGCTAATTCAACTAAAACGCTTACAAAATAACGAACTGTTTTAATAACAAAGTTAAAATTTAACTTTCAAACATACATTATAAGTATATTTTTAGATTTTATTTCAACCTATATAATAAACTTAAAAATATTATTTTCAAGTTACTTTTATACCACGAATGAATACATAATAAGCATTTGTTTGAAGTTTCCTTTAACAAGCTTCTTAGTTTTGTAATAATTAACCCTGCTTGTGAAACTAAACGCTCTACTGCTACGGAGGCCGCCTGTATAGACAAAAGATCTTTTGCCATTTTGGCTAAATTTGGAAATTGTTTATCGTATGCTTTCCACCATTCTAAAATATCTGTAGCCTTTGGAGCGCGCTTTAATTTTAAATATTCTTTTATTTCTTTTCTCCAATTTTCGGAATCATTTTTTTTTTCAAATAGTGATGTATAATCAATGTCATAGTTATCATCGCTTGAGGAACTTGATATTACTGGTGATTCAGCAGACACAATATAACATTTATCCCTGTACATTTTCTCAAAAAAGGGTATAGATTGATCTTTCAGGCGAAAAATTGAACAAGTAGATATTTGTTTAATAAATAAATTTACTTTTAAAATCTACCTCAGTTTTAAAATTTATAGTTAATTTACCAAAGAATAAAAATAGTTGATTCACAAGTAGTGTTATGAACCATAGCCGCCTTTGTGCAAGGACAACGTGCAGACCCCTAAGAACGGTCCTGGTTAAGAAAGTAAAAAGTAAATACGCATCAAAGTAATAAAAGTTTGGTTCAAAATAGCAAAGTTTACAGAATACATAAGGGTGCTTTACTTGGCCATCGATCGTTTTCTAACTATTGACTTATAACGTCTGTCCCTAGAATGCCCAGCACGTTGCTTGCATGAGTTCGGCAGCATTATACAGTGTGTCCTTATTTTGTGTTTAATATATCTTATTCCATTTGTATATATTTCGAAATGTCAAAAAAGTGTTGTTTTGTGGATGGTTGTTTAAGTAACTCTAGTGATGTGTGGCCTTTCCGTTGATGCCCTAAGAACAAGGGATACGGGACATTTATTTTGATACACCTAACTATTGTCCGTATATCTTCCTTTACTGATTCCATCTGTTGGCAACATCATTTCGAATTATAGATTTTTGGAATAATTTTTTATATAAATATACCTACATTTTTTCTACTTACTGAAATGTTCAAACATTGGTTTTTTTTACATTAAATTTTTAAGACTGGAAAAACTCTGGGTTTTACACGAAGGCTTCCATGTACTTTTGTCTAAATAACATTTCGGCGAACAATTATTATTTTTAAAATTTTGTTTTCGGGACCACCGAGACTTTCAAGACCGATACCGAGACTAAGTAGGTCTCGGTCTCGGTCTCGCGAATCCCTATAAGTATACTTGATTTGATAACCTTATCTTCAAAGACACCCGAGAAATTTAAGAAAAGCTCTGTAAGAGACAGTTTGTTGTGATTATTACGCTAGCGTTTTTTTTTAAATTCTTTAAAATTTCTCAGGTGTCTTTGAAGATAAAGTTATCAAACCAGACCAGAAAAGGGGTACTTGCACCACTGGAACATACAAATATTGTGTATTACATGTATAATACGTTCCGGAGAAAGGAAATTTACCGATTTTTTAATTATGTGTTGTTAAGGTACATAGTCCCTATTAGGCCGCACTAAAGGATATATTTTAGTCCCGAAAGTACAAAAAAACTAATATTAGTTTGGAATCTCCAATTTAGACGTTAGCTGTCACAATTTTCTTTAACTAATCCGTGAGAAAGTACCTGTAAAAGTAATACGGAATCGTTTATAAATACCGGTTTGTTAAGCACATACTAAATATATTTAAATTAGCCATTTTACAGGTTTGTTGTCGATTATAACAAACCATAATGTACACACATAGGTATTTCCAAAAATAGTTGATTATTAATTATTTATCTTTGTCATTAACGAACAGCTAAATTTTATTTAATTTCTTTACATTGTTTAAGGAAAATATCATTCCGTTGTCCGTTACTTAATTGATACTCCACTACTTCCGGTTTAAGAACCTTTTCTACAAATACTTTGAAAAATACGCACACACGCATAGATGCAAGTTGGAAACCAAGTTTTACGCTCAATGTGTGCAAAATTTTTATACGCATAATGTGTTTACACACGGCTGTTGCTTAGCGTTATAGCAGATATTTCACGTAGAAAAATCTAATTGTTGTTACACTATTAATAACATAGCAACTTTTCGTTACTATTATTATGTAATTTTCAAAATAACAGAAGAACAATTAAATTCTAATTTTTCTTAAAAATTCAGAAGCAAAAAATCATATTGGAAGATGGAGAAATAATTAAAGATCCCGCAGATGTAACAGAAAGAGCCGAAACGTATCTATGGGAGCTTCTTCCGGAGATATCTAGGAGTAGATATATGAAAAACTTATGAAGTGGGGAAGCAAATTTCGATATATATATATATATATATATATATATATATATATATATATATATATTTATATATATATATATTGTATTTCTGAGAAAGTTCTTCTGAAAACATCCTTATATATATATATATATATATATATATATATATATATATATATATATATATATATATATATATATATATATATATATATATATATATCCATCCCAAGAAATTTGCTTTTCAATTCATTTTTCATTTCAATCATTTCAAATATAAAAAAGGTTCAAGAAACATTCTACAAATATATATATATATATATATATTTGTTTTCGTTATAAAACGTTATAAACGTTTCTAATCGTGAAAAATCATCCTCTCAGGCTTACATATCTTCGCGTTTTAGCGTCCCTAGATGCCAAAAAATAGTTTTATCAAGTCCCTCAGTCCGTCTGTCAGTTTGTCTGTCGATATGGCAGTTTGTGGCATCGCTTAAAAACTACTACTATCAGATTGTGTCAACATATGGGAACATCCTGGTAACATTTTGGTAAACATTCGATGTGCCAGAACGAGACGGCGGCCTAATAAAACGTTAAAAAAATTATTACTAAAAAACTAATTATCCAATTTACATCAAATTTTGCAAAAAATCAAGTTTTTCATAAGAATGAACTGGTAACATTTTTGTATGAATATAAGATAACAAAAGAAAATGGCGGCCTAATAAATATTTAAAAAATCAGCTTGAAAAAAACTATTTATTAGATTAATTTCAAGTATTAAGTGTGAAATAGAAACAAACTGGTAAATTTGTATATATATATATATATATATATATATATATATATATATATATATATAAAAAGCTGTATGTTTTTTTATTAACATTTGTCAAATATATAACGTCATCGACATGTTTTTAATGGCAACATACAGCTTGTAAGACGCCATTTAAAAGCTCTTATCTCATCCAATATGCTCCTAATGTGTTTTTTCTGAAAGTTATTGAGTGAGGCTACATTAATTTTATTCCGTTCTTTTTGTATTCAAATTTGAACGGTAGTCATTTTAAAATACCTTGACAGAATCACGCCAGAATATATATATATATATATATATATATGTATACAATATATATATATATAAAAAAAAGTCGATGTGTCATACCTTTGACAAATGCCAATACAAAAACAAATGAATTACGTCAAAATGTGAGCAAATAAAAAACTAATTTAACGGGTCTGAACGTTTTTTCAAGAAGTTATTGGTTGAGGCTATATTAATTTAATTCCGGACTTTTGGGCATATATATATATATATATATATATATATATATATATATATATATATATATATATATATATATATATATATATATATATATATATATATATATATATATATATATATATATATATATATATATATATATATATATATATATATATATATATATATATATATATATATATATATATATATATATATATATATATATATATATATATATATATATATATATATATATATATATATATATATATATATATATATATATATATATATATATATATATATATATATATATATATATATATATATATATATATATATATATATATATATATATATATATATATATGTGTTCCTTTAAATAACTATGTACTGAAATTTGGGTCACACTTCACTATTCCTAATAAAAAGAAATATTCATAAGAAGGGAAGTTCCCGATGAGGGAATTTACCGGTTGAAGAAAAACTCTGCCATAAGAGGCAGTGTGCTAGAGAGAGAGAGGGAAAACGTACAATTACAAAGTGGAGTCGGATGGGAGTACATTGCCTATTACGGCAGCGTTTTCCTAAAATTTCTCAGGTATATTTGTAGATAAAGTTATCAAACCAGAAGAAGTCCCATTTGAGGGTCATATATTAAACAATACTATAATTTGTTTTTAGGTTCGTATGGCTAAGTTTAAAATTAAAGAACCTACTATAGGCATAAATGTTATCAAGATACATTGATCACACTGTAAATATTACTACATGACTATGCGCAAAATTAGACATGACCATATTTCAATGTTCCTGGTAACACCAATTTATCTGTTTTTTTTCTTTTGCCATCATGACAACAATTTTAATCATTATTTAAGGGTTCAACCCCCCTATCCACATTGTTCAAGTGGCCATTGAAATAATTAATGTTTCCTTAAATTATGCTGATCTTCGCTGAATGGAACATGTGACCATTTTGCGGTGAAAAAGATTATTATATAGTTTTTGGCCAAACATTATTACTAAAACTTGCTCGTTGAAAATTATATCCCATTTCATAAGTGTGTATGGTAATTCCACCCCCTCTCTGCATCGTTAGAATCTAGCTGCGGCCCTAACTAATATAGCTTTAATAGTTATATAATAATAATAGTAAATATTTCGAGTAAAAATAATTTTCCTTGCTTTTATAAATATTAGCATTTCTGCTATACATTTCTCTTATAAATGTAATTATTGAAAACCAATTCTTATAACTTACTGTAGGCTAAAGCAGTACCCAGAACCGCAACGAACACAAACACTTTTCCTGAAATCGTCATCTCTATTGGGTAAACAAATGTAATTGTTGTTAACAACCGGTTTTTAAACTAATGGTAAATCACCAACCGTGAGTCTGATCTTGAAATAAACGATGATGACTGTAGCGGTCTTGTTTTACACCTACGAAAAGAAGAACTTTCCCCACTCCAATCGTAACGACTGACTGAATGTTGTGATGACTGTTAAGTTTATTTATCGGCAAAAAAGAAGGAATTACCAGCTTTATTTTATTTATCTACTTAATTATTACCTCGAACACTGGGTGTTAAATCACAATTATTATCTAAACCCACATCAAAATGAATGATGTATATACCATATTAGCAAGATATTTAAATACCTAGAAATATTTTGGAAGGTCTTAACCGATTTTTGGAGAATTTAAAACATTTAGAGCTCTTATTTCTCTTTTTGAAAACACGCGGTAACTTCTTTTATTGAACAGATCTATCCGTTACTTCAGTTACTTGTGGCAATCCAATTGAACCAAGTAAAGCAAATACTTGTTTAAAAATAGTTCCCACTTAATTTATTTTTCAAAAAATAAAATATATGCCAATTGTTTCAATAACACTGTGGCTTCTGTTTTTCAGGGACTTCAGGTGTTAGATCTTAAATAAAAATTTAGCACAAACTGTAGGTATTCGTTACATGAACCAATTTTGCGGATATTATACAGGCAAAATGTTCTGGGTTTTTGGTTATAACCTAATAAAGATTTAACAATGGCGAACTCTGTTTATTTCTATACATTCTAGTAACTTAAGTTTTTAACTTTTTCGTTCTACATGTAAAATTTCAAAGTTCTCATGAAAAGTATGGTTTTCCTGAGTTAAATGTTTAGATTAATTGAAATTATCTATTCTGTAACTAAATTTACGCTCTGCTCATTCGTCCTTTTTTCAAACATGCTATAGGTTTGCCCAATATAACATTTTGAACATGTTCCACAATGTAACTTGTAAACACCGGATTTATTCTGTTTTTTATTTTCGTTTTATTGTTACTTCCCTTATAAAAGGGAAGTATTATAATCGTGAAAAAATCATCCTCCGAGATTTTTTAAGTAAATTTTTGGTATGAATTCAAGATGGCGGAACAAAATGGCGGCTTAATAAAATATTTAAAAATTCAGCCTGAAAAAACTACTTAATGAATTGATTTCAAATTGTGTACCATAACTAATTGTAGTATAGAGATGAACTAGTAAAGGTGTGGTACTAATTCAAGATGGCGGAACAAAATAGCTTCCAAGTAAATTGTTTGTAATCTGAAAAAATCACCCTCTCCGGTTTTACATATATTCACGTTTTGGTGTCCCTAGATGCTAAAAATACCTTTTATAAAGTTCGTCGGTCCGTCTGTCGATTTGTCTGTCTGTCTGTCAATCCGCGGCATAGCTTGAAAACTACTGATCAGATTGACTTCAAATTTTAGTCAAAAATTAAGGCTCATATGGGGACGACCTGTAATATTTTGGTAAAAATCCAATATGCCGTAACAAGATGGGGGCCTAGTGCAACGTTAAAAAAATTAATACTTAAAAAACTAATTATCCAATTTGCACAAAAATCAAATATTATGTAGGAATCAACTGGTAAAATTGTGGTGCGAATACAAATTGGCGGAACAAAATGGCGGCTTAATAAAATATTTAGAAATTCACCCTGAAAAACTACTTCATGAACTGATTTCAATATGTGTGCCATAACTAACTGTAGTATATGTAGAGATGAACTAGTAAAACTGTGGTAGTAATTCAAGATGGCGGAACAAAATGGCGGCCAAATAAAATGTTTGTAATTTTAAAAATCACTCTCGCAGGTTTTACATAACTTCACGTTTTAACGCCACTAAATGTCAAAAAATATGTTTTATCAATTTCGTTTCAGATCAGATTGACTTCAAATTTTGGACAAAAATTAAGCCTCATATGGGGATGACCTGGTGATATTTTGCAAAAAATCCAATATACCGGAACAAGATGGCGGTCTAGTGAGACCTTAAAAAATTAGTAGTCAAAGACTGATTATCCATTTATCTCAAATTATGTCAAAAATAAGTGTTACATAAGAATTAAATATGATATAAGGATAAACTGACGTGAATTCAACACAAGAGTTTTCACAGAAAAATGTTTTAATTACCTAATTGGGTTTATAGAACCCAAAAAAAATGACGTAGCCAAAAACGCTTAGTTTTTGGAGTTTATTTTGAATATATGGGACAGCCAAGTGAAAATCCGGGCTCGGAGGAAAAACGTGTTGGCTCCACAGGAAAAATTGTCTGCCTTTTATAAACTTAACGACTAAAAAAAAATAACACTTTGTATTTTGCGTTCTTCGTCTTCCGGACACTACTAAATATTAAGTTGACGACTTAGAAAAGAGGTCCACATTTGTATTTCCATTCACCTTTATTACCGAAAACTACTAGGGATGCTCAAAGAAAAAATATTGAAGGGAGAGGGAGAGAGTAAGTAAGAAAGACTCATCTGAAAACTAAAAAAAAAGTCCGCACTTTTGTATTGCCAGCAAGAAGTATCACCGACAACCAAAATAAAAAAGTCATTTATCAAACCAACCAAAATGTCTTCATATATCGTTTTTTCGAACCCTACGAAAGCTAATTTCCCAATCTGAACAAATTGCAATTTTCAGGCCCGGAGAGAACACATTTACTTACAGATTTTTAGAGCTAATTATTTCACTTTTGCTCGTTATTACAAGAATGCAATTAAGTTGAAACCCGTAAAACGACACGTAAATCCATAGTTGTAAGTTGATAATTAAAATTAATTTAAAATATAAAATATTTTTTACTCTTCTTAGGAATACCCTGTATAATGTTTTTAATTTATTTATTATAATTGTTATTATTAGTTATTTATTTTCTTAACATTATTTACCTAGTCTACAAAAAAATTATGTCCTTTACTATTTTCCTCTATAAAAAAGGTTTTACTCCAAGATTGGATTTTTGTTAAATATTTAATTTTATTAGGCCGCCATTTTGTTTTGCCATACAGGATTTGCACCAAAAATTTACCAGCCTTTTCCTGTTTAATACATGTTTTTTGCGCAAAATTCAATTGGAGAAGTAGTTATTTGGTACTGATATTTCTTTACGCCATAATGGATTTATAAAAAAAATACCACTGTATCCTTAAACATCTGAAAAAATCTCGAAGGGTGATTTTTTCACTCTTACGAGGGAAGTAAAAATAAATATGCGCAGTTTATACATTATTGGTATTTGCACGTATCAAATGTAACAATGTAAAATAATCCTGCATATGATTCTAACTATTATTAATTATCACTGAGTAACTCGTTTTTAAAATACGATAAGTAAAGTTGAAACCAACAAAAATAAGTTGTTTGGTTTTATTTGATGAGCAGTTTATATTGCAAATTGGACTCTTTTACAACTCACTCAAATCGATCAAATCAATCTAGTTCTTTGAATAGGTATTATAATCGTTCATATTGTTAAAAGCATAACAATAAGTCTTTCTAAGTACCAAGCATATTTAACAAGACCCATGCAGTACCATTATCGTTTTTTTCGTTACCTATCTAAACAGAATGGATTTTTAATGGGAAATGGGTTACACAATACCATTATACCGAAAAAAAAAGACAATACAAAATTAATTTTGTTTCATGCTTGTAATTATTACAATGAAGATCACGAACTCAATTTCTCGCTGATAATTTGGGATATATGGTGCGGCTTCTAAAATCTAAACTAAACTAAGTATTGCTTATTTATTGGAGAAAAAACTTTTATTTTAGATCGATATTCAGGAAATGTTCTCGATTTGAACAATTCTGTCTACCAGATAAAAAATTGCGCCCTTTTTATGTGACATGAGATTTCAATGATTTATAATAAAAGTATTGTATTCGTGGAAAAATCACCTTCTGAGATTTTTCAGATCTTACTTACGTTTCAGGGTCGCTAGATCCCGAAAAATATATTTTCTCATTTCTATCGGTCTATCTGTCTGTACAGTCGTAAAGTCAATTAAACAAGATTTTCTATGTAAAATTTCTTTGGCCGCCATTTTCTTCGCCATCTTAAATTGAAATCCATATTATCACTCTTTAACTACTCCGTTGGTCCGCAGATATCCCATATATTAAGTTTCTGAATGGTTTTCATTAACGATGCTCTTGTTGTTATGTTAGAGCGGTATATGATTTGGTGTTAGGATCCAGTGAGAAAAACAAAAGCTCTTTTTTAAATTGTCGGCGTTTCGCAACTTTATTATTTCATTCTCAGGACACATAGATTTTTATTTTCTATATGGAATCCATATTATCAGTCTTTATCTACTCAGTTGGTCCGCAGATATCTCCTAATCCCAAAAAATACACTACACTAACATAACAAGAGGATCATTAACGAAAACCATAGAAACTTAATATCTAGGAAATATCTGCGAACCAACGGAGTAGGTAAAGACTGATA
Source organism: Kuschelorhynchus macadamiae (assembly GCA_030620095.1). Classification (NCBI taxonomy): domain Eukaryota; kingdom Metazoa; phylum Arthropoda; class Insecta; order Coleoptera; family Curculionidae; genus Kuschelorhynchus; species Kuschelorhynchus macadamiae. The sequence continues at coordinate 234,122 of JAUTXW010003098.1, forward strand.
GTATGGGGTTCATGCAGTATATAGAATCTATGTGTCCTGAGGATGCAACAATGTTGCGAAACGTCCACTAAATACGTTTGTTTTTTTTACTGGATCCTAACCCCAATTAATACACCACTGTAACATAACAAAAAGAGGATTGTTAAAGAAAATCATTTAGAAACTTGATATCTACGAAATATATGCGAACCAACGAAGTAGGTGAAGACTAATAATATGGTAGGATATAGGATCCATGTGTCCTGAGGATGCAACAATTGAGTTGTGAAATGTCGACAATATAAAAAATACTTATTTTTTTACTGGGTCTTAATCACAAATAATACACCATTCTAACAAAGATTTTTTAACATTGTTCTGCCATATTGAATTTTTACCAAAATCTTACCAGACTATCCCCTATATGACTACTAATATTTGGTCAAAATCTGAAGTCAATTGAGTTCTATAGTCAACAGTTTTTAAACTGTTGCCGCGAACTGACAGACAGACTGACACACCGACAGGCGGACCAACGGAATTGATAAATCATGTTTCTGGCATCTAGAGACGCTAAAACGTGAAGATATGTAAAACCTGATGAATTTTTTTCAGCATTACCAAAATTTTATTTGGCCGCCATTTTGTTCCGCCATCTTGAATTAGTACCACAATTTTGCTAGTTGACCCCTATACTAATCAATCGATTAAGTAGTTTTTTAGGCTGATTTTTTAAATATTTCATCCTGGATTCGTATCAAAATTTTACCAGTTGATAACAACATAATACTTTGATGTTTGTACAAAATTTGAGATAAATTGGATAAGCATCTTGGATTCATACCAAATGCTACCAGTTCGAACAGAATACTTGATGTTTTTGCAAAATTTGAAATAAATTGGATGAGTAGTTTTAATAATTTTTTTTAACATTTCACTAGGCAGCCATTTTGTTTGGTCATATTGGATTTTTACCAAAATATTACCAGGTCATCCCCATATGACTCTTAATTTCCAAACTTTGAAGTCAATCAAGTAAGTAGTTTTTTTGCTATGCCGCGAACAGTCAGACAGACAGACCGACAGAATTGAGAAAACATATTTTTGGTCGTCTAAGGACCCTGAAACATAAATAAAGATCTGAAATAATCTCGGACAGTGATTTTTTCACGATTATAATATTTCCCTTTTACGAGCGAAATAGAAGTAGAAAGGTCGAAGATATGTGTGATTAAAGTAAAATATATTTAGCTTGATGTAGAAAAATGTTTGACTGAAAGAACTTGTAATTAAATAGGAATTGTTAACAGAAAGGGAACATATTGACTTGTTAATAACATTTGAGACAGAAATCACAATTTTTTATGAGAAGGCAATTGAATACCTTCAAAAATGGCCATCGTCGTTTAAAAAATTTAACGTATTCAACTGGATGTTACTTTCTGAAATTCCCGATCGGGGAAAAATAAAGAAAACGATTATTTATTTGTATTTTAATAACTTGGAAATTTTGGGAGATCAGTGTTTTCAACAGTTAATATTTTTTTTAATTTCCTGGGTGATTAAATCTCGTCGGATATTTGGAAAAATAAAATTGTTGAAGACAGGGGGCATTATTTCTTAAAGAATACAAATATATAGACCAAAAATCCCAGCTAATTAAAATATGCGAACATATATTTGCAATTCCGGTACACAAAACAAATTGTGACTTGTAAGGGCATCTTTATCACTGACGACTGTTTATTGGACTGACTAAAGAAATCGTCTATCATGGCGAACTGTTGAAACCATATTGTATTGAAGATTGGTCAATTAAATGATTTCACCCCACATTGATTTTATTTACCCTACTTCTGACCTGGTAATTTTACGAAATGTCCCGATTTGGGGCAGAATAATTATGGCAACCCTACTTACTTATTCTGTTACACCTGAAGATTACTTATACTGTCTTTATGACATGCAGTGTAGATACAATGATTCAAATGTGGAAAAACAGTGGTATTGTAAATACGTTTTTTAGTAAGAAAGATTAGAAGATAATTTAAAAACTCTTAACTAATTTCCTATTTTTTGTACAAATACTCTACGTGATTACAAAAATCCAGCTTGGGATCCAAAATAATTCCAAATTAACCCCCTCTCTCTATCGTCCCTAAAACCCAAAAAATAGTTTTTATCAATTTCGTCGGTCCATCTGTCAGTCAGTTCGCGGCATGTGAACTACTTATCAGATTGCGTTTAAATTTTAGTCAAAAATTAGAGGTCGTAAAATCCAATATGCCCGAACAAAATGTCGGCCTAGTGAAAAAATTGTTACTAAAAAAATTAATTATCCATTACAAAAAATTTTGCAAAAAAACCAAATGTTACATTGAAATGAACTGGTAACATTTTGGTGTAAATCTAGGAAAGCAAATTAAAATGGCAACGTAATAAAATATTTAAAAAGTTAGCACGAAAAATCAATTTAATAAATTAATTTCAGATTAGGTGGGATATAGAGATAAACTGGTAAAGTTAAGATGCCGTAAAAAATAGCGGCTAAACGTAAAAAAATCTTATTTAATATCGACTTTAAATTTTGTAGAAAAATTAAATGTGATAATGAATGGAAGTGTGGGTCAATGTAAAAACTACTTATTGAATGTGTTTTAAATTATGCCCACAAATCTAGTGTGGCATAGATACGCACAAACAAACTGGCAAAATATTGATAGGAATTCAATATGATAGAACATGGCGTGCAATAAAAATGCTTGAAAAGACAGTATAAGTTATGTGTTACTAAATGACTATTTACTGAACTAAATTGTGGTCACACTTCACTATTCCTAATAAAAGGAAAGATTCATAACGAGGGAAGTTTCGGATAAAGGAAATTTACCAATTTTTTTTTTATGTGTTTTTATATATTCACAAATTGAACTTTTTATTTTTCTGTAAAAATGTATGCTAAAGTTATTGCAAATTAAAAATTAGTTTTAATCAAAAATGCCTTGCACAAAGGGCATTCTACTCAGTTCAAGAGTTCCTGAACTACTAAAAAAAAATTACAAAAGCATATATCTATAAGCAGGGATGGACCTATGGGGGGTAGGGGATAGAGGAAGTGTCCTCACCAATATTTTATCCTGTTGACCAAATCTTATTTTATGTTTAAAATTACTTCATCTTTCAATAAATTGTTAAAAGAATTAAGTTAAAATTATATTCAAAGACGAAGGGTCCAGAGTTTCCCTGTTTATAAGTGTTGTTTGTCTTTTTTTTCTTATAGGTGTGTTTTATTGTACCTAGTTTTATTTACCATAATAAAATATAATATGACCTAGCAAAATGCTACATTGCAATTTATCAATGTATTATTATTAGAAATAAAAGCTACTTGTATATATTTTGACTTATATAATGTCATTTGGAGTTCATTACTCTCCCTGATGATCAATAAATAAATAAATTGTTACCCTATATAATTATTTTATTAAAATATATTTACCAAACTAGTTTTATTTTAAACTAGAAGAAAAACACATATTTACATTTTAAATATGTTTTTTTATACAGTTTTAAACACTTGTTTTTAGTAAAAATGTTTATAACATAACAATCCTGCTGAATATGAATTTCCACTCTTCTTCATTACAAAACACAGAACCGTAGTGAATACTCACTTGCATAAAATAAAAATACAACCTAAATTTATTTCAGACTAGTCCTTAAATACTGCACAAACAACTCTGGTATCTTATCTATATTAGGAGTATGCATTTTGGAGTAAGTTAAATATTGCCTTCTCAACAACATCAACTGCTGCACAGTCACTTCTGTAAGATCAATGTCGATGGTACCACACCCAGGAATATTCACAGGACTGATGGTGCCACTGCTTTTAGACTTTATAAGTTCATCATTAATTCCTTTCGTTATACGATCTAGATCATATAAGAAATTGGTGGAACTGAGAGGTGGATTTTGGGTTGACTGATTGGGTTTGGGTGGCCCCTTTTTGAAGAGACTGGAATAAATGGGTGCCGTGTCTAAGACTGTCTCAGGATAAACAGTGAATAGTGGGCTGTCCCACCTATTTTTGCCATCTGGGTCTTCATATCTGAAAAAAAATTATACCATAAGGTGCATTCATGTAACATTTAATCTTTATCTTAACTTTTATTAATAAGATCTTGCCCTGCTATGTATTGTTTTTAGTCATGTAACTTCAATTAACCAATTGCAATGCTTATTCTTGATGACTAAAGTGATTGCTAATACTAAATGTAAATAATATAGAACCAAAATCCCTCACCTCATTACTAGAGCATCAAATGTCTCCCGTGTGTACTTTTCTTGTTCATTTTCCCTATTATTGTTGAAGCCCCACGCTTGCTCTCTGTTGATCTCAGTATGTACAGTACACTGAGTGCTTTTATTTGCTTTTGTGCCGCAAAATAATTCGTACCGGTAGCCTTTGATATAATTGAGAGCATCCAAAATAACAACGTTCGTGGGCGAAATCAATTTGAGCATCTCGCTTTTCAACAAACCTCGAATATGCTTCTCCTTGTTCGAGTCCGCGTAGAAACTGTTCTTGTCGAAGGCGGCTTTTACTATTTGATCGTATTCACTGATCGTGTGGACCTCTTTGCCCTGCTCTTCAAAGAATTTTTTGAGTTCTTCGGATCTCGTAGTTTTTCCACTACAGGGCACTCCGGTTATAACTATCAGTGGCATTTTATATTTGTTTTATGTTTTATCCATTTAATTAAAACTGATTTTGTTTGAGACACAGATTATAACAATAAACAATAAACATAAATTATTAAAATGTCAGAAGTAGGGTTAAGTATTGATTCTTCCTTTAATTGCGCTGCTGACCTAGAGCTGCCAAGGCAACAAACATATTTTTCCAAAAACCTTCAACATGGTAAATTGTCCTTTCCCTGGAGTTCCTGGTAAGCAAATTTACAGCGGTAAATGTAAAGCTATATAAAGACAGAAAAATGTTAGACATATCAAAACCTAACATTTCCGTAAAGTCAGTATGACATTTCACACTTCATAGAACGGAAGCTTTCACGGCTTTGGTCAGTAGTTAGGAAATCACTGTCCTTGGGAGTAGAGCGTGTCAGTTGGAATTAATTACTATCCGACGTTTTGCTTTCGTTTGCACGAGTCATCTTCAGGAGTGTTTTCTCTACGAGATCTCCACACAACACATTCAGTGTTCAGATCTCATGTAGTAAAAATCCCTGAGGATGCCTCGTGCAATCGAAGGCGGAACGTCGGATAGTAATTCTAATTTGACACGCTTTAATCCCAGGAACCATGGTTTTTTAACTTCTTATTTCACTAGAGTGGAATGGTTATTCTAACATTCAATTTGGAGGAATATTATTGTAAGCTCTTTTATTGTATTTTTTATTCACGACTGTCACACTTGGAGACTGTCATTGAAATGTATTATATGATCTACAAGAAGCAGGTATAATAAAAACCTAAATCGCCGTAATAATTTTAATTCCATACTACTCGGACTATTTAAAATATCACATATCATAAGTAATATTTCCATTATTAAATAATTTAAATTGTATCTTTTAAATGAGATAAATGAAACTGATTTTCATAAAAATAAAAGTTTAAATAAATTATTTTAAAATTCAAATTGACATTTGAAAATTATCATATGAACGTTTAATTGTACATTTCTATTGTTTTAATAATTTAAATTATTGGAGCTGTATTTTCATTTCATAAACTAAATTGATTTTAATAAACATAACACTTGATTTTCATGATTTCTTAAAAAATAAAATACTATTTACATTGCTTGAAAATTAAAATACAATTTAATGACATATTGTTTTACTGACAAGATTAAGTGACAATAATATATACAAGATGTTTGTGGTTTTAGAAATTTTGCAAGCGACCTATTTGACGTCACATAATAGGAAGCCATCTTAAAAATAATGAGATTGTAAATTTGGCGTACGCCTGAAAAACCAGAAAGAAGAGAAGGTAAGGTTTGTTTTGATTTTTTGAAAATAAATGTAGTGATCGTAAAGAAAACAAAATTTTTAAAACTTTTTGAAATGTACGGAAAGTATTTACTATGGGAAATACCTGCTGCCAGGAAAGCAAAATAAAGAGGTAAAATAAAATAGATGCTATCAATAATACGTTTTGTCAGTTTTTGTTATTGGACAACTTTTAAACATTTAATTTTTCGTTTTTTGCAGACAAAAATTGGCTTTACTACTTGTGGGACTAGATAATGCCGGTAAAACCGTTGCAGCAAAGGGTCTCGCTGGTGAACCTATAGATTGCCCCATTCCAACTATTGGTTTTTCAGTTATAGAATTAAAATATCGCCATTACGATGTAAAAATATTTGATTTGGGTATGCCATATATAATGCTTGCTTCAGAATAATTGCAAATAAACATTTATATTTCAGGTGGGGGTCCTAATATAAGAGGTATATGGTACAAGTATTTTGTTGATGTCCATGGAGTAATTTTTGTAGTGGATTCTTGTGATTCAAAACGCTTTGAAGAAGTACAAAAGGTTTTAAAAGATATGTTAACTAGTGATAAGATTGCGGGAAAGCCTTTACTTATATTGGCTAATAAGCAAGATCAGGAGAGTGCCTTTGATGAAATAGATATAATAGAGTGCCTTAAAATAGAAGAACTAGTCAATAAATACAAATGCCCTACCTTAGTACAAAGTTGTTGGTAAGTGTAATTAATGGAATGCGGTTATTATTAGTTATGTGACAATAATAATTATGGTTTAATGAAGTGCTTAGGGACATGATGGAGTATTTGGATTTTTTACAAATAGTAAGACAATATAACATACCTGGTGATAGGGTAGAGTTAAAAATGTTTAAAAAGCACCATAAACAAAGTATTAAAGAGGTCAAAAAACAGGGAAATCATAACTGAATCAAATAAGTAAACAATTCTATTAAATACATCTGGAATATTGTCGACAGTCATCAGGGTCATGTAATATTTTACTTTAATATTCAAATTTCACCAGAGGAATTCAGTCATTTTTTCTCATTTGCGGCAGTTGCACACAGTCTTGTAAAGAACATTCCTGAAAATGTAATTTGAACTTCTCAATGATCCCTCATCATTTTAAGCATTCTTTTCATTTCATTAAATAAGTTTTAAGCTAGATTTTAACATGGTAAAAAAGGTAGGTGATGGAAACAAAATCAGTTCTGATATTTTTGATTTACAGTAACTAAGTACCAGTTTAAAAAAATCTAATAATTCTAGCTCTTACTAAATTGATTATCCTTTGTTTTAAAGAGTGTAGTTTTCCTGGGCTGCTTAAAACAGCTGTTATGGCTATTTTTAAGGTGATAGGGTGTCTGGTCTTAAGCTACAGACTAATTTCTCTATAATATCCAAGGTGATGGAGAAATGCACGACTGATCAGGTTATCACATATTTTGAAATATGGTTTTAGGGTGGGAAGAAATACAGTTCATGGCATAATGAGTACAATTATGTTTTGTATTGTGACTTGAGCAAGACTTTGAACTGCATATTGCACTACCTTTTCCTGAAAAAGATAATATATTAAAAATCTAGTGAACACAGCTTTAAGTTACTTCAGTCATATTTAGAAGATTGCCTACAAATAGTCAGGGTTGGTGGAGTATGAGGAGAGTTGTTGATGTTGGGGAACCACAGTTCAGTCTTAAGACCTGTCCTTTTTCTAATATTTATAAATATCTGAGCATGATTCAAAATACACTCTTTGCTGGGATAACAACCCTGTTTTGCTCTGGCAAATCATTGGAAGATGATGAAAACAGGATTGGTGATTCACAGTTAAGGGCTTAGGAATAGTTTAATACCAACAAGTTGTTACTCTATAGAGATAAGGTGCAAAGAATGAAGGATATTGAAGATGTAACGAATGTTAAGTTCATGGGATATATAGATGCTGGATTAAAGTGGGATGTTCACTTAGACATTCTCTTAAAAAGGCTCGACTCCAGCATTTTTATTCTTCAGAACGTGATGAGCTTTCATGTCATTGGAATGGCATACTATATGCTAAACAATAAACAGAAGCTAAGTCTCAATCAAAACTTAGTTGAGCGTTGATTAAGACCGAGACTTAGCGTCTGTTTGCTGTTTAATTTAGAAACAGGTCTCTTTGTGAATAGTGGATGATTTACTATAATACTATACACTGTTCTATTTTGTTATGGTTAATGGCATAATATTGTGAGGGCTGTTTTCAACTGCAGAGATGAACCATTAGGATTCTGGCTGGATTGGAATCCAGGGATGAGATGCACTTTAACTTGCCTGTAGCTTTCTGTATAAAAGAATTCCCTTTTTGTAGTTTTAAACATAGAGGGAAAGAGGTTTAATTAAGCAAAACCTTTTATAGTGTTACTAAATTTTTAAATTATTATTTCTACTTAATTATTTTAATAGATCATTTTTAAAAGGTATTGTTGATGTTCATGTTGGTATTGTATTTTTGCGGAGTTTATTGTGTAATTGTAAATGTTTATATTATTATTTTACTTTTAGATATTACTTATATTTTTATATTATAAATTAAATTGTAAATATAAGGGGTGTTAGGTGTTTGACAATAAATATTTTAACACAAGATAGTATGGACCATTTTGATCTCATATATAACAAGTCTTATATAACATAGAGACTATTCCTTGTCAATTTTGAGAAAAATGGCCTTAAATTGTATTTTATATTATTTAATTTTCAGCACCATGTTAATAATTTTATTTATTTTATTGCGTAAAACAATTATTTATATTATTTTAATCTAATTCGTAGATTTTTTTTTTAATTAGTGTCTTTATTATCTAAATTTAGAGAAAATTAACAGCATTGAAAACTCAGTTTCTACCTTAAGAAAATTAGTAATTAAACATCTTTTATCATAAAAGGGATTAAACACAGTTCAATTTTCAGTGAATGATAGCAAAACTAGTGATGCTGAATAGTAAATATTTCAATATTTTAAAGAATCTCATTTATAAATTAAGCTCAATTTTTCTCCGGAGGTATAGGTAATCTTGACAAAAAGAGGTTGATATCAAAGAGCAGGTATGGACTGATAGGACAAGAACAGTTTATCTATTTTTGTCCAATACCTTCAATTGCTTCACAAATATGTATGTACTCAAAAGTTGTGAAAATGATAAAGAGTGAGATTAGATTAGATTAAAGTGGATTTAAAATGACTTTTTACATCTTCTTTTATGACTTTTGTATTTTGACTTAGAAGTTGATTTGTTTTTGTTTGAATTTTATAACTTTTTAGCTTTGTCAACAGGATTACTGTTATGATAATAAAACATATTTTGAGTTTGAGTGAGATGAATATAGATTTTTATTTTGAAAGTTTCTTCGATTAAATTATGATTGTGTCCCCCCAGGTTATTTGACAGATAAAGCAATAATTATAATTAGTTTTTTCTATAATTGTTATATAAAGTATACAAGATTTCATTCATTTCCAAGCATACATTATCTTTTTGTGAAAAAACTAAAATCATTAAATTAAATATTATAACTGGATCACAGTGAACTAAAACTGTGTAATTATTACAACATGTATGTTAATGGCTTAGATCTAGACAATATAAGTTTAGTAGATTTTTTAAGTAGATTTAATGATATTATAGAACAGAAACTTTTTGCTACACCGGTTCAGGCTTAACTGTAATTTAATTGATAAATTAAATATTTTATATATATTATAAAGTATCTGTAATTGGCTTGACTGCTGTTGATACTTTACACAAATAAATAAAAATACTATATAGGTCATTGACGGGTCATTATTTTAAGTTTGCCAATATTGAAAAGTAGGCTTTGGATTTCTATATTTCTTTTCATTAAGTGCTTTAAAGCACCCACATGTTAATTAATGGTTATATTCACCTATTGTGGCTGAAGGTTATTGCATTTTATTTGAGCGAGTTATAATTGTTTATATTTAAAAATCAGTATCCACTATTTAAATTTCATGATTGTATCTGAAAATTTGCCCATGTTGCGAAGTTGCTCCAAGAAAAATGCCTTCGTAGACAACACCTTTGAAAAATTAAGAAGTACTTATCAAGCTTATTTTTGATTTATTGCAATGTTTCTGTAAAAAATCTGTGCGGCACTTTATTGGGGATACCCTGGATAAAAATTATCATTATAGTTATTCCACATTTTTTGTAAAATAACATGATGGTAGAAAATATTACATGTAACTCATGCACTAAGGTATTTTTCTCACACCTGTGATTACGGTCCAAATTTTTGAAACTTCTTAGTGCATAAATTAAATATTATGGAGCTAGTTAATAAAAATAAGATGACCGTATATTGTAGAGATGGGACATGTAACTCATTTTAATGATGCGCTTCACTGACTGGCTCACTTTGCTGAGTCAGCTCACGGAGTCGGCTCAATTGAGCTGCGAAACGAAGGAGCGAAATACACACCTAACGTCGTTTGGCAAGGCTCCTAACTCATGAATTGACTCCCGGACCACGGTTCTGCCACCCTCGCGGCTCGTAGTTGTAAAGTACAGTGGATGGGATATCGTGCTACGGCGAAGAATCACCGCGACGAATTGGTCAAGTTTTTTGTTATATGTTATATAGTCTGACTATGCAGAATTTCTTTTGGAGATTTATCAAATAAATTAGGTTTTTATTTATTTCGTTTAAGACAGGTATTAAAACGTATAGGTATTTGTATAATTAATATTAAAAATGACTTCACGATATTGCCGAAATAAAATACATATCTAAACCTGTGCTTCGGTTTTAGTGGAGCAGATGTTAGAGCAATATCCTCAAATGCTTCTAAAAGATATTTGCTATCACAGGTGATAGAGGAGATCCCATAGCTGCTCTCTGAAGATCTTTCTTTATGGAAGCCTTTGAGGATATTGCTCTAACATCCGCTCCACTAAAACCGAAGCACTGGTTTAGATATGTAGATGATACTTTTGTTGTTTGGCCTCATGGACAGGATAATCTCCTCATATTTCTGGACCACCTTAATTAGCAACATCATAATATCAAATTCACGATGGAAATTGAATCTAATGGAACATTTCCCTTTCTAGATGTATGTGTTCAAAGGAAGGAAAATGGTACATTAGGACATTCTTTGTATAGAAAACCGACGCATACGAATAGATACTTAAACGCAAATTCTCATCACCATCCAGGACAAAAGAAATCGGTTATTAACTCACTAGTATTCAGAGTTATTTGGATTTCTGATCAAGATTCTTTAACATCGGAAACATCGAAATTGACCGAAGCTCTCAGAGGGAATGGCTATTGTACTGAAGATATTACGCGTTCAATTAAAAGACTAGTTAACCAACTCCGCCCAAGGAGAATGATAAAGAGCCTCCATTAGGTAGTGTTGTTTTTCCCTACATACATGGCACTACAGACAAAATAGGTCGATTACTTCGGCGGTCCAACATTAGTACAATCTTCAATACACATAAGAAGATTGGACAATGCTTGCGATCCCCGAAAGATCTTGTACCTTTCCAAACAGAAGGAGTATATAAAATTCCTTGCTCCTGTGGAGTGTATGTGGGAGAAACAGGACGCTCAATACCAACTAGACTTAAGGAACATGAACGATGTATTAAAAAGAAACAAATTGTTCAATCTGCTGTAGCTGAACACCAGCATAACACTGGCCATTTCATAAATGTAAAGGAAACCAAGGTTCTAGCATCGGTTCCAGGTTTTTATAAACAAAAAGTTAGAGAATCTATTGAAATATTTAAATATACAAAACATTTCAATAGAAATACGGGTTACGATCTACATCACACGTGGAAATCGATCTCAACACAGGGTCACGGTTCAGTGTTCAGATCTCGTGGAGTAAAGATCCCTGAAGATGCCTCGTGCAATCGAAGGCGAAACGTCGGATAGTAATTCCAATTTGACACGGTCTAATCCCAAGAACCATGATTTCTTAATTGACAGTGAAAAGCCGTGAAAGCTTCCGTTCTATGTCGATATTACTTAAATAAGTGAATCTCTTGATGAAAATGTAAACATACAAGCCTTGAGAATAGTTTTTGATAATAAACTAAACATAGCGTATTCGAGCCCCTTAGGGCTCGTTGCTGGACCCACTCCTATTAATAGGATAGTATTAATAAAAAATATGGCATAAAGTTGGAAAAATATGATTTTTTTAATAAAAAGTAAGGGTAGCCATTAAAAGTGTTAAAGTTATTAGTGCTTAAAGGTCAATTTTTTCAGTATTTCCGAATACACCGGAATTCACATTACTTTAATATTGACAAAATGGATTAGTGATATAAGCTTAAAAACTATGACAGTTTTATTTTACATTCAACTATTTCTGGTTAAAATGAATAATTGTTTGACATATTTAACTGCTATTTTCTTGATAACGATCACAGATAGGTATAGGACATATAATATGTTTTATACTAAGAATTTTATGTAGAATTTAAATGTTGAAAAATATACAGGTTGTTCCATTAAAAATATTCAAGTTGATAGAATTTCCACTCAAACCAGAAGTGATTCACAGATGTTATACCTTAAATCGGCAACTGATTCAATCATACAACTTCCCATAATTTTAAACTAATATATTGAAAAAATAACAGGTTGACTAGTAATTTTGTGTTCACCTGGTATGCGAAAAATCTCATACTTTATTGAAATTTTAAATCTTACATACACTTGTTTCTAGCGCAAACGAAATGAACTATAACAAAACGGACCCGGGAATCAAGGAAGGTTACGAATGGATCGTCAATTACATCGACAAAAACTACGAAAAACTCAACGCGAGAGTTCAAATCGACATACTGGAACAGGAGATCAAACAGAAGCAGGAAATGCTCGAGAAAATAGAACGGATCAGAGCCGAGAGAGAAGCGCTGTCGAAAAACGAGGATCCTGACGCCATTCAGACTTTCTCCGAGTACGTCTCGAAGATGAACAACGGAGATGTGGTGAAAAATACTGAGGAACTTGAGGTGCTGGACTTTTATCCCAATCCGGAAGAGTCCGAGGACATGGGCAATAACACTTCCGATTCGTCTATTACTTTTCCGGAAATTTACCACGTCGAGACTTATTCTGATGAAAAGGAAAGGCCCAGGAGCGCTGTTCAGATTGTAAGTTTTACATATACGTTTATCTCTATAAAATATCACATTAAATGAAAAGACTGAAAATGAAATATACAATATTCCTCTTAATGTTCGCTACATAATTATTTTTAATAGTATAAATAATTTTAACACTCCATTAGACTGCCATTTTGTTTCGATTTTTCCTTAAATGTTACCATGTTATCCTCATATGATTCTTAACTTTTTACCAAATTTTGAAGTGAATCGGATAAGTTCCCACTAAACAATTTTTAAAGTCAGAAATGTTCCAGAAACATATGTAGCAAAGCTCCTGCGATCGATTTCTAGGGCTTTACTTTCATCATGCAGGCTTGTATCCAGGGAAATCTCAACTAAGAAATCATCGATGTGCTACAATCAAAAACGAAAACGTCTAAGTAAGTGGAAGAGTTCCACGAGCCAAGCAACACTTGGCGCCACGTATAATTATGTGTACATTCTCAGTTCTTCACGGATGGAAGAATCTGATGTGTTTTCATTCCGGGTGTACATCCTTTCACCACTGTCGTTCTGAAAAGAACTGAAATCCAATTGACCTTAAATCAAAGTATTACCTAGGAATCACCTGGTAAATATTTTGTTAAAAATCGAAGATGGCGAAACAAAATGGCGGCTTAATAAAATATTTAAAAAGTCAGCATGACAAAACTATTTATTAGTGTTAATTAAAAACACTGTTTGATAAAATGTATATAAATTTATTAAGGTTTAAACTACAACGAACGAATGGTTAAATAGAACTGTCTTAGAAAGGAAACATTTTAAAACATTTACAATATTATTGGCCTTCATAATTATCGTTCTAAGAAAATATAGCTGGCAAAACAACAACAAGGATAAGGCAGCCTAATTTTAAAACTATAATAAGGTATCTGTTCGGCGTAAAGACTCAAATATTATTTATTCAACAATTAGATTAGTTTCAAATATTGCAAGAATTAAGTACAAAAAATAAAATTGTGGTACGAATTCAAGATGGCGGAATAAAATGGTGGTCAATTAAAATATTTGTAATCGGCAAAAATCCCCCTCCAAGGTTTTACATAGCTTTAAGTTTTAGCATTTCCAGGTGTCCAAAAATATATTTTTTTCAATTCTGTCGGTCTGTCTGTCAGTTCAGGGCATAGCTTAAAATCTGCTTACCCGATTAACTTCAAATTTTGGCCTAAAATTAAGGGTCATATGTGGATGACCTGGTCACATTTTAGTAAATATCCAATATAGCGGAACAAAATACCAGCCTGGTGAGATATTAAACAAATTAATAATCCAAATTAAATCAAATTTTAGCCAAAAAAAGTGCTACATAAAAATGAACTAGTAACATCAGTCTCCCTAAATCAAAGTGTTTGAAAATTTATAGTTACAATTAAGTCACAATTGCTGTCAAATTTTAAACAGAAATATAAATTAAGAGTCAAAATAAAGGAGGCATGAAATACGATTACTCTGAAATATACATATTTATTCAATGTTTTAATTATGACATTTAGAAAAATTATTTATTCAATTGTTAAATATGTCATCTTAAACCTATAAATGTCAAGTTAGACCTGGTTTAAATTTAAACCTCTTTAGTGAATACGGGTGGTAGTGTTTTTTTGGTATGAATCCAAGATGACGGCTTACTAAAATAGTTAAAAAATCAGCCAGAAAAACTATTTATTAGGTTAAATTCAAATTTTGTGCAAGCATTAAGTGTGATATAGAGATTAACTAGTAAAATTGTTCTACAAACTCAAAATGGCGGAACACAATAACGATAAATAAAATGTTCAAAAATTAACATAAACACTTTCTCTTATTTAATTGACTTCAAATATCTTAAATGTGATGTATATGTGTTACCAAATAACTATAACGAGGGAAGTTCTGGGCCAAGGAAATTTACCGATTTTTTAGCTTTGTCACGAAAAGACAGACAAACTTATGGAAATAAAAAACATATTGGAACATACCTATCCTCGGTCTATATATCACACACAAAAGTCGATAGCCAGACACGTGTCGTCTCCCCTTTACAAACCTATTTTGGACTATCCTCTCATATGTTATTTTTCTAGCTCCCAGTTTCTTTTAGAGTTTGAAGTCACAAGATGTTACTCTAGTTTTTTTTATACCTATATTGTTTTCTTAACCTTAATTTTACTTTTGTAAATTAAACACCAAATACCGTTTAATACGTATATTGATACTCAAAAAATATATATCTTTATAAAACATGTACAAGACCATGTTCTGATTTCATAATAAAATTACATATTTATATTCCCTTTCCTTTTTATTTATTCTAAAATTCATTGCATACATTTATTGTCCAGCAACTAACTGACATATTATGAACAGAAATACTCTTTTCCTAAGGTCAATGTTGACAGATAATAGGACATTTGTATCCCTCAAATGCGTATGTAGTTACATTAGTACAACCTCAATGTATTGATTTACTCAGTCCATCTTTAATAATAACATGTTAGTCTAGAGTAAAAGAACGTGGCACCTGTCAATTACTACGTTTACTACGCCTGTTATAAAAAGGGCCTAAAGTTATGACAGTTTATAATTTAAAACCACTAGGAAGACGAAGGTCCAGCATAGAGCACCTATTGCCAAACATCCTTGATTATTAAATAGTTGTTCATATCTTGTCTCCTAATATAACTTTGATTAACGCCCCTAACGCTATCATGTTATTATTCATATTATCATTATTATAACATTGTACTCGAAATACATACTCCGTCGCACTTTCATACCTTTTGCACGAAGCTTCTAGCATGCATGTTGTACGCAAATGACATTACGATTAAATATTTAGCTCATTTTTTATTTTAAACTACCTACCATCTGATTTTGACCTACTGACCAAAACTTAGTCTTGAATGATACACAAACAGTGGTTGTTAAAACCTTACACCCTATAGAAAAAGAAAGTGAACTAAACAGAGGTTCGGAATACCGTTAGATTTTTTTGAAGAATAAGTGACTTTGTTTTGATGCAACCAGATATTTAAAGGAGGGGTCCGCGTGGCTCTTAGAATGGCGAAAAATTAAGTATCTTGGCAAATTTCCCCTTTTATTTAAATTCTCACCTGTGAATTTTTGTTTGTCAGTTTTCTCTCCCTCGAAATTTTGTGATTTTGATCTAGTACTCATTTTTAAGTTTCTATTATTTTTCATGATGCTTTGAAACGTCTGCGACGGACTTTCACCGTTTCGCTTAACCTTTACCTTAAAAAAAAATATAGAGATTCATTACCCACAAAGCGTGCTCTAATACTCAAGCTTTTTTAAAGAGGGAAATTTAGGCTCTCCTTAAATAATAGTTTAATTTTTTTTGGTGCCCAACCTTACAGAAAACAGTTTATCTTATTCTTTAATTTATTTTTTTTATGTAATCGCCACGCAAAACATCATTGGACTAGCTTTCACTGTATCTAAACCACCGGGCACCGTTCTTATCGGCGTCACAGGATTGAGATACACTGACCATACTCAATAATTCGACAATTAAAACAATTTCCTGCAAAGCAACGTACAGTCGTGCACCGCTATAAAAGCTCTCTGCGTCATCGGCACTGTAATGTCACCCACAGGAAATTATTTAGTTTAGACGCAAAAACCACAGAGTTGAAATTTAATTTATATCTAGCCCTCCCCTCTCGTTATTTTTTCTTTATTATTTTTTCTTTTTCAAAATCTATGAACAAATTGGCAGCGTAACAACCTTTACCTTTAAAAGAAAATATAGAGAATGCCAAATTAGAAGTTCTGGATGCTTTTATAGGCTAGTCCCCCTTTGCATCCCTTTACACGTCGCGAGGTGCAACTTTCACCCTTATTGCCAAAATCACGTAATCGTGGGAATGGAATTTAGAGAATTTTACCTACTCTGTCCCCTTTTGAGACATTCATGCGTTCTTGTCTGCATTTTAAACTTTATAGAAAGCGAGTTTTCTACACGAACATTATTAAGTGAATTTGTTTACTTGAAATCTATGTCCATATTATAACACACAGTAGTATGTTCCTAGTTAATAAAAACTTTAAAATATTTTTAATACTAAAAACAAGAAATTTTCCGATAAAATATCGACCCCAGGTCGATTTACTTCAATATTTTTTGGAATCCAAGGATCTTAAAGTGTAAAAATTTAAAAAATTCCGAGCGGTGATTTTTTTACTATAACAATACTTCCCTGTTGCGATGAACTCTATGATCCGGATTCAATGAATCAGAGAAAGCCGTTTTCCATAAAAAGTCTAATTTTTGACTCTGTATAAGTCCGTGTTTCTTTTTGACGTCTTTTCATTTTGTGATTCTTGTACCACGACTTGCAATAAAGAAATTTATTATTCTTATTATATTATTTTTAAGGTAAGATACCAACTTCTGATGAACAGCGAACTGAGGAGAGTGCAAAGTGCGAAAACTAGAAGGAACAAAACCGCCCCGGCCAAGCCTCCCAGAGCGAGAGAGTTCATACCAGTCGAAAAAATGGTACCTGAATTGAATCCATCGAAAGTATTATGTGACGTCAGATCTGCAACGAACGACAGGATATTCACCATCACCAAGAACCACATGGGTCCTGGTGGAGACTTTTACGCCCCAGGTACTTCTTCGACGACTTTCGATATCGAGGAAAGGTTTGAGGTTAAAAAGTTACCCCCCATAAGGGTTAAAAGTCGGGCGCAAATTAACAGAGAAAATGATATGAATGGTATATGTGTTATAGATGTGGAATGAATAGAGTTTTGTAAATCAATTCTCTCAAAGGTTATTTCTAACGTCTGGAGGAATTCGATCTCATTCTAATTTATTTAGTGGTTTGAAAGGTACTAAATAGACTGGTGGATAAGTGAAACAATTCGAGCTAAATTTGACTCAAGTTTGATCAATACACAATGTACGGCAAGTCACGGTAATTTTGAGACTGAGATATATTAAAATAAACATATTTTTTGTAAATTTTACCCAGCAGCCATTTTGAAATTTCAAAAAATGCTTGCAATTTGAAAACTTACATTATTTCGTTAGCTGGGCCATTGAGTTTACCAGATTTGACACCTTTCTTTGTAAAATCAATTGATAAATAAAAAAAAAACATGCTATTAGAATATTCTTAGTCCCTCTCTAACGTTTTGTAGCAAACTTGGTATAATAATCTACAAGAAGAGACTAATTTAATGAGGCAGTAATATACAGGGTGTTCCTTTTATTCCAAACCGCGCTGTTAGCAATTCTTTTTAATCACAATCATATTAGACCAGAGATAGCTTCTGGTCTTTTATAGAGCTACAACGCTTGCATAGGACGTTTTCTATAAAGGAGTTCAGATGTTTGTTTCTGGTTAGTGCATTGAGTGAAGCCCACAAAGTAGTTAAATTTCTTGCCAGAGATAAATAATACAGGTATATACTAAAAATGATGCAGAAAAAAGATATTGCGAGCAAAAAACACAATTTACACCCTAAGTGAAGATGTAAAATAAAAAAACTTGTCCAGAATGACCTAAGGATTCAAAAATAATGAAAAAAGTGGTTGCTACTTAAGATTTTAATTGCCCTGAGGGCCAAGGGGTTGAATGTAATGCAACAACAAATACTTTAACAGTTGTGCCCCTTGATATGTAAATTAAAGTGTTTCACCAAATTTCCATAGTACACCAGTTAAAGAAATATTAAATGCTATTCGTTTTCAAATTGACACTGATATAGATAATAACTAAATACAGGCAATCTCTTTGACTGAGTGCTGATGTAAACTGCACAAATCTTTTTATTGTCACAAAGATACTGATTTATAATTGTGTAAAATATTTTATGGCCTCGAAATCTATATTATTATCACATATATTAAAATTATTGTTACATATTTCGTTCAGTTAGAGCTTCATCGGGCCACGGGACATTAATTAAAAACACAACAAACACCAGCAATAGATGGCAAGTGAGGATAACTTCACTTGTGCTTACAGACGTAAGGAACTGTGTCTGGTGTGAATGCCTTCTCAAAAACGTCACGATTTCGTTCCGCGACAATCGCGGCATTGCTGCAGTCGCGATTAATCCCGTCTAGGGTATACTGTACAAAATCTGAAAACAGATAATGTAATGAATTATGTTACAACACATGTCAAGGCATGGGTTAAATTTCACTCGAGTTACTTCAGATGTCCACCAGTGTATATTTTATTAAAAGACAAAGGGTAATAACTGTTACATAAATCTTATAATGTTTTATTTGTTTTTATAACATTTTATATAAATGATCTCACGTTAGGAACAAACGGTTCTAGTCATTAACAATTTTTATATTTTTGTAAACATGCACATTGTTATTGTTAGTTTTAATAAAAAAGTTACAAAATTAAAAATAAATGTTTTTTTTTTTGTTATAAAATGTATACAGTAAGTATACATTAACGTTTAAATGGAATAAATTCAATATCTTGAAATTTATTCCTATTTTTAAAAACTGTTTTACATGTCACTTTGATTTTGACGATTCCAGATTTTTTGCTAATTCCAATAAGTTAGCTCTTTCAGTTTGGAAAAAATTTCAACTAGCAGAATCAAAAACTTCAGCAACGCTATAAGACATGTGGGATATTACAAATATGCATTGCAGAATTCTAATAAACAACAAAGGTGATTGTAACTTTTATAGCAATACACACACTCGAAAAAATATCAAAATTACTCACAACTCTGACCCCCTTGACAACAGTAAAACTTCTATTGAAAACTCAGGCAAGCATCATTTATTGAGCTCAGAGGCATAATCAATAGCCTCAAAAATGGACTGTTATGGCTTTAATATAATCCTTATAGACATCATAAAAATCTTAACAAAACCAGTAATTGCCGATATGTTCAAAAATGTTTAAGAATTATTTGGCTTCTAGGATTCCTGACTTTTGAGAACAATAGTATATTTCCAAACTAGTGCTCAAAATAAGTCTTTTTCACACCCTGGCTGCAACTGATCGAAACATCTGGATATATCAAAATTATATATATATATATATATATATATATATATATATATATATATATATATATATATATGTATGTTTTGGCTATTGGTCGTATCTCAAATTTACAATAATATCCAGGAGGCGCATTATAAGATTTTTAGTAAAATTAAACACGTATTACTGATAAATGTTTAAGTAAATTGGTTTGTTTCCTTTGGGTTTCTGTTGTATTTTGACTAATCTAAGAGCTACATACATTGCAGTTTCTGTGGTTTGATGTTAAAGACGTTTTTTTACAAGTTTATTGGAGTTACGACCATTAGCCAAAAAATGAAACAGCGGAAATGATTAATTACGACTTACAGCCAAAAAAAATTATGTTTAGAAATTGAAATGCATTTATTTTAACATTTATTAGTAATTAACAACAATAAAAACTGTTTAATCAACATTATATAACAACAAAATATGATTAGGTATTGAATACAATGTGAATAATAAAATCAATAATTAGTTTTGAAAATGCAAATTTTGAAAAAATATTTTGTGTTCTAAATTTCTTATAACCGGCATGTCTGAAGTACAAAATGAATTTAAATCCCTATATTTTTCTGCAGATGTTTTATTTGGACTAGTATTGAGAGATGTTAAGGGGATATCTGGCAAACAGACATTTCTTTTTAAAGTTAAAGATCTGTATGTGTCTGTATTATGGCAACTTTTGAAGTAAACTTTTTGTAAATTTTGTTTTGATATTTTCACTTCTTTTATTTTTGTCCAATTAATTTTTTCTTTTTGATCATCAGTCTTTATATTTAGCAATCTTACCTCCTTTGATAATTTCTTAAAATCTTTGAATAGTTAAGCTGGTTCACAGTATACGGGTGTTTCCTTCTTGCGAGGCGAATTATAGGTATGAGTTGAGACGGTGTGAAAATTTCTCCACATTTTTTTAAGGTATAAGATATCGCACTGTGGGCAGAATCCCCTTCATTCTGCCCATGGTATGGTTCGAAAAATCTTAAGAATATCTCGTCTATATAAGTGCTTTTTGCAATGAAATACAGTAGCATTGAAATCATAATGGTCTGACCTGCACAGCCATTACAAAAAAGATTCACAGTTTGAATGCCATTTTTGTCATTTTCTTGTAAAAATAAATACACTGCTGTAGATATTTCCGAGGATCCTCTCTTACTTTCAGCTTCATGCCAGACAAAACAGTTACATCCTTTTGTGCCCAAATTGTAAAGTTGTAGTTACTTAGTCTATTCTTATAGAATACCTTGGAATTATTAGATATAGGTAAATATATTACTTGCTGCAAGTCGAAAACAGCACTTATTATTGTTGGATTATTTTGTGAGTCCTTTTTGCATTTATTTTTTATATCCCTAATTTTTTCTTTTTCTTTTATATGAGTTGTAAATCGTTCTTGCAGCATTTCTTTTTCACTATCTTCGGCCTCTCTGTAGTGTAAGCACAAACTACACTGGTCTTTTTTGGGTCGATTAAATGACAAATTAAATGATTTAAAAATTTTATAGTAGGTACTATAACTAGCAACTTCTCGTCCTTCTATCTCGTTCTTGTACATATCGTACATTATAGACAATGATAAATCTCCATGGAGATATTCACGTTTAGAAGATGTTCTACAATAATGGGATTCTTCTCTAGGGAACCTCTCAATATGATGTTTTACATCTTTATATATTTTTGCGTCTCGCAATTTCTGACAACTGGATCGGCCTCCTCTATTATCTTTTTCCAAAATAGTATCTTTCACTTTTTTGATTGACGTAATGACCACTTTTTCTGAAATTGATAGTGTATACAAAAAAAATTTCTTGCAAACTTTTTTGGCCACACCCCTTAAAGGCAAAAAGTACTTAAATGAATTTTTTCTTCTAGAATGTTGGTTTCCTTTCGTCTTTTGTTTAGTTTGAGAACGTGAGCAGTATCGAGTAATGTACTCTCTTTTAAACTGAGTTGATGACAAACTCCAATATCCTTTAAAAATATTTTCTCTATCCAGTCTATTGAACTCACCGCAACATTTTCCAATTTTACTACACTGCAGAGTGTTACAAATTTCATGTTCCTTTAAAGTTTTAGCTGGAATCTTCTTATTTGTATAATAACTTGTGTATTCCTGTCCTTCCATTCTTAACTTACTTGCAAGCTTCTTTTTATTAGTTACATTTCTTATTATGTGTTCCCTTCTGCTACCTTCAACGCTATATTCTTCTGGAGTTCTGTCCATTATCAAACACTGTGTAAATGAAATGACATCAGGTGATAATATATATCGGGATTTTGATCGAATTTTCCATGTAACGCACACGAGGTAACTTCTTCCAAAAAATGGTCGTAACACAGGAGAATGAAGCAAAGATGGCAGCTGCTGAACACTTCCACAAGGCAGTTAAAAGCCACAATGTTGATTAGGTACTGGTTGCGACAATTCTGGTTTCCTTAATTTTGATGTATATAGTGATAAAGGTAAATTATATATATATATATATAAAAAAAAAAATATATATATATATATATCTATTTCAGTATATATATATATTTTTATATATATTTTATATATATAATACATTTTGAAAAAAAGTGGACTTACCTGTTTCACAATGCAGCTGCTATTTTTTAAAATAATAGAGAATTTATTTTGCATAACAAAAATGAGACGTCAAAAATGACAGTATATAAAAATATGCCATAGCAACAAATCACTTGTTTTGTTTAGTCCATGGATAACCTGATTTTATCTTATATTTGGAAGCTTAATTATTGTAGATATCAAAAAAATTGTAATTAGCGAAAAAAATGTATTTATATATACGTGTATCTCGGAAATAAACAAATAATTCGCAATCAATTAATTTAAATGGTCAACAATAATTAGGCAATAACAGTGGGTCACTACAAAATAAATCCGCACAGAAATTTTTTAGTGTTTTCTTTTTAAAAATAACCGGGCCAATGATATCGTTAAAAACAATAATAATAGATACCGCTTATTTAGACACATTGGCGATTTTCAAGTCATTTTTAAGATGGATATAACGCGAATTTCTCGACTCAGCACGGCTCCCGTTATTAAACTAAATAAGACAGCATAATATACAATATATATACGAATTGCAAAAAAATACGAGATACGACTTATAGCCATAATATCAAATGTCGTAATATTAAATACGACATTCCAACATTTATATTTTATTTCATCAGTAATTTATTTTTTCCAATAATCTTACCAGCATACAAAGTAGGCAGTTTTAGGTATCCACTGAGCAACCTAACTCAATTTTGAAAAAAAATGAGATACGACCAATAGCCAAAACAACGACGATATATATATATATATATATATATATATATATATATATATATATATATATATATATATATATATATATATATAATAAATAAAATGGCAACCAAATACAGGGTTTTTAATCGCGAAAAAATCACCAGGTTTGACATATATTCACGTTTTAGCGTTCGATCCTAGATACCAAACATATTTTATTATCAATAACGGTCAGTCTGTCAGTTCACGGCATAATTTAAAAACTACTTAGCCGT
This sequence comes from Kuschelorhynchus macadamiae, assembly GCA_030620095.1. Classification (NCBI taxonomy): domain Eukaryota; kingdom Metazoa; phylum Arthropoda; class Insecta; order Coleoptera; family Curculionidae; genus Kuschelorhynchus; species Kuschelorhynchus macadamiae. The sequence goes on from JAUTXW010003098.1 coordinate 257,912, forward strand.
TTGACTTTAAATGTTGATCAAGCATTAAGAGTTATATGGGGATGAGTAGGTAATATTTCGGTAAAAAACTAAAGTCTACATGGCAGCCTGGTGAAATGTTAAAAAAAATATTACTAACGAATTACTTATTCAGTTTACTTTAAATTTTACACAAAAATCAAGTTTTAGATAGTAATGAACTGGTAACATTTTGGTATGAATTCAAGAGAACAAAATAAAACGGCGGCTTAATAAAATATTTAAAAAATTAGATTGAAAAAACTTTTTATTGTATTAATTTCAAGTTTTGTGCAAGCATTAATAAGTGTTATATAGAGATAAACTCGTAAAGATGTGGTACGAATTCAAGATGACGAAATAAAATGTTTAAAGAATCGACGTAAAAAATCTTGGTATCTCCATAGGTTTTAAATTTTGTAAAAAAACAAAGTGATTTAAGCATAAATTGCTACGAACTTAACATGACCAAACAAAATAGCAGTGTTGTCAATGTAAAAACTACTTATTGAATTTATTTAAAAATATGCCTAAAAATGAAGTGTGGCATAGGTAGGAACTGGTAAAATATTGGTAGGAATAAAATATGTTGGAAAAAATGGTTCTCAATAAAAATGTTTGAAAGGAGTATATATATATATATATATATATATATATATATATATATATATATATATATATATATATATTATATATATATATATATATATACAGCAAAGGTTAAATGGGGGAAGTTTTAGAGGAAGCTTATTGCATTCGGTATCTGGCTTCAGATTTACGATAGATCAATAGGGTGGGGAAATATTGGCGTAAAACCGAAAATGGCGGATTTCGTTATCGCTAGTATATAGAATATATTTGATATAAATGACATTATCACATTTTTATAAATAGATATATATATAACCCGCAACCCGCCTCAAGTTTCATTTTTCTTATGACCGCCATATTGGATTTTTCGATTTCAGGAAAGAGCCTAAAATCTCCAGTCTAGTAATATCTCACAAGTGCATTACAGATTTTAGTGTCATCAAAATATCACACTTCGTAAATTAGGTTTCAATGTTTTTAAAGAAGGCCGTGATTTATTTGTCACAAGATTACATTAATAAGTAAGTAATATATTGAACGCATTGAATTTTCAATACAACATGAACGTAAATAAGAGCTTTAACTACTTTGTAAGTGGGTAACATTAATTTACAAATCTGCAAAATGACGTCCATTTGAATAGAGACATTTTTGACAACTGTGAATGTTTTTCGTACAACCCTGGTAAGTGTATTTCGGTTAATATTTCTAAATGTGTCCAGAACTCTTTGTCTCAGGATTTCTATGGTCACTGGGGGATCAAGTTCATAGATTTCATTCTTCTTGTGACCCCAGAGGTAGAAATCTAACGGCGACAGGTCAGGGGATCTAGGAGGCCAAGATATTAGACCATTTAAAGAAATTATTATTTCGTCAAACTGCTCTCTTAAGAAATTCCTGACTTGAATGGTATTGCGAGCCGGACATCCGTCTTGCTGAAACCAAGTTCTTCTTAATTCATCTTCCGTTAGAATAGCTCGTAAGGCTGGTACAACTCGGTTTCGGAAAAGCTCTAGGTACCTCTGCCCATTTAGGTTGTAGTCAAACAAAAATGGTCCAATAAATCGATTTCCTGAAATGATTAATAATTTATAAATAGGTGCCTAACAGTCAAGGGCGGCAGAGTCGGCCGGGTGGTACTAGAAACTATAAATTATAAAGTGAAAATTATCTTTATTAAAAAGTAGATATTTTTTTTCCAATAATAATTATCGAAACATCCCATAATGAATGAGCTTGTATACAGTTGAAACCTATACAGCTTTATTATGAAAAAGAAAAAACATATTTGGTTAGCGGGAAGTAATAGCCGTAATCACAATATTAAAACACCAAACGTTACTTCCAAATCTGATCTGGAGACGTCTCTCTGCCACTCCATGAGGATTTTGCACAGCCCAATGATGACGGTTGTGCCTATTAAAGACTCCACAATTCGTGAACCTGCTCTCATCGGACCACAAGACATGATTTACAAAATCAGGATTTTCATTACATCTCCTAGTATACCACTCACAGAACTGTAGTCGTCTTGGAAAATCAGTTTCCTTAAGTCCTTGTACTATTATGGGTTTGTATGCATGGTACTTATTCTTTTTTAAAATTCTCTGTACTGTTGATTTTGGCACATTAGTTTCTTGTTCTACAGTTCTTACCGATGCACTAGGGTTTTCGTTGATTGCTTGTAAAATGTTTCTGTCTCGATTTTCATTGTTATTATTGTATCCGCTTCTAGGTTGTTCAAAGGCACCATCATTAATTAAATTAACGATTTGCCTGAATTGGGTTTTATGAGGCTGCCATCGTTCGGGGTACATCTCCAAATACCTTGCTCAGGTAACGTCGGCGTTTCTATATGAATGAAAGTACAGAGCTAACATGTCAACCTTTTCTTCATTTGAATATGGAATGCCGGCCATTTTCTATACGTTTTGACAATTTATGTGTCAGATTTATGATTTTATTGGGACAAAAGCGTACCTACTACTTATTAAAACACAGCTTTGATACTTTCAACTATTTAACTTAACGTCAAAGTCAAAATCCAATTTTGTTACAGATAAATCATGGCCTCCTCAGAAAAGCATTGAGAGCTAACACTACTTTAAATCATGGCTTCCTTAGAAAAAAGTGAAACCTAACTTTACGAAGTGTAATATTTTGATGATACTAAAATCTTTAATGCATATGTGAGATATCACAAGACTGGAAATTTCAGGCTCTTTCCAAAAATCGAAAAATCCAATATGGCGGCCGTAAGAAAAATGAAAGTTGAGGCGGGTTGCAGGTTAACAAAAAACCATGAAGACGTGTTGTATACGCCATCTTATTTGTCTTAAAAATGTGTCCCAATAATAATGTCACATTTTAGCAGCTGTCAAATTTACCGTTCTGGATATACTGACCAAAAAACGAAATCCGCCATTTTCGAGTTTTCCCCGATATTTCCAAAAACAATTGATCGATCGTAAATCTGAAGTTGAATATCGAATGCAATAAGTTTCCTCTAAAACTTTCCCCATTTAACCTTTGCTGTAGGTATACTAGGAGCCGAGATCTCTGTATAGAGAAGTGAATCTGGGACACACTGTATATATATATATATATATATATATATATATATATATATATATATATATATATAACGTGTATTTTATACTGAACTAAATTGGGTCACACTTTTTCTAATAAAAAGAAATATTCATAACAAGGAAAGTTCAGGGTAAAGTAAATTTACCTATTTATTTATTATTGATGACTGGTAGTTGATACATTTTAAGTCTTACAAGAGCTCTGTTTGAAAATTGTAGGTAGACAATGTAGAAAGTGCATTAAACTCGTTCTATCGTACTTACAATTGTCTTTGTTATTTTAGTTCCACAACGTTTCGAATGGTAACTATCTCTAATCGTCAAGTGTAAACTAAATGTTAATTCTAAAGCTACGGGCTTCTGTACTAGTCGTGTGCGGTGATGTGTGAAGTCATGCATTGATTCCTTTCTATGAAAGCTGCTTCTATAAAATTTTATTTTCGCCAGCGCTGCTCCTATGCCCGACTTTGAGGTATCTCTCTTTTGAATACGATTAAAATGCCCTTGATCGTATACTAAGAGGACGCTTTTTTTCTTCAACGTACGTGTCAGCACATTCACATTGGGTTTGGTAAAAATCTATAAGAGCTCTTCCAATTTATTATTTATGATATATCAAATTACCTTTTTAATTTTTTGAACACCCTCAATTTTCAACCTACATTTAATATTGTAAAAAACTGCTTTGTCTTTTTATATGATGTCTATTCTAACTGGTGACAGACACATCACTGTACCCCTAACCATTATTCATATATTAATAGATTATTTTACAAAACTATTGTGATCCACATTTGGTCTCTTAATGTAGCCTATCTGGTACAACTTTAAAAGCAACCAGCTATATTAAACATCACAAACAATGTTGGTTTTCTTTTATAGCCATCAGACACAACAAGACTTAGGCAGAATTTTCTAGTTTACAGCATTAATTTTCGATTATATATGAGCTGTTTCAAACAAAATAGCATATATTTTACTTATCTAACTGGATTATTATTTGATATTGTAATCCAAACCGCAGTTTTATCTATACTTTCTATAATACATTTTCAAAATGACAATCTAAATGACGACATTCCAGCGCTTAGATGGTCGCCGCTGATTGGCTGTAAGTTAGCGGGCTCCTTCTTGAAACCTTGACCTGTAATATATTTAAAAATAAAACAACTATATATTAAATAAACATAACTTTATTAACATCATTTTTAACATCTCACTAACAAACATACTAATTTTTTAAAAATAAACAAAAAAGGTCATTTGCTTTACGCCACTGTTTTATAAACTCGCAGCATCACAGAGCGCTATGTTCACTACAAATAGCCACTACTGATTTAACTGTACGTGGCCACACTGAGGCGCGTACGCCGTTTACGCTCCAATCGCGCCTAGGGATGTGATTTTTTATCGATGTTTCGATAGTTATCGGTTTATCAGTCACAATAAAATTTAGATTACCGGCATTTATCGGCAATCTTTTAAACGCTCACATCAAATTCCTTAAAAGCTGATAACGTAACTTTTATATGATTCGGAGGGCCCGCTTATAGTTTTCGGGCTTCACTCCCCACATTAGTCTATATTAGTATGTATGTTTGCAACTCAAAAGTTTTCCATATTTCTATAAACACTGAAACTAGGCAAATATTAAAACTGATACTTGCCGAATTTTCGATAAATGCTTGTAAAGATTTGCAAAAATCTAAGAGGGTGAGTTTTCACAATTGAAATACTTCCCTCTTACAAGGGAAGTAAAAACTATCGATATTTGTATATTGATAACTTGATACATTGATAATTATCGATATGTGGAGACCTATCGAGTTTTCACCGATAACAATATCGCCCGTCCCTACTCGAGCTCAATGTGGCCACGTCCATTTAAACCAATGGTGGATATTTTTAACGTGCGAAGATACCGCTCAGTGTGTCCGGGGCTTAAAACACTACTCTTGTTAGGTCTGAAGCTCTCGTTGATATGAAAGTAGCTTACTGACGTCACTGTTATTTCATGGAAATCAATTTTTAAGGTCAAATAAACTACAATGTAACAAAATTCCACTTTCATTTATACTAATTGTTTTGCTTGAAATTTAAACCCTCATCAGTTTTTGTGCACCACCTTTCATTATTAAAATCCACAATAAAAGGATGACTGTTCAAAATGGTTTCCAACAGTGTAGACTTAACAATAATCTAATATTTGTACATGCAGACTTTAAGCCCTTTCTGTATCTAACTTTTCGGCTATTTGACAAGGGGTTAAAAATCATTTTAAAATTGTTTAAAAGTTAAAGTATAATGATGGGATTGTTTTTTGTTTCAAACATTATATAACACAATTTTTAATAATAAATTCGTGGTATTTATGCCGGTAATAATAACGTTCTCTCTCCGCTCACGGGGTAGCCAAGCACTAATCACACAGTGTTGCCAATTGATGAACTTTGCTGAATACCTTTTCTTGCTCCTTAGAAATTGTTTTAATATATATATATATATATATATATATATATATATATATATATATATATATATATATATATATATATATAAATGTTTTATATATTGCTGCAAAATAGCCAAAAAATACCATACATATTTGAAACGCGAAGTAACTAAACACATAAAATTAAAACTAACAACAAAATGTAAAATATTTTACTTTGTAACCAAACGCGGTTCAAAAATATTGTTTAAATATTGGTAAGGAACTGGTTTCTGGCCGTACTATACGACCATTTGAAGGTTTATATCAATATTAATCAATCAATTAATATGCAAATATTTTTACAAAACCCGGACCTATAATTCCATTTTTTTCCTACTGGCCATTCTAGGCATGAAATCTTCATATATCTGGCCAGGGCTTAAGAAATAAGATTTTGTTTTATACATTGTATGTTGAAGTAAGCCTATAAAAAAATCCAGGGAATATAAATCAGGTAAACATACGGACCTTTAAAGTTTTATTTATAGTGGCGTCGTGGTAGCAATATCTATATATTTATTGCAGCAAACTCTATTTTTGAATTTTTATCATGTTGTTTTACATTTAATTTGCTAATTCCCAAACACCTTTTCGTTTATAAGGCGAATAAAAAAAAACAATAATATATTAATCATAAAAGCGATTTTTTATATACCCTGTAATCAAGTTCACTGGGTCTAAATTCTGAGTCATACCTATCTTCCAGATAAAATTTTTGGTCACATAACTATCAACTTTAAAAAAATTATACTAAATTTAACTTATAAATTTTAGGAACTACAATTTTTGAATACTTATTTTCAGTTGAGCGTTATATAACAAAAAATTTAACTAGAAGAAGCATTTACACAACATTCATTCTTCTTGGAATTTGTCTTATTCGTCTATGGACTACATGAAAAATATCCTTCTTAATATCAACAACACTATCAGGGCGACTATCCCATATATGACCGACGTCCAGAACTTATCCCTGAAAAAAAAAAGAATTTTTCGAGTTCAGTTCATATCAAATTTAATTCATTAATATATTATATTATATTTATTAATATATATATATATATATATATATATATATATATATTTAATTTTTGCAGGAAACCGGTCTACAAGAAATTGCTTTTGATTATGTCACATATATATATATATAATATATATATATATATATATATATATATATATATATATATATATATATATATATATATAGTAAAGGTGAGGGGGTAGTATCTAATCTAGATTGCATATTTATTATAGATTACACATTTGATATACACATGTTTCATGTAGATTAGTTCTAACAAAGTCTAGGTAAGTTTTCTAGTTCCTAAAATGTGATAATACCTCTGGGTCGTTCACTAGTTCACTCAGGTTTTTGAATGTGCAATAATTGTACATGATTATATCCTTGACTGGCATAATAACCAAATTTCTTCAGAAATATATTTTAATAATTTAATGTTTTTCCAACAATCCTGCAGTAAATGTGGATTATATTTTTACTTCCCTCATAAAAGGGAAGTATTGTAATCATGGAAAAAAAATCACCTTCCCAGGTTTTAACAAATCTCTCAGATGCCGAAAAATATATATTTTTTTCAATTCCGTCGGTCTGTCTGTGCGTTTGTTCGCGGCATAGCTATATAATTACTTATCCGATTGACTTCAACTTTTGATCAAAAGTTAAGAGTCATATGGGGATGTCCTGGTAACATTTTGGTAAAAATCCTATATGGTCAAACAAAATGGCGGCCTAGTGAAATGTAAAAAAAATTATTAAAAAACTGCTTATCTAATTTTTCTCAAATTTTGCATAAACATCAACTATTATTTTGGAATCAACTGGTAACATTTTGGTACGAGTCCCAGATGGTGAAACACAATGGCTGCTTAATAAAATATTTAAACATTCAGCCTGAAAAATCTGCTTGATGGATTTATTTGAAATTATGTGCCACAACTAATTATTGTATAGGTATGTTCATGTTTTACATATCTTTATGGTTTAAAGTTCCTAGTTGCTAAAAATATGTTTTATCAATTCCGTCAGCCCGTCTGTAGGTCTACCTGTTATTTCGCGGCAGAGCTTAAAGTCTTCACATCAGATTGACTTCAAATTTTAATGGAAAATTAAGAGTAGCCATTTTTATGAAACAATGTTTTAAATTTAATCTAATTAACGTTAGTCCCTATTTTAATGTTGAAAAATGTCTTGAATATTGTTGTATATATGTGAAAGATTTTAATTTAAATATAGTACTCTTATACTGCTGCCCTGCAGGCAACTTTGACACCTTTTTGGCTTCCTCAGATGGGGTTTTAAAACATTTAACCATAAATAAACCAATCACTGTGGTAGGTGATTTTAATGTAAATTTTCTTGCAGTTAATGAAAATGTTCTTAAAGACTGTGATATTCTTGAAAGAAAACAAACAATATATGAACCAACTAGAAGGCAAAACTGCCTTGATAACATCTTTGTAGATTCTGAAATGGAACTTATATCTGCAGAAGTCCATGAACTGTGCTGTTCTGACCACAGAGGCCAAATAGCTAAGGTTTCAGTTATGGGGAGAGATTTTGAAATAACTCATGATAGTTTTCTCTGCAGACCAATAACTTAGAAGGGTAAGTTTGCATTCTATGAACAAGTCCATATGACTGATTGGAGCTTCGTCAGTATGAATGACGTGTGTGTTGAAAGTAAGGTTGCTAGATTTATAGTAAGTATACTTGAATCCGCATGTTTGGAATCTTTCCCTGAAAAACGTTATCAGGTAAGATCGGATCAACCGCATAAAATCAGCTGGTTCACAGAAGGTCTAAGGGAAATGAGGCAACAATTGTTATTTTTAGAGGAACTAAGTAGACAATACAGGCATGCAGATATATCTAAAATATATAAAGATTTTAAAAAACGATATTAAAACACAATACGCATAGCTAAAATACAAGCAAATGACAACTTGATTCAATCCTCAAGTAATCCAGCACGTACCATGTGGGATATTATAAATAATCAAAGATGTATTAAAAAAAGCAATGCGACGGCTAGTATCTCTGCCGAAACCTTTAATGAATATTTCGGTCAAATAGCTCAAAAAATAGCAAATACCATCCCTGTTTCTACTTTTTCCAACTTAGTTTTAATGAGGTAAGAGATATTATAAATAGTCTTAAAAATAAAAAAAGTAAAGATATATTTGGTTTAAATATAGAGCTAATCAAATCTATTAAAAATCTTATAATAATTCCTCTTACAAAACCTTACTAACCAATGCATTAATAATAATATTTTTCCTTCAGTGTTAAAATGTGCCACTATAACTACAGTTTTTAAAAAGGGGGATGCAGAACAACCGGAGAACTATAGACTTGTATCGTTATTGCCAATTATTTCAAAAATTTATAAAAAATGTATGTCAGTGCAGGTTGTCAATTATTTTGAAACTAACAACTTGTTCTCTCAGTGCCAATATGGTTTCAGAAAAGACAAAAACACAGTCTTGGGTATTTTGGATTCGGTTTCCTGTATTATAGACTCTTTCCATGGGTTACAGTCTGATGCAGTTCTCCTGTGTGACATAAGTAATGCATTTGATTGTGTCGACCATGACATACTCTTGTGAAAACTTACAAAATATAACTTTAGCCCCGAAAGCATAGAGTTAATAAAACCATATCTACTAAACAGGAGGCAGGTGGTAAAAGTTTGTGGAGTGTCATCACAGGAAAGTTTAATCAATATTGGAGTCCCCCAGGGCTCAGTTCTTGCACCCATTCTTTTCCTCATATATATTAATTACTTACCTGACCAAGAAATACCTGGTAGGTACATTTTATTCGCGGACGATACAACAATCTCTTACGTATCTGATGATATTGAAGGGGCGTTTGAGGCTTTAATGGTGGCACAGGGGAAGGCTGAAGAGTGGTTTAGTCTGAACAAGCTCCATCTCAATAAGGAAAAAACGATCAATATAATGTTTTCTTTGAGGGATGATGGAGGTGTGAATGAGGGAGTAGAGAGTGCTAAATTCTTAGGCGTGCATCTGGACACAAAGCTACAATGGCGCACACATATAGATAATTTAAGCAAAAAACTAAGAGGTAACATCTTTCTTCGGCGCAACCTTGTAAACAATGTGTCCAGTGAGACTGTGCGAACTGCTTAACATGCCCTCTTTTATTCACATATCTCGTATGCTTTGCTTGTCTGGGGACACTGTGCTGGGACTAGCCGCATCTTTGCTTTACACGTAGAGCAGTAAGGGTATTGGCTGGTCTTGAATATAGGGATAATTGCAGAGCAGCATTTATAGATCTAAAAATTTTGACAGTGCCATCCTAGTATATCTTTGAGAATTTGCTTTATGTGAAGCAGAACGAGAGCTGTTTCAGAACCCATGGAGAGGTGCACAATCACAACACTAGACATAAACAAAATCTGATTACTCCCTACTGGAGATTAAAAAGGTGTCAGAGTGGCCCTGAGTACTGGGCTATAAAGTTTTATAATGTTCTACCTGAAAATATAAAACTTTTACCTCTTAAACATTTCGAAAATAGGATTAGGGATATTTTAATAGAAAATGCATTTTATTTTTTCAATGAATTTATTTGTTTTAATTTCTATGTGTTGTGATTCTTGTATTTTGTTATTGAGTATTGAGTATTGAGCATTAAGAGTTATATGGGGATGGCCTGGTAATATTTCGGTAAAAATCGAATATGGCGGAACAATCTTAAAAACATTATTACTAAAAAAACTAATTAACCAATTAAATGAATTTTTGCACAAAAATGAGGTTTTACATAAAAATTAACTGGTAATTTATTTTTTTAATTTTGATATGAATCCAAGATAGCAAAACAAAATAGCATCAGATGGAACAAAATGGCATCCAACAAAAATGTTTGAAAAGAGAGTATATGTAACACATATCATTATGTATTGAACTAAATTGGGTCACATTTCACTATTCTTAACAACTGGAAAACAAAATCATAACGAGGGAAGTTCCCGATAAAAGAAATTTACCAATTTTTTTTTTATTTATACCAATAATACTAAAATAACAAAGTTGTCAGGTTTGTAAAAAATAACAGTTCAAACAAAAGTAATAAAATAAAAAATATGCCACAAATGTGTAATAAAACATAAAATTAAGGTTTTTGTTGTAAGGTTTAACCATAAAAAACAGTTAAATCCAAGAACATATAAATAGCATAAGTATTAATGAACTGGCGAAGTCTATGTAATTAAGTTACCTTTTACTCCTCTCTATGCTGGCCCTCAATATTTCATCTGTAATTTCATTTTGGACATCCGTTATATTGGAGGTACTGGGTAAATTTCGCTGTCTCACTGTATCTGGCTCACTTTCTGATGTAGCTTCCGGCACTAAGAAAGGAACTGCTCGAGGCTAAAATTTATTGAGTTTTGTCAGACAAATCCTTATTTAAGAAAAAATTAAAGGGTAGTATGACTGATAGAACTACTGAATAAACTGAATTAATTAATAAATTTAAAAAGATCTCCCAATGACCTAGTCAAAAACATATAATTTTTTAAAATTAAATAAGTCAAATTAATCGCTTTGTAAAACCACAAAGTTCGTGTCCAAGTACAATGTACTAGTAGGGGTCATACAGTGAGGCCTGACCAGAGCTCTTTTTATTTCCCTTGTAAAAGTGAAGTATTGATCTTTAAGTTTCAGGATCTCTAGATACCGGAAAATATATTTTCACAATTCCGTTGGTCTGTCTGTTCGCAGCATAACTAAAAAACTACTTAACTGATTGAGTTCAAATTAAAAGTCATATGATGATGACCTGGTAACATTTTGGTAAAAATATGGTGAAACAAAATGGTGGCACAGTCAAATTAAAAAAAATATTACAAAAAAACAACTTGTCCAATTTGCCTTCTTATTTCTTGTTTTTTGAAAAATATTAAATCTTTCAGTTACTAGGTGTAGCTTTCTGGAAATATGCCTGATCAAGGTTTTTTTTACTGGTATATGCAGCTGGATCAGTGAGTAGATAACATCATCGACACAGTTTCATCCAAAGATTAAGGGTAAATGAAGTAAGTTGTCCAATTACGTAACCGAGATATTCGTTATAATCAGCTGTCGTAAAATCATAATTTTGATGTAAGGACGTAGCCGATGCATCCATCGGACAAGGCCCTTCTGAAACGTACACTACAGAATGCTAAACATTCCAAATGGTACGAATTCGCAAATAACTTTTCAGGTCCAAAAGTAACAAAATACATAAATGTAACAAAATTACACAGAAGCGACGTGAACAAGGACAGACAGAAAACATCACAAAACAAATCTGCTTAACTGCCTTTTTAGCTGCGAAGTGCTGAGCTTAAAAATGCCATACTCCAGGAAGTGACGATTGTAATAATTCCTTTATTTAGCATTTAGCTAATACATAAAAAGTATAATAAAACTTATCTTAATCAAAACAAACACTCAAATACATATATCAATAAAATAAAAATTTTACAAATCACTTTATGTACAATTATTTATTAGAATATAGTATGTATCACTCTCCCATTAGATGTCTTTTTAAGAGTTTTTTAAATAAATCCAATTTTGGACTATCTTTAATTATCTGTGGCAAGGAGTTAAATTCAATCAAACCTCTATGGTTAAGTGCTTTCTCAGTACTCCTCTTATTTTTCATATACACATAAAAATTTTTGTTATTTCTTGTTGGATAGGTATGTATAGACTCGTTCGTGACAAGTTTTTCTGTCAGATAGTTAGGAGTTAGTCCATTTTTAATTTTATTAATAAGGATTAGTACTTGATATTTCAAAAATGATTCTATAGAGAGCCAATCTAATGCCGTTAGCATATTTCTTATAGGTGTTTCTCTTTTTTCCCCCAAAATTAATCTCATACATCTGTTTTGAAGTTTTGGCATCCTGTTTAGCTCATTTTTGTTAGCAAAATAGAGTATTGAGGAGCTAAAGACCAAATGTGGAAGGATTAATGTGTTAAAGACAGTAGTCTTGGACCAGCGAGTAAGATATGGTGAAACTCGTGACAAAAAATTAATGTTTTTGGTTATCTTTCCAATTATATACAATATGTGTTCTTTAAAACTAAGATGTTTATCAATAATAAAACCAAGATATTTAATATTTTCTACTACTTCTAAATTATCACTACCTACTATTATATTTAAATTACTTGATATGAATTCATTTTGAACTTTATTACTTATATGCTTTATAGCATAAATTTCGATTTTTGTATATTTAATTTTAGTAAATTTGTATTAAACCATTTATAGAGATGACTTAATTCTATATTTATTGTGGAAGTTAAGTGAGTTAAATCCTTTGAATTAAAACACAGCAATGTGTCATCTGCAAACAAGTGTTAAGAACAATTTTTTACTACCTGGTTTATGTCATTAATATAAATTAAAAATAACATCGGACCTAATGTACTTCCTTGTGGAACACCATTATTGTTAAACACTTCTGTGGAAATTTTGTTATTAATTTTGGTAACCTGCTTTCTATTCTTCAAATAATCTACTAACCAATCAAGGGCAGTATTACTTATACCAATTCCCTTCAATTTGCTTATTAGTATATCCCTATCTATACTTTCAAAGGCCCGTTGTAAATCAAGGAACACTGCTCCTATTGCATAATTATCATCCAAGAAATTCTTTCATTCATAAAGAACAGTCTGAATAGCCGTTTCACAGCTGTGGTGATTCTTTCGAAAACCGGATTGATTTACCATCAGAATATTATTTGCAGCAATAAATTTCATTAATTGTTTATATACAATTAATTGGGATTACTGTAGATAACTTCAATAAGGATGGAATCTGTCTAGTTTCTAAAGATGTATTTATGATGTTCAGAAGTGGCCCTTCTATACTACTGTAGATATTTTTTAAAAATTCAGGTGTTAGTTCATCTGGACTTCCTTTGTTGGGCAATGAAAATACAGTTTCCCTTAGCTCTATGTTATCAATTAAGCAAAATAAATCAAAATGGTCTTGCAGACTGGAATTATTTATACTTGGTGTCGTTTCTGGTCCTATAGTTTTGTCAATACCATGTATTATATTATTAATACTTTCCACAAAATAAATGTTCAAATTATCTGCAATTTCTTTTGAATTAATCAAAACGCTATTGTTGATTTCCAGTTTAGTAATAGTTTTTTTATTAGTTGCAGAAATTAATTATAATATTAAATAAAAATAAATAATTATTTTTTGATAAATCATATTAATAAAAAATATTTTGTTTTGATAATATTTTTTTTCTTTCTTCTCTGATAACTGACACCACCTTATTTCTACATTTTTTGTAATTCAATCTATTATCTACCGATTTATTTATTTTTAATTTTTTATAACTATTGTCCCTAGCCTCAATTGCTTTTTCAACTCTGTCATTATACCATTCTTTAAACTTTGGTTTTATTACTTTTTCAAGTCGTGGAGCTATATCTTCTAATGCACCTTTAAGATTATTATAAAATATATAATATTTAATATTTAAAAACTCTATACTCCCATTTTATCTGTGATAATCTATTATTTAACACATCATAGTCTATCCTACCTCTTGTTTGAATAGTTAAATTATCCTTCCTAACCCTTTTTATCTGAATATTTATACTTACAATAAAATGATCACTTATTTGAGGGGTTTCCAACATCTTACATTCCAAAAGATTAAATTTGTTAGTCAATACTAAATCAATTATGCTTCCACCCTGGTTATTAGGATGTGTTACTGTCTCAACCAGTTGGTGTAAACCTGTATCATATACAATTTCTTTTAGTTTATTTGAGTATGTAGTTTGTGCCAACCAGTTAATGTTAAAATCACCCATTATTATAATAGGGTACCTACAATCAAGCAGACTTTCACACCATTGTTCAAAAAATCAGAGGCACTGGCACTGGGAGAATGATACAAATTTCCCAAAATGTACTATTGTCCCATATGAGCTACTTTTATTACAATAAACCAATAATTTTTTTGAAACTGAAATCTATCAACATTTAAAATGGTAATACAATCTTTTATATAAACTACAACGCCACCTGTGTGTCGATTGTAGTTGCATGCTAGCCGGTCAACAAATGCGCTAAGCCCATAATTTGTATAGTGGTATCTTTCTAAAAATAGTTGAGATTGTCTTGTTCTAATAGGAACCAAAAATGAGACTGACCCCAGCAATATTTCACTGTCAATCCCTCCATTGAGTAATTTGTGTAGAAAAATAAGAAGTACCTTCCTTCTTCGAAACTCTAGGGTTTGCAGGCCACAAATAAGAGCTCTTGTATTATACGTCAGACCTTGATATGGAACATTAAATTTAAAGAGGTATTTTGCAAATCTATTTTGTACTTTTTCGATTCTGTCAATGTGACACTGATATGAAGGACTCCATATTTCAGAACAGTATTCCAAAACGCTCCTAACCAATGAGTTATAAAGACAACCAATTGCTTTGGTATCAGTCACATGCTTTGTATGTCGTTTTATAAAGCTCAGGAATCTAAAACCGTTAAGTACAATGCTAGCAATATGCAGATTAAAAGTTAAACTTTAATAACAATAAGTTAAATTTTAACATTGAAAATAACACCCAAATCGGTAAAAGAAGTAACAACTTCAAGATGTATATCATCTATGAGGTAGGTGAAGAAACATTTAGAAATGTTAAGATGCAGATAATTAGTGTGTCACCATTTGACGAGCCTTTCAATGTAAGACTGTAGTGACATGTAGACAGTTTAAAACAACATACTATAGCGTTTAAAAAGAGTAAAAATACAATTGATCGAATATGTGAACCCTAGGGAACACCCGACGTTACAACAACCTCCCTGGAACCAGACAAGTTGACCTGCTGACGACGATTAAACAAATATGATCTGTCCACTCTACATAGTTTTCACAAAAACCAATTTGCTGCAATTTCCATAATAGAAGCTGATGGCAAACACTGCCTCAAAAGCCTTAGATATGTCAGTGTAAATGACATCAATCTGTTGGCCAGCCTCAACTGATGTGATTAAGTAATTCTGAAATATTGCAAGATTTGTAGTCGTTGAGCGACCCCGATAGAAACCATGTTGCATACTCGTAATGTAGTGTTTTAATGATTCAATTATTCTATTCTATTCTATTCTATTTAAAGCTAACTATTTTATTGTTGTTTGTACTGCGACGCCACTAGCCAGTTTTACCGCAAATTTAAAATCCTTATCCTATTCTGTGATTTTTGGATTGCTTAGATATTTTTGATATTCCTTACCGTTTAAAAATTATTTCGCAAAATGTCCATTCATGCATGGTCATGCGACATGTCATATGGAACATGGAAAAAATTGTAAAATTGTATGTTTACTTGCTTATTCTTTAATATACAAAGAAGTTATGTAATAAAATTTTGTAAAATCATATTTCTAAAAGTAACATAAGAAGAACCAAACATATCAATGCTATAGAAACAATAATTGTATATTTTTACCAGCTGATCTGTTACATGCCTAAAACCATAGTTTGTGCGGTGTGGTCTTTTATAAAAAGTGTATTTGTGGCGGGTTGTTCTTATTGGTATTTTAAAATATATGTTAGGCAGAAGCATACTGTCCATATTTCCATTAATTAATTTGAAAAGAAAGCCATTGCATTATTTCTTTTTTTCTAACCCAACTAACTGTACACTAGTAAAATATGGTATATCTTTATAGAGGAATCTATACTTATAGAGAATACATTTACAGAACTTATTTTGTACTTTTCCAGATGTTTAACACAAAAGGCATAACATGACCAGAATACAAAACCTTATTCTAAATTGCTGCGAACTAAACAACTGCACATATTTTTTATGGCTTTGGTATTGTTGCTATTTTCAAAATTTCTTATGAAACCTAACATTCAAAATTTTTTTAAAACAATATTGTATACATGTGCATTGAAATTCAAATCTTGGTCAAATACGGCTAAAATCATTGAAAGTTACTAGTTCTGCCAAAGAATGATTATTTATACATAATTATACTTAATAGGAAACTTTTGACGGTGAAATCTCATGAAATTACATTTTAGAATATTTAATTTTAAAAAATTCTGTCACACCATCTACGACAACTATTTAGGTCTGACTGAATTAAATGAGAGTTTTCCACTCTATCTACAATAAGGAAGAACTTTATATCGTCTCTATAAGGGAAATAGTCTCAGTATTCAAATATGGTCAGAACATCATTTACGAATAACAAAAATAAGACTGGTCCTAACTGGGTTCCCTGAGGAACTTCTGAAGTAACTTTGATTTCCTGGGAAGTAACTCTCTTCACTCAGCTTCAACTTTTGGATTCGATTGCTGAGGTACAACTGAATCCAGCCCAGATAAGTGGCAAGAAGCAAAGCATGACATACACTGTCAAATGCCTTGGTCATATCAGTATATATAATTTATTCAAGCAAGTACAATTACAGGCCCGTAGCCCAAGTAGTACAATAATATTATATAAAGGAAAGTTACAGGGGTTTAAAAAATATATAACTAAAAATAAAGTATCAGAAATACAAAAAAATATACAAGTATTAAAGACTTGCGTAAAAGTTTGATGTGTTTACTTGCGTATTTTTTTTTTTTTTTTTATTATTGTTAAATTGTGAGTTGTTTCAGTAATTCGTGCTAGACGTGTTTTATAGGGTTCGAAATACCTTTGAAAGTGTTTGCAAGCCCTGGTTTTGGATATTTTTGAAGTAAATCGTTTGTAAAGTTTTCATTTTCAAGGGCAACCATAACCTACAAATCATCACATGTGATTTTCCTGTCAACCGTCAACACTGTCATTGTCCACTCTCAAAGTTTCCAACAACGTTGCCAAACAATGTTACCACTGGGTAATTGAAAGACCTGGTTCCGACGTTGCCAAGCTGGCGAGGTGATTAAGCGTCCTCGAACTATTGTAATTCAGGGTCGCACATTATTGCTACAACTTATCAAAACCTCTTAAAGAGTGCCTATTTTACCTAATATAGTGAAAAGAAAAGAAAAAATAAAAAGAAAAAAAACTTGTACAAAATCCATTCTGATAGTGAAATAAATGGCTTCGAAATTGGACTTAACCTCAAATGAGCTTACTTGCTCAAAATGCAAATCTCTGTGTTATTTCATAGACACTTCTAAGAACAAAGAGATTAAAGAGCTGTTTGGTGCACCCTGTGATTATTGCAAAAAGGTGTTCTGTAGAAATTGCAAAAAAATTTCGTCAAATGAAATCAGGGTCCTGACTACCCAAAACAGGATGCTTTCCAATCACTGCTCAGAATGCCTGGAATCTATACATAGTATGTTGAGTGATCTTGTTAAAATCAAGCAGCAGGTTGATAATTTAAGCTCGGAAACACAAGAACTGAAAGATAAATTAAACAACGCCTCAAACACCACTCCAAGCTATGCACAAGTGGTAGCAGACACAAAATGCTTAAAAGATCAAGTTGAGGAACTAAAGGAGTCAGTAAAAAGCCAACCTACAGTCTTGCCAAACAACATTCGGCCCCAAGCAGTCGAGATGACCATCGAAGAACTTAATGAGAGAGAGAAACGAAAGCAAAATGTTTTGATATTCGGAATTAAAGAATCCTCCAAAACTACATTTGAGGAAAGAACTAAGGATGAAGCAGACATGGCCAAGCAAGTTCTCTCAAAAATTGATGCCAACATAAAACTTGACAATATTAAGGTCAGAAGAATGGGTATTTATGATGGTACTAAAAAACGTCCAATAAGAATAGTTCTCGAATCCACTGAAGATGCAGCAAAAATCCTGAGAAATAAGACAAAACTAACAGACAAAGAGGTATATATTAAATATGATCAGACTAGAGCACAACTACAATTTCTAAGGGAAGTGCAAAAGGAGTTAGAAGACCGTAAGAAGGAGGAGCCATCTCTTATCATAAAGTATTTTAGTGGCATCCCAAAAATTATAAAACCTAAAACTACTCCAAAAAACTAAGTAATGAATACTCTACCATCTCTTTTTTCTACACTAACATAGGATCACTTGTTGCAAAGTTTGATGAGCTCTTAGTAGAAATAAAATGTAACAGTCCGGATATAGTACTTCTCACTGAAACTTGGCTACAAGCTGATATTACTGATGCAATGGTTACAATACCTGGTTACTCACTTTTTAGAGAAGATAGAAATGCAATAAGAGAAGATGGCAAAACAAAAAGGGGTGGAGGAGTTTGCATTTACATAAAAAGCACTATTCAGGGGCACAGAGTGGCATGTTCAAGGGTAGACAACCAACTCAGAGATATCAGCGAGTTGGACTCTGTATGGGTAAACCTCAAGATATCATCACTTGACCTGCTGCTGGGATGTATATACAGACCACCGTCCTGCTCAACTACTGACAACGTAAAATTTTGTGAGGCACTGGGAAGAGTGAGCGAGAGAGAAATATCCAAAATGATCTTTGGGGATTTTAATTACCCAGAGATTGATTGGCGAAACAAACAAGTAACACAGGCGAGTCATGCTGCAGAGGAATTCCTGTTTACCTATCATGACACCAGCCTATATCAGCTTATAGACTTTCCGACAAGACATCGACTAGACACCAATCCATCTCTCCTAGACTTGCTGTTGGTATCTGATGAAAAATTGGTTACAGACATTACTTCACAGCCACCAGTCGGAAAGAGTGACCATGTGGTTATTCTGGCCCACATCCAAGTGTGCCTGGATTTTAAACCAATAATCAAGGAAAAACACAAAAATTACTGGAAAGCCGACTACGAGCAAATTAACAGATACATTTCTGAGCACTTGGGTGATCTTGGAAGGGAAGGCTGCTATGAAGACTTTGAGGCAGTGGTATTGCATGTAGACACACATCATGTCCCCCTACAACAACATAAAAAGGTGTCAAAGAAGCCATGGGTCACAGAACAACATATTAAACTAATAAACAAAAAGAGAACACTCTGGCACCGTTTCAAGTCTAGCAAGGATGAGCAAGAGAAAAACAGATATCAAATCTTGTACAATAGTCTAAGGAATGACATAACTCAACACCTTCGAGAAGCGCGAGTGCAGTACGAGAACAACCTAGTCAACCAAGGACCGAAAAAATTTTACCAGTACTTAAACAACTCACTGGAATCAAGGCATGTAAACTTTGCACTATCCAATAGCAATGGTGAGACAGTAACTGACCCCTACAAGATTTCGGAGATATTTGCTGAACAGTTTTTCACAGTCTATGTCAAAGAGAACAACGGTTCACTCCCTGCATTAACACCTGGAACTAATTCAATAGTCTCGATAACAGACATTCACTTTACTGAGGAAAAGGTTGAAAAAGCCCTTGGTCACCTAAAATTGCAAGCAAGCCCTGGTCCTGATGGTGTTTCGCCAGTGCTGCTGAAGAACTGTAAGTCAGCATTAAGCAGACTACTGTCCCAAATTATGAATAGCTCTATGCAAACCTCAGAACTGGCCCCTAGCTGGAAGAAAGCTATTGTTATTCCTATATATAAGAAAGGAAATAAGTGCCTGGCCAGTAATTACCGTCCTATTAGCTTGACATCAATCCCCTGCAAAGTAATGGAAAAGATCATCGCTTGGGAACTAACAGAATTCCTAATGACCAACCACCAAAACCTCCTGGCAAATCAGCATGGTTTCTTGCCTCGACGCTCTGTTAGTTCCAACCTTGTTGCTAATTTGGAACTGTGGACCAAAGCGCAGGATGCTGGATATCCAGTAGACATAATATATCTGGACTTTGAAAAAGCCTTTGACACAGTGCCATTTGCAAGACTAATTTCAAAATTGCAGCACTATGGCGTGAGAGGAAAACTGCTGGAGTGGATCAGGCAGTACATAACTGGTCGAACATTTCAAGTCCGGGTAAATGGGTGCCTGTCTTCAAACTACAAAGTGCTAAGTGGTGTGCCTCAGGGTTCAGTTCTGGGCCCCCTGCTGTTCTTGGTATATGTGTCCGACCTATCAGAGAAAATGATGTGCAATGTGAGTATGTTCGCCGACGACACAAAAATCTTCTGTGATCCAACCATAGAGCATGGAGATCTGGTAGAAGACCTAGCCAAGCTGGAAAGTTGGACAAATGACTGGTTGTTACGTCTTAACACCGACAAATGTACAACACTGCATATAGGCTATAATAACCCAAGACTGGAGTACAGCATTAATGGCACTACGTTAACATCCGTGGGTGAACAGAATGACCTGGGCGTAACCCTATCAGAATGCTTGAAATGGGAGAGTCAGGTGGCAAAGGTGGTAAAACGAGCCAACATGCTGGTATACATGATTCGCCGTGCATTCCGTGAGATGTCCCAGGAAACCCTGCTACAAGCATATAAGACCTACATTAGACCAATTTTAGAACACGCTGTGGTGGCATGGTCCCCATACTTTCGCAAGGATATAGACCTTTTGGAGCGAGTACAAAGACGTGCAACTAAGATCCCACCAACCCTAAGGAATCTTCCTTACGAAGAGAGGTTAAAACGTCTTGGTTTGACAACATTGGAGGAGAGACGGAGCCGGGGAGATCTCATAGAATGCTATAAAGTAATATATGGCCACTACTCTTGTGAGATAGATTTTTTCCATCGAAACACTAATACCAATTTAAGGGGACATTGCCTAAAACTGTGTTCAGAGAGGTGTCATAGACTCTCAAGAAAAGAGTTTATTACAAACCGTGTGGTGACCCAATGGAATAGCTTGCCCGAGGACATTGTGACCGCACCCAGTGTGAATAGTTTTAAAAACAGACTAGACAGTTTTCTAAAACGCTAACTATAAAAGTGCAATAAAAACCAAAGCATGTGTAAATAGTGTATATATTAAAGAAATGTGCAGTCTTACCGGCTTTGCCGTCTACTGCCTGACTTTATTAATAATAATAATAATAATAAATATAAAAATATAAACATAAAAATGTTGTTATCTTAAGACATAAAACACTTAATTAAAAATTACAAAATATAACATAGGATTTGACACACATCACCAGACGTCACACATATAAAATCAAGAAAATGTCAATAGAGATGGTTGGGAACATGAAGACCACTCAAGGTTGATCTTACCGATGTGTTGAACTTTATATGCTGCAGTTGTAATTCGAATCAAATGGTAGATATTTATGAAAATACCCCATGAATCTATTCATAATCTCATTTTTCCCAATATCAATATGGCTGTAATTTAGTGAAAAAGTCTCAGGTTGCCTTGTCCTATGGGGAGGTACTTTAAAATTAAGCAATGCCAGTAGTTCAGGACAATCAATCCGACCAATGAGGAGTTTGTGGCCAAATGATAGGGTTAGTAACATTGCCAAGCGTTCGCCATGTGTCAGCAGCGATCTGTTTAAAAGGCAAAAAGTTGACAAACTTCTCTCTCTCTCTCTCTTTCGATTCGTGAGATGTGAATCCGATAAAATGGCGACCAGACGTTACAGCAGTAGTCGAGATGAACGCCTCCTGCAATGACCTAATTAAACTCCCAGATCATTCACCAAATTAACCAGTTCGAGCCTACAGCCACCGATGCTATATGATTCGAAGACTGGAGATTTCTTTCTGCCAAATGAAATAATTTTACATTTCGCCACATTTAGCTGTAAATGATTTTCCATGCACCATGAATCCAAACTCTTGATATCATCCTGCAAAAGACTACAGTCATTGGTATCTCTGATAACACAGTAAATTTTAAGGTCGTCTGTAAAGAATAAAAGATGACAATGTTTGAATATAAGCCCCAAGTCATTAATAAACAGAGGGAATAGGATTGGCCCCAAGTGGGATCCTTGTGGAACCCCAGATTTAACCACAAATGGGTCTGATGAAAAACCGTCAATAACTATAGTCTGAACTCGATCCTCAAGATAACTTCTAAACCAAGACAGTAAAGGATCTTGTATTCCGTAAACTCTCAGCTTTTCGAGCAGAATAATGTCAAGCCCTTCTCTATATTTTTGCTAACTAGATCCTGAAATTCCTACAAATTTTTAGTTCTTAATGCATTATGACCTTAAAATGAGGTAGACATGAATGGACACTTTGCTAAATAATTTCTAAACGACACGAAATATATAAAAAAATTTAAAAGACCAAAAAACTAGAAAACCGAATACGGAATTCATGTTTTATTGTAAAAATGGTCAATGGCGTCTCAGTAAAAATTTCTGAGGAGTAAAAGGGGATGTGACCTGGGAAAACGTAACACCCTTTATATTGTTCTAAAATATATTATAGCCATTTCGAAGGCATTGTTTACCGTGCAGTGTGTATCAAATATGAATGACTTATCTCTAGAAACATATGAGGTCAATCAAAAAAATTAAAACTTCAACAAACACCCTGTATGTCAAAAACGAAGGCTATGTCCTCCATTTTTAGCTATCGATTAAATAACACACTGTATGTACAACCCTTTTGGAATTAAAAACATATATATCTTTCTTATTCTTTTTAGTACGTTAAGCATCATTTGGTGGGCTTGTAAATATCTGAAGGCTCTTAATAATGTAGATCTTTAATCGGTAGTCAAGGATAGTCAAAATGTGGCGTGGCTTCTTTTGTTTAAAAAAAAGTAGCACAACGTCGCGAAAACCGGATCTCTCTATCTTCACTAACAAGGGAGATAACTTGTAAAATTATCGAAACTTAAATATCCTATATATTGCGTAAGTGGAGATTTAGTGCTAAAATAACATTGGAGTGTGTTACAAAATGTACACAACAGCTGTATAAATTTATTTTTTAGACTCATAAAAAGACATCACTATACCATGGTGGTGAAATTGTTGATGAAAACAAACCTTACAATGGATTTTCTGTCGTAGCAGAATGAATAAAAAGCATTCAATACTTTCCTAGTAAGTGGTGCAAACTTAACCATTGCTGTGCTTGTGTTAATAATGATGTTGCCTATTTTCAACACTGATTTTAAAAAAATGTTCTAAACGTCTCTCATAATTACCTTAGGTTTAAGACTGCTAGCTTCATTTTCATTTTTATTATCTAATACCTCATTATCTGGTGGTTTTTCCTTTGATTTAGTCTCTCCTATTTCACTGCTTACATCTTTTCGGTTAGCATCCTCTTCCGCCTAAGATACAAAATTTACCTAAATCACCTAAATATCCTGAAATATCTTTTACATTTGTTGCCCGTATATGTTTTTAAATTATTTATTACTATAACTATAATCAAAAATGCTTATTGTTCATACAATTTTAAATTTACGGAAAATTCGAGTGAACAAAAAAAAAAACAGGTTTTTCCACAAAAAAAAAAGTAATTTAATTAACAAGTTTGCTCATATCTATTACATACATACATATAAAATTCATACTTAATGCATTTTATTGAATTACATGTATGCTATGACACTGACTACAGCTCTAGTCCTACCGGTATTTTCACCACGTAAGTTCAACCGGTGTTGTTTTAGTTATAAATTTCACTAATACTCAAAAAGTTTTTTACTTCCCTCGCAAAAGGGAAGTATTGTATTCGTGAAAAAATCACTCTCCCAGGATTTTACAGATCTTCACGTTTTATCGTCCCCAGATGTACGCGATATATAACCCCAAAATTTTGGTAACCATGTCCAGGTCAAATTTACATTTTTATAGTCAACTGAATTTTCAAATTTATCAGTCAGTCAGTGCCAATAAGTTTATTATGTTATAATTTAGCAACATAGTATCAAAGCAACTAAATTTGGTAGATTTAAAATATTGTCTTATCCTTAAGAAAAAAATAAGAATTCGCAGGGCCTGTTTATGAATATCAAACTTGTAAAAAAAGAATAACTACATTCAAATAATCACATAGCTTTTCAGAATGCACTTACTGATTTTTTTTCTATTTAAGGTAGAATAGTTATATACAGATAATGTAACTTTCTGTCAATTATGAATATCTTTTTAACTAAATAATAATAATTATTAATATTAAAATCAAACCTTTAAGGCAATATTCTGTAACATGCTGCTCTCTTCTTGTGTCAAAGCAGGACTACTGGCATTTTCGGCAGAAATAAGTTTTTCCGCAATTTTCCCACATGTAGGACACTCCCAGCTTTTTGATTTTCTAGCTAGGACTTGACGTTCCTCAGGCGTGTAGTCTAAAGAACCAATTGTCCCAACACCTTAAAAATAATACATAATTTTATGTCACTATTTGTCTAAATTGTTTAAGGACCATTTTTTTTTTTGGAAGGAACAACTACTCTTCTTTTTACAAAGCCCAAGTTTAATACATATTAATTATGTAATTTTGAAATCAAGTGTAATTAAAAAATTACTTTTCAGATTGAAAATTAACTTACCTCTCGTGGGCATGAAAGCAATTAGAGCAAGTAGGGCTGTTCTGATTGACCAGGATGGTTGCCATGTTTCCGGATGGTATCCAGAAATAGAGAGGCAGATCTTTTTGTTTATTTCAAATCTTCCATTGGGCTAAAAAATATTTTTACTTCACAAAGGGGCTTTAAAACACTGTCAATATTGTTTCTGTTTACTTTATAGGTCAGATACATTATGGATATATATTAGATATAATTTTAATGATAAAAAAATAATTATAGGAGTCATAAAAGCTCAATATTCTATACAAGTAGGAAGATATTTAACGACCTACCAGACAATGTGAGAACTTTGAATAATATTAAAACATTTAAATCTTCTCTTAAATGCATATTACTCAAAAAAGCTTATTATGACCTTCTGGAATTTTTCAATGATGTATTATGACACTCAATACTCTTCCTCATTCCAAGTCTCTGTTTAATATTCTTTATATTTAAGTGTGTATGTATATTTATACTATATTAGTGCTTCTGTTATGTTTTTTTTTCGTAACTTGCTGTTTTTATTTCTTATTGTTATCTGAATATTCTCTACTTTTACTTATATTTAACTGCTCGTTGGTTTATACATTTGTATCTTTGGCTTTGTAACAAGATTTTATCTTAAACAATAAACCAATTTTTGCTTTTGACTTTGACATCACAAATTAAATGAAAAAAGGTTTGTCAGATTTCAGAGAGCAGTGGAAAAAATGATATTTTGTGACTGAGCAGGTAATAATAGTAATCAGAAGTAGCATATTTAGAATTTACCACTAGGAGGGAAAAAGTTAATATTTCCAATCCACCACATTGAAAATTCATTATTACTAGTATAATAAATAATCAAAGAATTTTTGTTTAGTAATTTTCATTAATATATTTCAGTTTGACAGCTGTTTCGATGACACCCTGTTCTTTTTCAAAAACCAACTCAATACTGATACTAAAATTGAAATTTTTAACAAGAAAATATTAATGTGTCCTCCTACTTAACCCATGCAGACATTAGGTATAAAGATTCAACAATGGGGAGCTGTTTAAGCCTGTTTAATTGTTCAATACATATTATGGTTTTTCCTCTTATTAATTTTCTCAACTTTCCATGAAATATGATTATGAATTGCAAAACAAATCTTGTAAATCTGGTTCTGATGCTGACATTGATCCAGATTTGTTAAACAGTTTTTATTGCAGTATTCGTAGATTGGTCCAGAAGTTGGCTATGAGAGTTGATCCTCTGTCTTATTTGTGAGATTTTTCTGTACCTGGTTCTTTTTACTTCTTTCCCTTGCATAGGAGATTAGACTCTTCTTGGTATAAAAAATAAGGAAAGTCGTGGAGATGATGCAATTTCAGCTAAAGGTCTTTTAAAAATGGCGAAAGATGCTTTGAATGCCCTCACTTTTGTCATTAACAATTCCTGGTCTAAAAGACTCTATCCTCCATGCCTAAAATTGATAATAGTGATTCCCTTGCATAAGGGAGAGGATCTTAATGATACCTCGAATGTTTGTCCTATTTCTCTTTTATCTACTGTTTCTAAGGTTATAGAGAAAATTGTTAAGAAAGGAGTGTGGTATAATATCTTGAAGCATTTAACATACTAACCCTGAGTCAATTCGGATTTCAACATGTAAAAGGGATGCACAATGTAATCTTTAGTTTCCTCAGGGGAATTTACACTAATATTAATCAGGGAGAAGCAATGGTTTTCTGTGATCTCTAGAAAGCTTCTGATGTGTAGATCACAAAAATACTGCGTCTAAGCTTGACTTGTATGGATTCAAGGGTTCACCACAATTGTGGTTTTCTTTCTATCTCTCAGGTTAAAGTCAGTAACTGCTTCTGATAAGTGGTCTTCATCATTGAAAAGTTGTGAGGTTCTGAAGGAGCCTGTTTCGGGTCCCCTCTATCCTTGATTTACATTAATCTCCTTGTAAGGTTTAAAATATCAAGAAGACTTATTGTGCTTGCTGACATTACCTCAATTGTATAGCATAATAGAGAGATTGATCGGCTTATGAAAATTATAACCCATGACTTATTAAAGGTTAAGCATTGTTGTTTCAAAAATAACTGCCTGCATAAATGCCTTTCCAATCTACATCCAATCACTCTTTTCCTCAAATTAGGTTAGTAAAGATATAGAAACTGCTAAAATATCTAATAAACTGTTTTAATAGTATTTTTTTATCATACTTAAAACATGATTTTCAGTTACTTACAGTAAGTAGAATAATATTTGGTGGCTGCATCGGATACTGGGGAGGCAACAGTATCCTGCCATGGTAATACCCTCCCTCAAATTCTGTGTCCTGAGGTCCTCTTACGGTAAAATGCCATTCAAACAAGTTGTCTTCTAAAGGACATGCATAGTATTCTTCAGTGGGATTTGCCAACTCCATAGCTTCCCTCATCAGTCGTTTTACACCTACGTAGCCAAGTGAAAATACATATTATTTCTATTTAATACAGGGTGATTCAAAAATAAGTAATGAACATTTGAGGACTGGTAAATTAATTAAAATATTATGAAATAGAGACATGTACAAAACACTTCATACTCTAGAATTATTTTTTAGGAATTTATAAGATTTATTGACAATTACAATCTGTTGAATACATTTTAACTTGGAGTATGTCAGAATAATCCTGTTAATATTACCACTGAATTTATAGTGCATATTACGTAAAAATCTGATATTTAATGTCCCTCTCAAATTTAACATGCAGCTATTCAAATAAACTTATTTTATATTATACAGGATGAACTTATTTCAATCAGAAACATATATCTACCTGGACTTCTTAAATTGTATTGACTTTCTAGTGACATATTGAATTTGTCTGTGCGGCTTATTTCTAAATAAATTTATTATTTGAACTAAGTTCCGGGCAAAACAGGACTTTGAAAAAACACTGAAATTCTGACAATCAGCTGATATAAAGAAAACACACGTCAGTTAAAATTGGCCGAGTGAAAATAGCCGCAGATACTGTGGCGCTAGCCTAAGACATCTGCTAGATTATTCTGCTGTCAGAGTGGGCAACATAATATTTTGTTTTTTTTAAGGGTAAACAGATAACCTAAATTAATTATGGTAGCTAATCTCTTAGACCACGAGTAAACCTTGGGATCCTACTCACAAATCCGAGGTCAAATTTATTCAGCATCTTTCCGTTTATATCAAACAACACTGAAAACGTAATGGGCGTTTTTACTGCGGAAATAAGAAAAAGAGAAAAAAATTGATACAATATTGCATTGCTGGTATTATAGTAGTCAATTTTGAGAAGCTGATCACGATTCCCTAGTTACATTCTTTTAGTGATGTTTCGTTTCCGAGGTATTCAAACTTTACAATTTTATAGTGTAGTTTTTGACCTCATAGGTAAATGTGCCCCGTAACAACGATCCACTCAATAGGTCAAAAATTATATTACAAGACTAGGTAAATGTTTACTTACACTTAACATCACCAATTTTGATAATTTTTTGTACATCAGTAGATCTTTCAGACGCTGTTATCAAAATCCAAAATCAAGATGTTTCGGGAACTTTCCGTTCCGGAGATATAAGTCACCACACAGTTTTTTACCTTCTCTTGTGTTTCCTTCAGTAATTTTTACTATAAAAATGTTGAATATACATTTAAAATGTCAAAAATCACACATATTTTCCAATTTGTAACTTCATATTACTCAACAATCACATCAACAAAATTGTTTCAGTTAACTGTTATTTTTAATAGGGAGTTTTTCTTGATTTTTTGTTTTATATCCGCAACCATTGCCATTCAAAGAAGAAAATGCTGCCAATATTTAATTTAAAGTTCGAGAAGTTTTATCAAAGTAAGTTTTGCTGTGCTTCGGCCCCAGATCATTTGCTAACATGATACTTATGTAACAAAATACCCATAATAAACATCTGGCAGCCCGTCAGCGGAGCGGTTGAAAACGAACATGCAACTGAATAACCCGAACTGGTATCGTTATTGATAAGTAGTGAGGGAACTGCAACCTGGAACTGCTGCTGAATCTGACATAGTATTTAAATGTATATAATATATAATGTTATGAACATCAGTCCAGTTCTCTCATTTACATTCAGTATAATTAACACAAATTGACAGATAACTGATAACTTCAACCGGTAATCTTTGTTAGAAAAATAATGTTCCTAGAAACTGTTTATAGAAATTTGTAAATATTGCAATAATTACTGAGCCGTTTGTTAACTTTAAGGTATCAATGAGACAAAAAAGACGTGTATAGAGTACTGTAATGTTCTGTTTATTTGATTCGAGTTAAATATATTAGGTTTTAAAATATAAAATTGACACATTATTATTTGTAATTTTTTATTTCCTGATAAAACTGTAGTATGACGGAACTGTAACCTAACATGTAATTGTAAAGGATGAGTTTTTACTACCTGGACCTGGATATGTTATGATTACAAAGTACAAGCCAAACGGTTTTGCACTCTGACAGTTTCAGTTTGGGTTACAGATCCGGCAGAACTGCAACCTGGATGCAGGTCCGCAGAGCTGGATGTACCTCCGGATCTGACTCCTTCGAAATCCCGGAACTCCCATCCCTAGTCTAAATAAAGAATCGGTTGGAGACCAGTGTTGCCAACAAGTAGAAAATAAAAGCCCTACAAATAATCGGAAACTGCTGCGTTTTGAGGTACTACGGCCGTATCAGCCCTAAAATTATTTACTTTTTTTACTGTAATATACCTTTTATTAGAATTAACTTTGCTTCCGATACTTTTATTACTTTTTTTACAGATACAACATGTGGAAGTCATCATCTTGTTCTGTAACTATCGGCATATTCTTACTGTCATAAATAACCTTTTTTATCATTTTAAATCATAACTTTGTTTTACTTAAACGCAACGGAAAAATTATATTTTTTACAATTTTTTGTAGCCAATAAATCCCTGTTAATTGTTGACGTAACTAAAAGATTTCTAACTTATTACAACCATTTGATTTATTTAACACTTTTTGTAATTTAATCGCTGAACGCCAAATACAGAATACAGTACACAATGTTTATGTTAGAAATTCAGAAATATTGCCAACAACAAAAAAAAAAAAAAGAAAAAAGAGCAGTTTGAAATCAAATTGGCGAGGAAATGATTGTTTAGAAAATTAATTAATATTTTGAGTTGAAATTTTCGTTTGTTTTCCTACGTAAAATGCCAGATAGATATTCAGCATTTTCAACAAAGAAAAGCCGTGTTTTTGTTACACGGCAGTACAGTAAAGCTGTGGCCGGTGCCCCGGTTGAAAAACCGTGAAAACACGGCAATTGCTGTGTCATTGGCAACACTGTTGGAAACTCAAAAGCAACAGGCAACAGTATGAAATAAAAGAGAAAGAGAGGTATGTGGTATATATTGATTGGTTTGTACTAGGCAATACGTCTTGTAAACTTATTTGTGTTGTGGTACGTACTACCAGATTACTATCATGTACTTTTGTTTGTCAGTCATATGATTTTAGCTAGTTTTACCACAGAATACACATCAAAAACACAGTAAACGTCACAAAAACATGGAGCATTTAAATAACTAATTTTATTTATTCCAGAAACGTCGCGACGATATATTGATAGTCATTTTAAGAAAGCTAGTGCGTATACTTAAAATGGAACCCCCGTTTTGGCCCCAGAGATCCCGAAGGATGTCTTCTGGCAACCCTTTTGTATCTCTGTTTGGTAATTATCACGAAGAGGGTTACGGCCGCCCCGAGCCCCCCGAACCTCCTCTGAATGACCAGCTTGAAGAGCTGTTCAGTTTTACTTTAAATGAGACAGCCACCCTCACCAAAGAAGTAAGTATTTGCCTTTGCAAGTTTCTGGCTTATAACAATATGTAATTTGAAACTGTTTTAAATTATATTTACAATAAAATTTGTCAATTGATAAAAAAGTAAATACCTAATTATTGATATTGATGAGTGTATGATAGATTTAATGGATTAATTATGCTTTGAGATTATTTTGTACTATGATATACTAGGTACAATTTATAGAAATGAAAAATCTACAAACTTTCCAAAATGGCTTTGGAGATGATCAATCCAAAGATCTTTCAATTAATCTATTACAAGCAGTCTGAATATGGTGTAAGTTTGCTGCTAAAGACAAAGCAGGTGAAAATAAGAAAATAATTTGAAGAATTGATTTATTTATTACATATAAGTAAGTACCGACAGATGAAACAGGTCTTTCCAGGAAATAGAGGTTAACAGAGAGGCAACTTTAATTTTTTAATTTAATTTGGTATTTTTTTTTTGTTTCTAAAGGGTATATTTTTGTGTTTTTAGGCATTTACTAGATTTCTCATTGATTCTGACACTGAACTTGCTCAAAAGAAAATGCAAATATTTGAAGACTCTAAAGATCTTTTTCTCAAACTTATCCAGTTATTTCTGGCATGTCACCTAGAAACCACCAACTAGCTCCATTATTATTTATAGGGTTTACAATATTTGCTTATTTTGTAGCATAATGTTGGTGTTTCTCCTTCAATGTGCTGTAGGACTACCATCTTTTAAAGGTGGTAGTCTAACTGTAGTTGGTGTGGTTTTAACTGTAGATCAGACTTACAATCTATTACGCTCAGGTTGAATCCAGAATCAGATACGGAATCAGAACTATTTTGGGACTAAACTGTGTCTTGTTGAAATTTGTTTATTAAACTAAAAGTTTTGATACTTGTTAATGTCTTCATTCTTGAAATGGTTATCTATATATTTAAAAATAAAGACAAATTTTCAGTTAATAGAGATTATTATCCTTTTAATACTAGAAACAAAAATTATTGTAAGGGTTCCACAGAATCAACTTCATGTTCCCACTCAATTCAAAAATAAAATAAAAAATTTCTTTTAGAAAATCTTTTCTATACACTGGATGAGTTTTATACATATGGTTTTGTATGGCTTAGGTATTGTTTTCTTGTTAGTTCAAAGATGTTTACCACAGAGATAATGGCCTTAAAACTGGGAGCCTCTGGGTCAAACCTAGAGAGGTGGCAGCTCTAGTGTGCTGTGGTTCAAATATAACACAGTGTGTCCTATTGTTTACTTTTCAAGATACAGGGTGGCAATGTTTTAGTTTGTTTTTTGTTTTTATTAAATTTATATTCTTCATTTTTAAAGATAATAAAATGAAGCAGACATTATATCACCTGGACTATAATAAGTTACCTACTGTCAAGCAGAAATTTGAGTCTAGAACAGGAAGCTTTATTATTTTACACTCACACATTTAGATCAATCAAATGTGAATTAATAAGAGTAAATACACAAGTCCTGTTAAGGAGACATCTAGCTCTTGAACTACTCTCAGTGCACAACATCCTAATACTTAATGCAGAAGTCCAATAATCTAATGAAAATAAATTACATATATTTAAAAAACATTTAGAAAAATGACAACACTAAAAATTTTCAAACTTAACAAACTATGCACGTCGGGTACCATCAATGTGTTTTCTTAAACCACTCTTAAATGTCCTTACACTACTTGCACTCTTGATATTCACCGGTAAGCAGTTAAACCCACTTAATTATTTATAAAATAAGGATTGCATAGAAAGTTTAGTGGTAGTTCTTATGTGGAAATTATTGATACTTCTGGTACAATATGAGTGAATCTCACTAGGCAAACACACAAACTCATCAAAATATGCTGGCATAAAACCTCTACTCAACTTAAAAATAAAAACCATTGAAAAGTAGTACAATCTTTGTCACTCTGAAAACCATTTCAAAATATTTAACATCAAGCCAATGGGAGTGTACCGATTACATTTCAGTATTAATCTCATTCCGCTATTGGAAAGAATCTGAAGAGATTGAATGTCTCCACTGGCTACGAGATATAATAGAGTAGAGTAATCAAAGTGTGGCTGCATGATAGTTGTAAAAATAGTCATTCTTGTATACAAAAATAGATTTTTTGCTACTACTACTATCAAGAATAAAACTAAGATATTTTATTTTATTTATCCATTCAATTTCCTCACCATCGACATTCGAAAAATATCCACTGTTCTTATCTTATAGTTACTTTCCTAGTACCATAGGTTTTGTTTTACTACAATTCTAAGATCTTCGCCACTACATGAAAATAAGGTAAATATAATTTATTTTACATTTAAATTTCATGATATTTGTTTTAGAAATATTTAATTTTAGATAGTTGGAATCCATACACTCATTCCTTAACTATAATCAGGTCCTTGTCAAAGTCAAATATGCTTTATTGTCTAAAGAATTAAATCTTGTTGACAAAGCTGGAAAAAAATCTTAAAATCTTAAAAATTCAAAAGCATCATAACAAATACTCAACTAACTATGAGGTAGGTATATGTTTCTGATTTATGTCAATGATATAAAAACAATTATAAATAAACAAAACATTTCAAGAA
The DNA here is from genome assembly GCA_030620095.1 of Kuschelorhynchus macadamiae. Lineage (NCBI taxonomy): Eukaryota > Metazoa > Arthropoda > Insecta > Coleoptera > Curculionidae > Kuschelorhynchus > Kuschelorhynchus macadamiae. Next base: position 291,489 of record JAUTXW010003098.1, read on the forward strand.
AAAAGAAAATATATACATACATGCAATTAAAATTATTTAAATAGCTTCTTAGGGTCTAAGTTAGCATTTAGCTGGTCTGCAACTGAACAATAAAACATATTAATATCATTGTAGTGAATAGAAGGATTTGCTCTGGTTAAATTAATTTTTGTTAATGATTTTCCAATTTTCTTTGGTTTTATCATTGGACTCCTGTAATCTTTTTTTATAATACAGTTCTTTTGCTAATTTTATAATGCGCTTATAGAGGCTCCTATATTTACTAAAGTAGCTAATAATAAAATAGTTAAAACAATATTGTCTAAGTAAATATAAGAATCTGAGGTTTTTTGCCGATGCACGAATTACCTTTGTCACCCAAGGTTTTTTATTCCTAGGCTTAATTCTCTGTTCAGGAAAAGCTCTGTTAAATTTAGCGATTAGAAGAGAATGAAAGAGAAAGAGTCAGGTTTACACAATACATTGACCCAGTCAGTGTGTGTACGACTTTTTATTAGTAACATAACATAACACATAAAGGGGTCCTTAATATAACAGCTTCATGATCTGACTATTTATAGATTTTTCCAAGACCTGTGGATTCCTACTGCTCCATAAAATTGTTATACCATCTGCGAACATTGTGAATCATCCAAATATTGACAACATATTAAGATTGATAAGAAAACAGTAAGGGACCCAAAACCCCATGTACAACACCTGCATTAACATTGAGGAGCTCAGATTCCCTATTGCTTAATGCAACACTGTACACCCTGAGACAAATATGATCCAAGCCATAACAATGGCTTATCATTTATATCATATTTCCAATTTACTCAGCAGTATTCCATGATCTACACATTACAAAGCCTTGCTAAGATCACAGAACCCTGTTGGAGCAGACTCTTCTTCATTTAAGGCATTTTTGGTATTTTTTGCTGCACTTCGTTCAGTAATCCATGCTTGCTCACATAATCTACAACACACTTTTACCAATTATTCAATAATTTCTTCCTTTAAATAAGGGAATAATTTTTGCTCTTTTAAGACACTCAGGAAATCTACCTGTGGTAAAAGAGTAATTAATTGCATCTTCTGAAAATTTCAGTGTATACACAGGCAGCTCTTGTAATACTCCCAAGGATATATTGTCCCAACACAAGGATTTTTTATATTTGAGAAAACTCTTTTTATTTCAATGGTATCTGTAGAACCTAAATAAATTATAAATTATATATATAAATTTATCTTATCTATCTTATCTTATCTTATTCCAGGGGTACTGATATTGGTTGTAAATAGCTTATCATATCTTTGGATGGTTTAATGTTTTTTTTTTAAATTTAAAGCAACATTACAGTATTATTTATTTGTTCGATGTAATAAATGTTGTGTTTATTATTTTTCTAAATTTCCAGTTTGTGTTTGAGTTTAATTTATATTATATTCTTGGTTATTGTCAGAAGCATACATTATAAAAATGATATTCATTAATTATTGAACACTTCCGGATTTACACATATAACACCAACTTTTCAGGCTTGAGAGAACCAAGAGGGGTACGGACTTCTAATTTTTTAATCTACTTCTACAACATATAAAGACTTTGAATGAAGCATAATTCCCGGTTAAATTAAAGGAATACCTAATGAAAAAGACTTTCCACTTTTGCAAGGATTATCTTCTGAGCTGGCGTTTCTACCACATCAGCCATGAGTTCACAAAATAAAAAGAAAGCCCAAGCGACATTTTTTGACTTTAGGAAGGTTTTGATTGTATATCTCACGAACTCCTGCTTGCCAAACTAGTGCCCTAGTCGCCCTTGAAAGCACCGATAATGAACACAGTATAGAATCAAGATCATTAAAAGCACAGTCGTGCATATATGAGTTGGTCAGATCTAATAGACTTAGTGTAAATGATGCTAAAACACAAATATTGAACTGCTCATTAATGAAATGAAATGCATATATTTGTCCTAGCTAACAAAATTATTATAAACTTATGGTTAATTACATTTTAAGCAGATAAATATGCAATATGCATACCCAGTGGTTGGAGGACATGTCACTTACAAAATGTTTAAAATCTTAAAAGACATAGTACACAATTTAAAACACTATTCCTACATTTACTTATAATAACATACATTAAAAAGGCGACTTAATTAGGCGACTTTAATTAAGTGTATCACAGAAATATTCATCCAGAGCATAGTAAGCCCGCTTTATGAGAAAATTTTTGAGATATTTTTTTAGTTTATCAAGATGAAAATTTTTAATGTTGTTTGGCAATTTATTATAGATTTTTATTATTAAATACTTCACATTCTTTTGAATATACGTAAAGTTACAGTTGGTTGATTTTAAATCTTCTTTATGTCTAGTATTATGGGAATGATTTCTCTTTGAATCATCAAAAAGATTTTTGTTTTCCTTGACAAATATTATCGATTCATATATATATATATATATATATATATATATATATATATATATGTAGAGATAAAAGTAAGAATTTTGTTTTCAGTAAATTTAGTTCTACAGGTCTCAAAATTTTTGAGATTAAAGATGCTTCGTATACATCTCTTTTGTAACACAAAAATTCTGTCTGCCTCTGGGCCCCTTGCCCAAAAGACGATGCCATATCTCATATGCGAATGTACATATGCATGATATGCCATTATGGCTGTTTCAGAATTGATGTGAGATGCAATAACTCTCAAGGCATAGCAATATCTAGCTATTTTATTTGCAAGGTTATCAATGTGAGGTCGCCAGTGCAACCTATGATCTACTTCGATCCCTAGAAAGGTAGCCGAGTTTATAGTTTGTATAATATTATTACTGTTTTTGTAGGTAGACTGATTTGGAGCAGTTTTGGTAGTTGCTTAGTTTTATCGATGTTTAATAACAAGTTATTAGAATTGAACCAATTTTCCAAAAGACTAAGAGCATTAAAAATTTCATCAGACTCTGATTCATTTTCTTCTAGTGACACAACAACAGATGTGTCATCTGCAAACTGGCCCAATGACTTCCAATAAAGACCCTGTAAAATACCTAGGTGTATATCTTGATGTTGGCCCCACATGGAAAGAACAATGTATCCTCTCAAAGAAATTAAGTAGAATTGTTTTTGGCATTCAACACCTAAAAAATACAGTCTCGGATTCTGTCCTAATGAATACATACCATGGCTATTTTCACACTCATGTCGTTTATGCCATTTGTGTTGGGGACATTCTGACCACTCATCAAAGGTTTTTTCTCTATAAAGGAGATGTATAAGAGTTATGGCTGGCCTGGGATACAGGAAATGTTGCAAAGGCGCTTATATTTCATTCAAAATGTTAATGGTACCATACTGAATGCTCTACCAATAATAACCTTCATGGGTACAGTATCAGGAACAAAAACAACTTGGTAACCCAACACTCTCATACTGAAAGAGCTAGAGATGAGCAGAACCATTTTTGCATACAGTTCTATAACGTGCTACCTGAAAAAATTCAATGTCTTCCCACAGAAGTTTTTACAAGAAAATTAAAGGATTATTTAAAACAAAAAGCTTTCTACAGTACCAATGAATTTCTTAGTAATAATTTTTCTGACATTTGTAATTGACGACGGATGTGTATAGCATTATTTTCGAGATCTCTAAATGTAATATAATTATTTTAAATCCTTGTATTTTTGATATATAATAATAGGCAGCTGTATAGTCATAAACCTGTTATTGTAAATTATAAGATAGACATCAAATTTAGGCTTCTTCTTTATGTTTGTATTATATGTCTTACTGTGATTATTAATTAAAGAAATTATTTTACCTTGATTTGTATGTATTATATAAGCTAAAATTGCTGACTACTTGCTAACTTTAGGTCATATTTTGACTTGTAGATTATATTTGACTTGTGAAAATGCTTTTGTATGTATTACCACAAATAAAGAATTGACTGATTGATTGACGTTTTCGGAAACATGTTTATATACAATTTTTTTCTTAAAATAGTCCAAAGAATGACCCAAAATACTTTAGCATACTTAAGGACCACTGTGTATAACAATAATAATGTTTTTCTCCTTAGATCCTTTTCATAGAAGAAGCTTTCAAAGACCTGAATACCACGGTCTTGAACATGGACAACATTGACCAGGTGCTGTTCGAGCGGCTGTTTATGTGTCAAAAAGACAACGCCATCCTACAGCAGAACAGGCGCCTGGCTTTCCGCAATCCGCACGCCATCGAAGTGCAGCCCATCAAGTACCTCTACAAATCCTACACGAAACTACACGCGAGCAGACAACTCAAGGCAGAGTATGTGCTCGCCTTAAAAGATACGATAATCCAGTGCGTGGCCACTTCCATATTTCAACCTGAAATCTATCCCGATCAGGACTTGGAGCAGCAAATGATCGATTTGTTGAAGGATGGCGGTCCGCAGTACGACACATTTTTCGTGGACGTCGCTCGAAAGATGCTGGATGAAGAAAACGATGGTAAGTGCTCATTTTAAATATCTGAATATGGGACATACATATGCACCCAATTACATCTAGGTGCCTCTTTGAATGTTGTAACATTATAGTTTTAGGCAGAGATGTAAAAGTTGAATATTGTAACATTTTGAATGAATAAATACAAAATACAAATATTTATTTATTTATTTATTTATCTACATAATTATTACAAAAATTGGACAGTTATGAAAACAGCTTACAAAGATAAATGGTAAAGTATCTTCTGAAATTTCGAGTAATGCTAAGGTGCCACAGGATAGTACTCTAGGGCCATTGCTATTTTTACTATACAGGGTGTCCAGATTTGGTTGCAAAAGCAGGGTATCTCGCTTATTTTTAAAGATAGAACCTTGCGGTTTTCACGAACCTGAGCTAATTTTTTGTGAAACTCATGATGCCGTAAACAAAATTTTCATCGTTTATGAGATACAGGGCGAAATAGAAAATTTTGCCTTTTGGGACCCCCCTCGTATCTCGGTTATCCTTTAACTTAACGCAAAGGGAAAAATTGCTGCTGATGCAGTTTTTTCAGCGTAGTCATATTTTTCATTTGAGTTGTTATTTTTTAGATATGACCCAAAGTTGTGTTTTTTTAAATGGGACACCCTGTATATTTGTCCAGAAATTGATTTGTCCTTTTAAAAGCTTCTCAAAAAGATATAATAGTATGGGTCTATTTTAATAAACAACAACAAAAATCCTAATTTTTGTAATTATCATCCCAAATTTTGCAGTAGGCCATGCAAAACAATGCAGCCTTTTATTTAAAGTCGTTAACAATATCTACATCCTAACAATAAATCAAAATAAATATGTAATTAAATCTATTTATCAAAATATGTATTGATAATTTCGCACCAAAAAAGTAAGGATTTATTAACACAAGAACAAAACAGTAATAAATTATTATGTAACAAGCCTTTCAGCAAAAATCAACTGTCGTATAAGAACTACAGTAACCAAGGAAATCAAAAGAACTGTTCAAACTGATTTCCATTTTGTTCTATGCATGCTTCGCACAATTTTCGTATCCGTTTTAGGGAATTAAGCAAAATAACGGGATGATTTTGTAAATAGCGAAAATTTTCTCTTATTGCATTTCCTAAATCGTGGACATTATCATAGTGGTCTTTGTAAATTCTATTTTCTAGATATCCCCATAGAAAGAAATCTAAAATCAACAAATCTGGGGACCTAGGGGGCCATCTTATAGGTTCATTTGTTCCGATCCATTGATTGGTAAAATTATTGTCCAGAAATAATCTCGTCATTCCAGAATTGTGTGCACGAGCACCGTCCTGTTGAAAATAAATTTCGTTAATTTGCGCTAGAGAAACATTGTCAAGTAATTCAGATATAGCTGCATCTAAAATTTCTATATAGCGATTGGCTGTTAGATTTCCCTCAAATATATAAAATTTTATATGTGTTCCTAATATGAAGCAGGACACATTTAGACCAAACCTGCCCTGATGTCTTCTGGGAAATATTTGGTGTTGATTTTGCTGGGACCAGAATCTACTATTGTGCCTATTGAGTATATCAGAATTACTGAAATGTGCTTCGTCTGACCACATAACCTTTCTTTCAAAATCTGTAACCATATCGCATCTTTCTCGAAACCAATTGCAGAAGACTACCCGACGCTCTGCATCCCCTGGCTGTAAGTGCTGCACGAGCCTAAATTTGTATGGGTGGTATTTGTGCTTTTTTAGAATTTCTTGAACTCTAGTTTTTGGAATCCCTATGCTCTTTTCACTGGCCCTACAAGAGTTTGTAGGGTAAGCTTCTGCATTAGCCAAAACCGTAATTTCCTCAGCCTACCGATTTTCTTTATAATATGTTTTCGTACGAGGTTTGATAAATGATCCGTGATTAAGTAAGGAACGTCAGATATGGATATAATATTTAGATGTCAAAAGAGAATAATGAGAATTTGGTTTAAGATGGGCTTTAAGGATTCATGCCGTGGTGTATTCCGAGAAAACAAAATTTTGACTATATGTGGTGTATATATATATGAGTGTATGAAATTTCTCTCTAGCAATCTTGGTACTTTCAATGAGCTGGTTAAGAACCACAGCTACAGCACTAGATCTCTAAACTATAATTACCCTAAACATCGAACAACTTTGTATGAAAAGGGTACATTGTATAGTAGTATTAAACTATTCAATAGTCTACCATGCAACCTTAAATCTATCGTTGATGATAAAAGAAATAAAAGAAAATTTCTCTATAACTTAAAAGAGCATCTGTGTTTGGTAGAACCTTATTCTATCCCAGAGTTCTTGAACTTTGGAAATTAGTGATTTGAGTTGTTACTATATTGTAGACTTGATCTCATTGTAGCAACTGCATATTCATATTCATTAAGTGTTTTAATGTCTTTGTTTATATATTTGTTGATACCATAGCTTGACAATTTTATAAAACAGACTACCATTTTTAATGACATATTTCTCAGATGTATTTTTTTTTCTCTCTTTTTTTCTTTTTTATCCGATAAAAAGTGGATATATTAGGTTGCCTCCTTTCTGGATATCTAAATAAAAATTAAGCAATAGTATTTCAACATACCTAAATATTAACTATTTACCTGTTAAAATACATCTCAGAAGCCTCTTCAACATTTTCATTACTTAATATAAAACAAGCTAACATTTCGTACTTTTCATAATGTTCGAAAGTTTGGTTTTCTTCCGTAATAATACAAATATATTTTTACACAATAAATAAATATAAAAAACTAGCGTTATATTTTATATACGCATACAAAATTGGGAAATGTCATTTGCTTCCAAGAAAACAAAAGAAAACGGCATTGTTTTGCATGGTCTACTGCAAAATTTGGTATGATAATTATACAAATTAGGATTTTTGTTGTTGTTTATTAAAATAGACCCATACTATTATATATTTTTGAGAAGCTTTTAAAAGGACAAATCAATTTCTGGACAAATATACAGGGTGTCCCATTTAAAAAAACACAACTTTGGGTCATATCCAGAAAATAACAACTCAAATGAAAAATATGACTACGCCACTGGATCCAGCGTAAAAAACTGCATAAGCAGCCATTTTTCCCTTTGCGTTAAGTTAAAGGATAACCGAGATACGAGGGGGGTCCCAAAATGCAAAATTTTCTATTTCGCCCTGTATCTCATAAACGAAGAAGGCTATGAAAATTTTGTTTACGGCTTCAACCGCAAGGTTCTATCTTTAAAAATAAGCGAGATACCCTGCTTTTGCAACCAAATCCGGACACCCTGTACATTAATGATATTTCAACTGTGGTATTGCTGAAATATCATTCACTCATATCAGTCACGAAACTACATGAAAAAAATCCATGTAAACATCCTGCAGACGACTAGAGAGTCTGCGTAGAATTAATGTGATAGTCTACTATATAAACTTGGTAATGACTATATTTTTCCCTGTTATTAGATGACATTATTCTTACCTCGTTCATCGACCAAATGAATCGGAAAATAACGAGCGAGCTGCGCAAGAGCTCCCTCGTCAATTTGGATTACAGCGTGTTCAACTATTTCAACGTTTACACAGCGAACGATTACCTGGCCGAGATCTTCATGGACTGTTGCGTGCCCTTCGAACTGCACAAGGGTTCAGAGTACGCGAACACGCCGATAGGGGCGCTGTTCGACCTATCGGTATTGCCGAAGGATCCAAGGCAGCCCCATGAGCATTTCAATAGCCCGATGGATCAGGTTGGTACTAGTTAAACTAAATTATTTGCTGCTCATAATAAATGGATTACTACTTTTTTTTATTTTAAACTTAAAGTCAAAAATCAATCTTCACCCATGCATCGTCAATTGATGAAAACATCAAAGACGTGCCTTTTAAACACCGCGTCTCTCTTACCGATTGGTATTCCATAAATAAATAATAAAACATATAATATTGTCTTCTGAATATGAATACATTCAAGAAATATCTTAAAAGATTATATTACTAAAATGAACTTGCAAGACAAAGACCTTAACCTAGGCAGGCAACTTTCGTTTTAATGTGACCTCTCTGTCACTTCCACCTCTTCGCAGGGGTGAGCTCCAACCCCAGAATCTTAAATGGGAATAGGGGTCGATTGGTACCTTATTTGAAAGTAATTAAAATCTCTTTTCAAGCATCTTAGTTTTTCAAATTGGATGCAACCATTTTTGAGAAAGTAAGGCAAGAACAATGAAAAAAAAATGATTTCTCATTGTTATTTGCTTGATGATGTCAATTCAACCCCTTGCTGGGATGAGCGTCAACCCTTAAACTAAATGGGACTAAACTTCATATGATACCCCATTTTAAAGAGCATCAAATTCCCTTTTCAACAGATCTGACATAAAAATAAGGAAATGTTTTTACATTTCTCTTACCTTAAAGCACGCATATATCATGACAAAATCTTAAAATAAGTAAAAATCACATTCATTTTATTTGATAAAATAGAATATTCATTTTATTTTAACACTGAATAGAAATAAATAATAATATATAAACGAACAGACCTAAATAAGTACATAAATAGTTCTATACTATTAGAAGTCTTCATTATTTAGGAATTTGTTGAGATTATAATAACCTCAATACAAAAAAAAACGCTTTAATTTTGCTTCAAGTATTGAGTGGTTCATTTCTGTATTTTATGTTTTTTATTGTTTAAATTCTCCTTATTCATGGTGTCATGATAATGCTGTCCCTTTAATTCTGAAAATATGGGTTTATTTGCTAATATCGAATTATTAATACAAAAAGGTTCATACAAACAGAGGTCTACAAATTCTCCATTTTCGAGATACAGTGTGTTAAATTGTTAAGGACTCTGGAGTACGTGAAAATGAAAAAAGAAATGTTCATACAAACAAAGCCATTTTCGAGATACAAGGTGCTAATAACGGCAGCAGTCGTATATTCACGTTATATATATAGTTTAAAAAGAAATGTTCCATAAAACCGTTTTTTATTTTTTACAAACAAAAATATTGCTACAAAAAACTTACTTTATTTCTTGCTGGGAGAAAAAACCGCTATTTTTATTCTGTTTTAAATCCGCAAGCGTCGTTGCCGGATTTACTACTTCATGGCCTGATCTGGAGTCGGCCGTGGCTATTCTTTTACTATTAATCACCAACAGTTCTGGCAACACTGATATTCATTCATTGTTTGAGTTTTAATACAATTGTTTCTGTTGATTTTGCTTTTAAGGTTTCGCTGAGAACATCTTTTATAAATATTTGTATTTGATCTCTTTTAGTTCTATTTATACAAGTTTTATTGTAAAAGTCAGGTTTAATAGATAGCCATTGGGTCTTTTGTATATGTAAAATACTGCTCTGAAAATATGATGATAATATATTGTTTCCATGGTTCGCGTAAACTAAATTGGTAAACCATTAAAAAAAAATGGTCCCGAATTGATGGCAGCCAATTTTTTTTTTTTTTAAATATTCATATATATATATATATATATATATATATATATATATATAATTAAAAACTAGCGCGGATTTATATTGATACAATAAAAAAATTTTATTTTTAGGCAGGAACCATTGATAGGTTTTTTTCTAAGTTGGTTATATATATATATATATATATATATATATATAATAAAATACATAACTAATTTATATGCTGAGTACAATTCTCAAATGAAATATTTTATTTTTAGGCAGGAAACCATAGAGTTGAAGGTTTGCTTTGGTCTAGTCTTGATAAGCTTAACGAGCATGTGCACAAATTTCTGTTAGAGCTATTGATGCGAAGGGATATAGTCAAAAACAAAGTCTTGACGTGGTTGGGCGGCTGCCTCAAGTACAACGTGCAAAGGGGTAAATTATGGAATTTGCAGGCAAGTCAGAAAATGGTGTATGTAAGGTAACTGTAATCTGGTAAAATCGGTGCCCTTGAACGATTTTTACAAACAGTGTTACCAGTTTGATTTACACATGTATGTTTTAGTGGGAAAAGATGTTATTTAAAAAAATTAGCAGAAATTTTGAATATATATAATCATATTTCAGTGGTATAATCAATTCGAGTAGTCTAAACTTATTTTTGGTACTAGTAAAATGCACTGTAAATATTTTATGAACAATATTAGTGCTTTTGCAGTTCAGTTATTTTATAACTATAATAGATTCTTTAAATTTTTTTGCCTTAGTCAAAAGAAAAAATGAATTGCTGTGTATTAACTGGACTATGAAATGGTTATTTTTGTTGTTCTTTTTTTGTTGCAGTTTAGGTTAAATTATCTATAGCAATCTACACAAATTAAATTTTAGTTGATTGTGTAGTCTACTAATTGAATAAATCGAATTGTATGCTTTAGATGCCTCACCAATACAATATGTTCAACGAAAATCAAAACGCATCTGCGTCGGACGGGTTCATGTTGAACTTCAGTAACTTGATGTTGAGGTTATGTCGCCCTTTTTGCGGCAACGATCCGGACAAGAAAATTCTGAAGGTTGATCCTACTTATCCAGCTGTACCCACGGTGAGTAGATTAAATTGTATTAACCACTACACATTTTTATAAATGTAAGGTTCGTTTTCTCCTCAGATTAAATATGCAGAAGGATACATAACTTATATTACTAATGCATTGAGAGTTGTGACACATAGGTTAAGAAGAAAAAACCAAATTAAGTCAGCTAATATGGGAGGCGTATTTTACAAGTTATACAAAAAAAAATGGTTCATTAAACATTAAAATCAACGTACCACAAAAAGTTTTTACATATGTCTGGTAATTTTATAAAAATTAAAAGTAACCAAAAACTTAGATTAACATATATTAAAACAAAACAAAATAACTAAAAAAACACATTAAAATTCAGATTTCGAGAAGCAATAGAAGCCCCGATAGATTATTATAATTGTACCTTGTTTGAAATATCTTTAGATTTCATACATTTTGAAGGTAAAATGTGAGGGCAAACAGGTTATCAGTTGTTCATATTTTCCAATTGACATTTAAGATGGGCTGAGAGTTGACCTGAGACTTACGATAAAATATACATAACATTTTAACCTCTTTCAGCAGTATGTAACATATTTTTTATTTTTCAGCATACAGCTATCAGGGCTAGAGTTCATACATCTGTCAGCAAAGTTTATGTGATTAGTGATTAGAGATGTTTTTCACAGCGATGTTATAAATTTATTTTAGATTTCTTGGTGTCTCATTGCGTAGGGAAGGTTTGCCCTATTCATCTGTAAGGTAAAAAAGTTAGACCCTCTTTTTAGTTATAGCTCTTCAATCTCTCTCGCTTGGTGGGACAAAAGGTAGTTGAGTCGAGGCCAAAAATCTCTTGGAGTCAAGCTTTACATGGGTCTTCCTAGGTTCCTAAACCTTCGACTGGTAAAAAGACTTTAGTATGGCTCTTTTTCATAGAACGATTTCTTGCTAAGATGGTCTTCTGAAAAGTATCCTAAATTTCATACCTTTTTATTTCCCTCTCATGTTTTAACAGATCTTCACGTTTTAATGTCCACAAATGACAAAAAACATGTTTTTTTTTTCAATTCCGTTGGCTTTTTGGCCTGTCTGTCTGTACGTGTGTCTACCCAGGGCGCGGCCTAACCCCCGAGCAAGCCGGGACATTCTTGTCCTCGTTCTCAGGGTCGGTGAAGAAGAAGGTGTCCTGTCTTATAGTCGAAACGTTGATTTTCGGTTATATATGGCGTTTGAGGGCTCTCAAGTGTGCAGGCATCACCTAAGTCACGGCACAAATGGAACACTCCAAGGCCATGGTGTCCCTTGTCCTGAGGGTGCCCCGTTCCCGTGGGAATCTCTCTCCTAACTTTCTCATGGCCTTCTGGGGAGAAGATTTTACCCAAGAGGGTCCTGAGGCTGTCGAGTCTGTTTTTTTCTGCCTCTGTCTGGTTCTAGGTGCAATCCTGCTCCACAGGAACCTACAACAAAAGAAGAGTCCCGACAAACGGCTCCTGCACGTTGTCCATCCCAAGAAGTGGGAAGGACAAAGTGGGAGGGCTCCTTGAAATCTGGATCTCCAGATTTCAGCACTTTGTCTCTGTCCTGCATCCTAGAGGATTATCCTATGGGTATTTTGACATCTAACGGGATGCCAAATTGTCATCGAAACAGGATGACACTGAAAATTGAAGCTGAGGACAGCCCTCTGGGTCTGTGGTGTCATTAGTCAAATGTGGGATACAGACACTGACACTCTTCGGGGTTAATTTGTCACCTTCAGTATTTGTCTCACTCACGGTTGACTGACTGACTTGTCAAAGTCAAAAGTCAAAAACAGTTTTATTGTAATTTAAGAAAAATCTCATATTCAAAGCAAGCAAACTTAAACTAAGCAACAACAAAAACAAGACCTGTCATTTTTGGCAATATATACTCTAGTAGCAACTCAATTTAACTGTGTAAGAAAAATCTCATATACAAAGCAAGCAAACTTAAACTAAGCAAAACAACAAAAACAAGTCCTGTATGGCAATATATAAATAACTCAATTTAACAGTGTAAACGAACAAATACAATGTATATTGAAATAAAATATGATCATATAAATATATATAAATTGCTATAATGCATATTATATTTAATTTAAAAAGCATAAAATTAAAACTTCAACATATAGTACTTACATGTATAAAAAACATAGCACAGAGTGAATACAAAACAGATTTAAATGTAAGGCATAAAATACAAAAATTACCATTACAATCCTAAAAAAGTATTTACATATTCAGTTAAATGATTCGTCAAAAAATTCAGCAACTGAATAGTAGGCTTTCCCAATTAATAGGCTTCTCACTTCTCGCTTAAAATGTCTTGGATTAGAAATACCCCTTATATTTAAAGGTAGATGATTATATATTTTTTTGCTGTTAAAAATTATAGATTTCTGGGTCAGAGTCGAAGAGGGAATAGGCAGGGAAGTTAAAATGTAAGCTTGGGTTGATTAGAACATGCACAAGGCAGACTGTTTCTAATATAAATATGCAGGGTAAAGTTAAAATTTTTTGATTTATAAAGGGTGCAGATGGTTTACACATATATCTAATTGCACGTTTTTGCAGTACAAAGACCATGTTAAATAACTGATTAGAGCAAGATCCCCAAAAACATATTCCATAACGTAAATGGGGCTCAATCAAAGCAAAGTAAACGTTCCTTGCCATGGACATGCTCAGCTCCCAAGCAACAACCCTCAAGCCAAAATATCCCTTAACTAATCTAACATTCATACTTAAGGTATGTGCTTCAAAATTTAATCTTTCATCTATATACAAACCCAGAAAATTATTAACTTTCAGATCAAAACCTGAGAGTCAAGAGACATTTCACCAATCTGACATTTAAAAGAAACAATATTTGTTTTTGATACATTTAGAGTTAAGAAATTGGAATCGCACTATTCCTTTATCTTCAATAAATCCATTTTGATGGCAAGCTCCAACTGATTAGCGTCCTTATTAGGCCAGAGAATGGTCGTATCGTCAGCAAACATGTAAACACAAGGTCTGGACATCGTTGACATATAACAAGAACAAAAGTGGGCCCAAAACAGATCCCTGAGGAACACCAGAAACAATTTCTCTTTCACTTGATTCCCTGTCATTAAACACTACTGATTGATAAGACAAATAAGAACTTATATGCACCTCTGAATCCATATGGTAATGATCTACACAATCAAATGCCTTTCACAGAATACTGCTGCGGCAACTTCTGCATAGTTCAGAGTTGTATACAAGCTGTTAAGGAAAGAAAAAATTGCATCATTTGTGTTTTTGTAAAATAGTGCTCTTTTATAGAAGGGGCGACCTGAGCGGTACCTAGCTGACTCTGGAGACGTCGAACACGCTGGTATTGACGTGTAATTCGACGTCTCCTCGTTCATCGCAGTGCTTTGCTGTAGGTCCTCTGTCTTTCCAACGCAATTTTCCCATCGTCTTGTGGCTTGACTTCGCGTCTGCCACTGCCTTTGATGGGGGTGGCAACCCGGTCACCGGAAGTGGTTGACACAGAGATAAAGAAAACACTATATAAAAAAAGTATAAAAACGAGAACACTTTAATTCCACAACTGGAAAAAGAACAGTTACACTGACTTAAAACTTGTTTATCACAAAACAAAGTTACAAAAGCACAAAATTAACCTTTTTTGTTAATAATAACTCCGTGGTATCGGTTTTTTTATAGGAGCCTTGACACCACATCACGTGGCATAGCTCAAGAACTACTTATCCGATTGACTTCGAAATTTGATCACAAATCAAGGGTCCTAAGAGGATAAAATTGTTACATTTTGGTCAAAATCCACTATGGTGGAACAAAATGGGGACCTAGTGAAATGTTAATAAATTGTTACTAAAAAACTTCTTATCTGGTTACTGGTAAAATTTTAATACAAATCCAAGATGGCAAAACGAAATGGCGGCCTGATGAATTGTTAAAAAAATTATTACTAAAAAAATACTTATCCAATTTACCTGAATTTTTGGTAAGAATCCAAGATGGAGAAATAAAATGGCAGCTTAATGAAATATTAAGAAAAAATCAGCAAGAAGAAACTACTTATGAGATTGATTTCAAATTTTGCACAAGAATTAAGTGTGATATAAAGATAGAACTGGTAAAATTGTGGAACGAATTCAAGATGGCGAAACAAAATGGTAGCCAAATAAAAGTCTTGTTGTAGTTAAAGAAAAATTGATGTTTTAATGCTTCTAGATGTCTAAAAAGATGTTTTTTCAATTCCGTGGGTCTGTCTATCAATTTATGACATAGCTAAAAACTACTTACTTTGACTTCAAATTATGGTCAAAAGTTAAATGTCTAAAAATTTTACACAAAAGTTGCATAGAAAGATAATAGAGTTTAAAAATTAGCCCGAATAAAATATTTATTAGATTAATTTTAAGTTTTGTATAAGCCTAAGTGTAGATAGAAATTGTTAAATATTGCTAGGAATCAAATATAGTGGAACAAAATGGCGTCTAAGAAAAATGTTTAAAAAGACAGAATTGGGTCACACTTCGCTATTCCTAAGAAAAAAAAAAGATTCATAACGGGGAATGTTGTGGGTAAAAGAAATTTACTGATTTTTTCAGATACTTGAAAACATTGACCAAAATGCTACCTTAAGAGGCAATGACTCCTTTTTATTCTTAGAATGCCCTTTGTTGATTTCTTTATGTTTAATACATTGGCTCATATGACAGGTTTTTTGTCAATTTTATCAATTGTATGACTTGTATGTAAAAACAACTAAGACACACAGCATGGTTATGTGATAGTCCATACGGGTACCTACTAAGTACCTAGGGACAATTCGTATTTCCTAAAAAACTTTTTATAGCCATAGATATTGCCACAATTTGCCCAGACTATAGTAACTTCGATTCATTATTCGCTTATACTACTAATGTTTATTAGAAATTATAAAGTTTATTTTAAACAAATTAATTAAACTTGAATCTGAGCTGCAAACTGCAGATTGTAAGCACTTTTTCTAATATAAATATTGGTGCAAATCATTGCAGCGGTAGACTTGATCTGGTCTCAACTTAAGGGCTAGTGAACCTCCTTGTCTGAAGAAAGCACCCTACCTTTTCTAAATTACAACCCCTAAGGGCCAGCGAACCTCCTCGTCTGGAGAAAGCACCCTACCTTCTAAATTACAACCCTTAAGGTTTAACAAATGAATAGTAATTATCTAAAGCCCATCAAGCTCTTATAACATTAAAGGGTACTCCTTGCCAGTATTTGTTCTGTAATTATCTAATATTAAAAGGGGCTACGTTAAAGGGCTGGGTTTCTTTCGAGTGAAGAGAATGTGCATCCTATTACTGTGGTAATTGTGTGAGACTATTCTGAATAATATAACCGCACCTTATGTTTATGAAATTTGTTCTTTATTTCAAAATCCAAAAAAACTCAAGATTCGTAAAAACTCTTTATTGCCAAAGAAACATATTATATTGACAATGCAAAGACTAATTAAAAGAAATATCAATTAAGAAGACCCATCTGAGTTTACGCTGATCCCCAAGTGAAATCGCTCCCACTCAACCCGAGAGGTGACAATATACTGTAATATTTTTAAGACAAATCTGTATCTTGTTACTGAATAATCTGTTACAAGAGGTAGTCTAATGTTCAGCAATGGATGAAAAGGCTCGCAATGATGTAAAGGTAATACATCAAAAATAAGGCTCTAAAAGTTTCCCCTCATTGAAGTACTAACCATACTAGGATAGATTGTGTGTGTGTGTGTGTGTGTTTTTCTTTTTTAATGTAAACTCTCTTACTTTTTCAGATAAACGACGGCGCAGACGCAGCTCTAAGGGGCGTCCACATGTACGGACTCTCGTCAGAAACGTGTTTTATTTCGTCCGAAAGCAACGAGGGTATAGAGGTAGTCAGGAGGACCGCGGAAAAGTACAATTTCATTACCGAGAGCTTTTTCATGGCACATAAGGCTTTGGATTTGTCTTTCAGAGTATCGGTCGATCAGATGATGAGTCTAAATCATGTAAGGAATAATTGGTTTAGTTTCTTTTATAAGGCTCCAAATGCTCCAAACATCGCGTTTGTCACCCAATAATTAATAGTCTGATACAGAGTGCGACTAAATAAGTGTTTCAAATTATGGGAGCATATAATAGTATCAAAAGTAGTGATGGGTCAAACTCTCAACTGTTGAAAGTTTCTGAAAGAAATCTTTGGAAAAATTGACGAAAATTTTGCCTTTTAAATTCATTTTTATTTTCCTCAAAAAGGGAAGTATTGTTCTGATGGCAATCCCAATAATATGCTTAAGACTTGTAAACTGTACCTCTCTTACGTATTATGGCTTTTGTTCAACTAATCATTTGAGGAGGCTGTTTTTCTCAGTAAATTGAAAATAGCATCGGTTATTCCTGTTTTTAAAAAGGGGGATACAAATAATTATGACAAATATTATGCAATAAGTCTATTAAGTAGTATATATCAAAATTCTTGGGATGTGTCTAAAGGATCAATTAATTAATTTAATAGTAGTAGTAGTAGCTAGGGGGAGGGCTAGAGACCTGACTGGTAGGCCTATAAGGCCCTTTCAGTCTACCCCAGCTCCTCCCTCAACCACCACCCGCCACCAGGTGTACATTAATTTTGTCCTTATGCAAGACCGTAGTGCCGAAAATATCTTGTCGCAGTCTCGCTCGCGCTTCACATCTTCACAGGAAGTGAAGCGGAGTTTCCTCTTCTTCCTGACACTCCGTGCAGATAGAATCTTCCTCAATGCCTAACATAAAGAGGTGTCTCCTCAATCAACAGTCCCTCGTTACTATTCCTACAATGGAATTTAGAGCTTGCCTGTCTCGGGCTAGTAACCACCCTGTTCGGCCCTTATCGGTCTTCACAATGAAGTCTTTAGCTTGCCTCCCGACCCCGGATTGGCCCCTTTCACGTTGAAGTTCATGTTGTACCCATTCGTCGAGTGCTGTCCTTATCTGCTGCCTAGTGTTGCCTAAAGCTGGTTCTGGTCCTACATACGGGCTGGTGGCGCCAAGTCTAGCAAACTCATCTGCCATCTCGTGACCCTCAATCCCACAGTGTCCTGGCACCCAAACCAACTTCATACTTTTACGTCGCGCCAACTGCTCTAGCCTGTCATCGCATTCCTGAACCAAAACTGATCCCGCCGTGGATGAGTCGAGCGCCTTAAGTGCTGCTTGACTGTCTGAGCATATGACAATCTCTCCCTCTGCCCCCTCTATGACTTCCTTCATCGTTATTGCCATTAGAATGGCATATACCTCAGCCTGAAACACCGACCGTTGAAAACTTTCCCAAAGGGAAGCTGGACCTGGTTTGTGTAGCCTCAATATAAACTCCAGCACCAGAGGATTGCTACTGTGTCATACGTAAACCATCCATATAGCAAACAATTGCCTCTCTGGAGAACTCCAGCCTGTTTCTCTCCCAGTCCTCTCTTTCGTGGATTGAGATACTATAACCCTTATGCGATCTTAGTCTGCCTGAGGGTCTTGCTACTCTGTAGGTAGATAAAGGGATCTCTCTTTTCACAATGTGGGAGATCCTTGCATTACCCACAACCTTACCTTTGGTATGCCAAGCTCCTGCGTCTCCCATTCGCAAGTGCGCTGCCATAGCCTCTTTCTTAATGAAAGTCGACAATAATGGCACCCCTAGCAAGACATCCAATGCTGCTGACGGCGTCGTCCTTATTGCTTCAGTTATCTCTAGGCTACTTTAATTTAATAAATATAACCCGCTTTCTTCTGTACAACATGGTTTTAACCATCAAAAAGTGCAGATACTACCCTTTCATACTTTCAGGACAAAATGTTGATGCTATTGATAGTCAGATGTTTGTGATGGGGTTATTTATAGATTTTTTCACGTGCTTTGATTTGGTGGATCATCGAATTTTACTAGCAAATAGATAGATAGTACAATGAGTTCCTCAGGAATCCATCTTGGGCCCCTTACTTTTTATAATATTTTCTAATGATCTTATACTATGCCTTCAAAAAGCAGCAACTGATGTATTTCCAGTATTCTATGCCTAAGACACAAACATTCTAATAGTAAGGCCAGATATAGTATCTTTTAAAAATACTGCTGAAAATATTTACAATTATATCTTAACCTGGTCTCAAAAAACGAACTAAATTCTAAATAAAAATAAGACAAAATGTATACTTTTTTCCTCTAGTAAACGTTGATGAAGGTTTTGCATTGTTTCATGATACACCAAATTAAATGAGCCCCTCAGACAGTGTTGATTGTTAGGTCTAAGCTTTGACAGTGGCATGCTCATATCGGCGAACTTTGCGATAGGTTACGCAGTTCCTGCTATGACTTAAGATTTCTAAAAAATCATTGTAGCCAAAGCATTTTACTGGCCTTATGCACTATGTCATTTTAAATTACGGCACTACGCATATTAAATGTGTATTTCTGTTACAAAAATATGCAATGCAAACAATTTACAGACTCTCTAATAGATAGTCATATAAGCCCTCGTTAGACAATCTTTAAATTTTGACTACGTTTGACTTATATATCTTCAAAATATGTACATATTCTGCTTATAATAAACAATGTAATCCTAACTAGGCCTTTAACAGCAGGGGGCTTTCATAGACTCAGATCTGTTTTAAGAGAGTCAAACTGGGATATTTTCTATGATCCAATTTCTGAAGCTGATAGTTTGGCCACTTTTCTTTAGATAAGTATAGTTCTTTGGCAGGACAATGCTTCCCACTAGTGAGGTTTCACAGTGATAAAAAACCACCAGTAAACTGGTTTAATTCCAATTTGCAATACAAAAGAGACATTTTATTTGTGTTAAAAGATGATAATAATGACCCTTCTTTTTGGTCAACCTATAAAAATTAAAAAAAGACTGCTATTTCAATTAAAAAAACTAAAAAAGATGCGTATGATGGTTTTTTGTTTAATTCTTCCAATAAGTCAAGGGACTGCTGGAGAATCATTAATTTTGAAAGAGGAAAGCAGAACTAACGTCCGATTTCCATTATTGTAATTTTTTCAAAGGTTTTAGAAATTATATTAAAGGACAGACTAATTAGGTATTTTGAGAGATTCTCCCTCCTGTGTACTTCTCAGTTTGGTTTTCGTTCTGGTTTCTCAACTATCGGGGCGATCCTTAATGTTGTTGAGGGCATAGTCGAGGGCCTGGGGTATGGTCTGCATTCTCTGCTTACCCTATGTGATTTATCGAAGGCCTTCGACTGTGTCTCCCATGACTTGTTGTTGGCTAAGTTGGCACACTATGGGATTAGGGGAGTCGCCCTGAATCTGTTTAAATCTTATCTTTCCAAGAGACTTCAGTGTGTTGTTTTGAGGGATAAAATTTCCACTTGTAAACCTATAAAACACAGAGTGCCTCAGGGCTCTGTCTTGGGGCCTTTGTTGTTCATTATTTATATTAATGATCTTTGTGCTTCTATGACCTCAGCAAGCAAATGTGTTCTTTTTGCACATAATACAACCCTTTTGAATGTTGGGTCAGATGTGAGTGTTCTTCTTGAGTATGGAAGGGTTTCTTTGAGGCAGGCCGAGGCATGGTTCACTGCGAACAATTTAAAATTAAATCAGTCTAAAACGGTTAATCTTCTTATCAGTAGCAATAGTAGGCTTACTTCAGGTAAGATTTGTAAATTATTAGGAATAGTGCTGGATGGCTCATTGTCTTGGAATGGACACATTGAGGCATTAAGGAGTAAACTTTCCTCATCCTTATTTCTTTTGAGACAATTAACTCACTGCCTTAGCTTGGATGTGCTAAGGAAGGTATATGTCTCTTTATTTCACAGTTTGATATCATATGGTGTTCTGTGGGGTGATGTGGTGAACTCAATTAGAGTATTTCGACTTCAAAAGAAGGCAATTAGGCAAATGAGTGGAGCTGGGTTTAGAGCACATTGCCAACCCTATTTTAAAGATTTAAAAATTCTGCCTTTACCTTCTTTGTTCATTTATCATACTTTGATTGAGATACATACAAAATCTTCATCTCTAATTTACATTCTGAAACATACATTTAGAGCACAAGATCAGTAGGCTTGGTTAAGCTGCCTCGCTTTAGACCTGATATGTCTGTAAAAAATTCTCTGAACCTAAAATTATATAATCATATTCCCAGTACAGTTAGGGACTTAGATAAACTTGAGTTTAAGAACAATATAAAAAGCACATTCTTAAATACTGTTTTTATTCTACTGATGAATTTTTTAATACGCCTTATTTACAACCTATTGACCAGCACAATAATGTTTCTTATCTTGTTTTTTGTTTTTTTATTATTTTAATGTTTACATTGCCTGTATTTGGGTATTTGTATTTTAAGCTTTGTAGTGTTTCTACTGATCTGTTTTTTTTTTTAATTATATTTGTATTCTGTTACCTTTGTATTTTTGTATTTTCAATGACTTGTCACAAACTTTCATGTAACGTGGTGTAATATATTCTATTCTATTCTATTCTATTCTATGACTTATTTTTTTGTAGCCAGTCTACTGTTCTAATTTTGAGACACTTATTTAGGGACATTCTGCTCATAGGTAGGTAAGCAAATTTACATTTTTAGGAAATCAGCAGGTTAGAGAAAGCCTACAAAGATGCAGTAGAGCAAGCCGGTCCCAATTCAGAAGTTGCCACAGCTCTCAACCAGCGGTTAATGGATGAATATGCAAAGTAGGTAAAAAAATTAGTGGGAAGAATGAGCTTTAAGTATGGTAACCATATAATTATGAGTAGTGATAAGAATAGTTATGACCGAAAAGTGAAGAACTGTGAAATATGTTAAAAGTTAAATTGTATCTACAAATATAGGAAACTGTTACAAAATGATGTTTGAAAGAAAATAAAGTAAGAGGACATTCAGTAACTGGTCCTAAATTCAATGGGGCATATTTTTTTTATTTTTTAGAGAATAGAAAAAGCCTTTTGGTAGATAATCTTTGTTATAATTTGGCTAAGAATAATTTTATTGCGAATTTGTTAATATACAAAATGATCTGTATACAGCGTATATGACTTATGGTTTTTCTACAACGATTTTGTTATTACATTTATTAGCAAAGGAGATATACAGGTTTTTCTCAAAACTAGGTAAGGACGTTTTTTTTGTATTATTCATTAATCAGTTTTTAGCATTCAGCTGTTTTATAACCGGTCTGCCTAATAAAATATCAAATTTTTGTAAATGTTTCTGTACCACAAAAAAATCAGTTATCGTTTTTATCTCTTCTATGCAAACTTCGGTACGCGCTATGCCACCCTGCTCTATAACAGCTTTGCCGTATATCTTTCGATGATAGTTTTATTGCTATTTGAATTTAAAACTACGTTAAGCTGACTCACACATGTTTTCTTTCAAGGTATTCTATGTAAGCGCTTAATATTTTATCTTTAATGACTGCATCTTTATAAAACTTATGGTTGCTTGGGTCATTCTCCAAACAAAGAACATTGACACGGTCTAATCCCAAGAACCATGGTTTCTTAATTGACCAAAGCCGTGAAAGCTTCCGTTCTATGTTAGCTAACCTCTATGGGGAGGAAACCAAGAAGGATGCCAAAACTTTTGGCGATCTGCGGAACGGCAAGAAGAAGTTACTCTGCCAGTTGGCCTTTCTCCTTAGATGCCGAGATGAAGCTGTAGTTCCGAAATCGCTACATGTGAGACATCACATTACTTCTAGAACTGCTAAGAATATTTATAAGCGTGCTAGCAATGCATTAGTTAGAGAAAGGATTAAGGCAACACGTCGTGATTTAGATACAAATGCCCGGAAACTATTAGAAATTCATCTGAAATCATCTTCTAGACTAGAAAGAACTACATTTACAACTTTGGACAATCCATCAAGGAGTTACACTTAAGCAACAAAAAAGTCTGAAGCCCTCCTGAACAGAAAAAATCCAGTGAAACTTCCGTAGAACACAGTTATCAACCTGTCATCGAAGCCGTTATCCTAAGCAGAACTTTCCGTCCTTTCCAAGGGCCAAAACTTCGCAATAGCACCGACTACCATTTCCGTTGAAGACATAGTATCTTCTGTTGAAGCAGCAATCAGAAGATTACCAGTGGAACAAGCCGATGAAGTCAGATATGAGACAGCGAAGATCATTAAAAACTCAAAACCACCGAAGTCGAACCTCTCCGCAGCCGAAAAAACAGCAATGAAGACCTTAAACGAAGACGCAAACATTCTGGTACTTCCAGCAGATAAAGGCTACGCCACAGTCGTCATGGACAGAACAGAATATGTGGAAAAGGTTACTCAACTTTTGGACAACAACACCTATAAAGTTATGCAGGCAGATCCCACAAGTAGAATAGAAAGACGCATTACCAATTTGATCAACACATCCAGTCTACCACTAGCGGAGAAAAAATCACTAAAACCAAGCAGTTCCAAACTCCCAGGTGCTACGGTCTTCCGGAGATACACAAGGACAACGTACCACTTCGACCGATCGTCAGTGCAATAGACTCTCCCACTTACAAACTAGGTAAATATCTTTCAAATTTTCTTAATCCATTTACTGGAAAAACAGATTCTTTTATTAAAAACTCTGCACATTGCGTGGAAAAACTCAAGACAATCCAGTTGGATCCCGAAGATATTTTGGTCAGTTTCGATGTAGAATCACTTTACACAGATGTTCCTGTCAACGATTAAATTTCCATTATATCAGACATACTGGAGAACAATAATCTTGATAAGAAGTTAATAGACCTAGTGGGAGCTTGTCTTACATCTACTTATTTCATTTTTCAAGGAACTTTTTATGAACAAACCTCATCTTTATGGAAGCCTTTGAGGATATTGCTCTAACATCCGCTCCACTAAAACCGAAGCACTGGTTTAGATATGTAGATGATACTTTTGTTGTTTGGCCTCATGGACAGAATAATCTCCTCATTTCTGGACTACCTTAATCAGCAACATCATAATATCAAATTCACGATGGAAATTGAATCTAATGGAACAATTCCCTTTCTAGATGTATGTGTTCAAAGGAAGGAAAATGGTACATTAGGACATTCTGTGTATAGAAAACCGACGCAAACAAATAGATACTTAAACACAAATTCTCATCACCATCCGGCACAAAAGAAATCGGTTATTAACTCACTAGTATTCAGAGCTATTTCGATTTCTGATCAAGATTCTTTAACATCAGAAACATCGAAACTGATCGAAGCTCTCACAGGGAATGATATTACGCGTTCAATTAAAAAACATAGTAAACAACTCCGCCAAAGGAGAATGATAAAGAGCCACCATTAGGTAGTGTTGTTCTTCCCTACATACATGGCACTACAGACAAAATAGGACGATTACTTCGGCGGGCCAACATACGTACAATCTTCAATACACATAAGAAGATTGGACAATGCTTGTGATCTCTGAAAGATCTGGTACTTTTTCAAACAGAAGAGTATATAAAATTCCTTGCTCCTGTGAAGAAGAGTATGTGGGAGAAACAGGACGCTCAATATCAACCAGACTTAAGGAACATGAACAATGTATTCAAAAGAAAACATATTGTTCAATCTGCTGTAGCTGAACACCAGCATAACACTGGCCATTTCATAAATGTAAAGGAAACCAAGGTTCTAGCATCGGTTCCAGGTTTTTATAAACGAAAAGTTAGAGACTGTATTGAAATATTTAATCATACAAAAAATTTCAATAGAGAATGGGTTATGGTCTACATCACACGTGGAAATCGATCTTAACACAGGGTCACGGTTCGGCGAGCACAAGTCGGGTATAAAAGCCCGCCTGAATCTCTTCGAGCTCATTCAGTGTTCAGATCTCGTGGAGTAAAGATCCCTGAAGATGCCTCGTGCAATCGAAGGCGAAAGGTCGGATAGTAATTCCAATTTGAGATGGTCTAATCCCAAGAACCATGATTTCTTAAAAGAACATTCATTTTCTCGACATTGATTTTTCTTTTTGTAAACACTCATTTTCGAGGTAGACTTTTCACAAAAATTACACTATTTGTTAGTGGTATTTTTGGGGCAGTCGATTTTTTTGTGGCCTTGTGGACATAAATAACAAACAATTTTTTTTTTAGAAAAACTGCTTTTAAATAAATGATTTTTCTTATCTAAATGTCGAAAATATCCCCTGTAGCATCAATCATTGTTCGTGACAATCAAATAACTGGTTTAATGATACCCTAAAACAGATGCGAAAAATACAAATTCAGGTTCACTAGGTGGTTGTACCAGCTTTTTTGCCTTTCCCCCTAATTTGTTGGTCATGCAAAATATCTCTTGGATAGATTGAATAGCCTCGTCCAATTCAACCAAAGGTTCCCTCTGCTAGTTACCAAACAGATGATTAAAGAGTACAAAAACAAGTATTGTAGTGAGATCCTAAATGTGAAGCGGGAGCAAGATCTTTATATAATTAACTCAGCCAACTCACAGGTTGCCATGTGGAACATAATAAGAAACAACACATGTAGAGACAGTGAAATAAAGTCTGCCACACTAAATGCTGAGATGTTCAACAGATCATTTGTTGAGGTTGCTAGAGAAATAATCACAAATCTGCCAGTCTCTACTACCCACTTCAGTCATTCAGAACCTTGTACAGCGATCAGAGGATGTATCTTTTGACTTTAGAGAAGTAACGTTTAATGAAGTAAGGCAGGCAATATGTAACATAAAAAATAGTAACAGCAAAGATTATTACAAAAATAGTTAAAACTCTGAAGAACCTAATCATTTATCCTATTACTAAATTAATAAATATGTGCATAAATAATCAAATATTCCCCTCTGTTCTAAAAACTGGCAAAGTTGTCCCAATATTGAAAAACAAGGGATCTGTCAATGACATCACAAACTTTCGTCCCGTTTCAATTCTGTCAATTTTCTCTGAGATCTTCAGAATCAAAAAATCCATCAGTCTTACTATTTGTCCAACAGAACCCAGTATGTCACATATTGACACAATGTCTCTTCAGGGTTGACACTGGAGCGTGGTCATTATTGTTCATAATTTACTTCAATGACTTAAATAATGCCCAAATGGACTCCCTTGTTAGGACTAAGCTGGGATTGTTCGCGGATGATACATGCAGCTACTTCAGCTACCATCCGAGTCAACCAATTCAGGAAACACTTAGCAGTATGCATTCAAATTTGCAGAATTGGTTCCTTGCAAATAAGCTGAACCTAAACAGCAATAAAATACAAACTATAAATTTCAGCCTACATAGAACCGATAAGGAGAGAACTCAAGTGAATTTTTTGGGTATAATTCTTGACCCAAGACTATCATGGGAGGATCACAGAATACAGCTAAGCAAAAAACTATGTAAAATCACTTTTCTAATATGCAACTTAGCAAATAAAGTATCGCAGGATGTCCTCCTACTTTTACGCAATAAAATTAAGGCCATTTTTCTCAACATTGGTAAGGAATAATAGACTCAGCATTATATAAGACTTTTTTTATCAAAATGGTCTGTACTAACATGTTAAAATATTTGTAGTCAGACCCCTAACACCCCGTATAAATAAACACTAATAAAAGTATTAGTTTTTAATTGCAATATGATCCAAAATGTACTTTTTTATTAGATAGGTATTAGTTAAAAGTGGGGAAACAAAAGGTTCAAACGTCAAGTGAAACCTGTAAAAGTCAACGAAGTTTTACAGTAGAAACCTTGATTTTAATGTTTCAATTACTGTCCTCTGAATGAAACTTACTTGTAAATTCATTAATATCTTTACAGGTTTCTCTCCTTAAAATGCGTTTTGTCCGAACCTAGACTGCTGAAGGATATGTTCGACTTTATATCCTCAACTTGCTTCTGGTTATCCCAGATCGCGATGAGGACTGACTTCTCGGAAACGGAAAACAGAACGTTCGCACCTTTGGAGGAGAGAAATGTTACCTTTCCCTTGCCACAGAAAATTCCGTTTACGCTTAAGTGAGTACATTTTTAACTTATCGGTGGTGGAATGATATATAAAAATCAATTGTTAACGTGTTAGTGTTCGCATACTGGTGGTTTTGAAATTTTAGTAATCAAGCTCTTGTGGGTTTTGGAGCTTATATATCATCCTAATTCCGAAATTAATTTGAATGGACACTTTAATTTGGACCCTAATAGAGATAATCGTAATTATCTAATTCTTGGCGAAGTTTTAACTAACTAATATTTTTACCATTATACAATCTCCAAGTGGGATAGAGTATTTATTGGATCATGTTTATATGATTGGAACATCGGCATGTACTATTGAGATAATATGATTTCCTACCATCGTGCGGACTTCTCCGCACGATTTATCGGACTACTAGCACTGAAAAGTAAGTTTTCTGCGCGTTTTGGTAAATTAATGTATGTCTTATGTAAAACACTCAATAAAATTCTTGCAAAGTAAGTTTTTTATTTTTGTAAGAAGTTCAATAATTTTTGTAAGTACAGTATATTATTATTGAATCTAATTGACGTTTATCTGAGGACTATATCGATCGTAGGAAAAACTTTGTACAGGGTGGCCATTTTATGGTGATACAGTACCTTATCTAGAAACTGGTAATAGTTACGACAAAAAGTTAAATACAAAAGTTGTTTGGATTCAATTAAATTTTTATTTTATTTCACTTTTGTTTATACAGGGTGTTTCCGTTTGACGTGACACATGTCAACTTTCTTAATTTAAATGGGACATCTTATATATAATTACATGTTTCGATTCTACTGTTAACTTGCGAAAGTTTTTATAATAACATCTATATTTGAATTCTTTATCGTTTTTGAGTAAATTGAGTTTTTAGAATTTAAAAAAAAAAAACATATTTTTTAAAATAAAATTTTTTACCTATAAAACTTTAATGGAACTGACTCATATCCTAAACATACATTACTAAGGGTTCAATTCAACGAGTGTCCATGCTGGTCTTGCCAATTAATATACAGGGTGTTAAAAATGAAGAGCAAAACAAACAGAACTTTAAATGTAAAAATCTCCTGTTTTTCAAATGGAACACCCTGTATATTTTTATTTCATCTGATTCAGCGTTCAATTACCTATCATTACTCATATATATGTAATATACCTAAAATGAACAGTTTCGATTTTATTAGCCGTTTTCTGATTTATCCCGGAATTTTGCCAGTAAATGAGATCAGAAACTAAAAAAATCAAGATAGGCTTAGGAAATAACTTAATGCAATTGTTGACTTAAGTTGACATTTGCTGTGTTTGTCGTTTTTGTCAAATTTTTGCTGCGAAATTTGTTAAAAAGTGGCTTTATATAGTTTAGATGAACGTTTGAAATTATACAACTGTTTCATAAAAAATAATAAAAGTCCAGCGTTAGCCCTTAGAGAAAATTCGAGAGAATATCCTAATAATCGAGTTCCCTCCAGGACTAAATTTTTTCGAAATGTGCGTGATTTGGAGAATGGTGTCCTTAAAAACTCTAAGAAAAATCGTCCCGATTTTGTCCTTACTGAGGAAAAACAACTGGAGATTTTACTTTATTTCGAGGAAGATGATGAAAGATCCCAAAGAGATGCTGACAGAGACATTGCAGGTGTCAGTAGAGGAAGTATTCAAAAAACACTGCAGGTGAATGGTTATAATCCTTATAAATTTCTTCCAACTCAATTATTATCACAATTAGACTTTAATGAAAGATTGTGTGTTTTTGGACCGGCAGTTCGAAAATGTGTTTTTTTCAAAAGCGCTTTGGACTGATGAGACCTCATTTAATACGGCGAGTATTTTTTTATCGGAAAAACACTCATTACTGGTCTCAAATTAATAAGCATCTAATAAAAGCAATTAAAAAACAAGGTCGTCAAACCATAAATGTGTGGTGAGGAATTATTTGCGACCGTATTATCGGACCAATATTTTTTGACAGGTCTTTAAATGGCGAAAGATACTTGGAGCTGCTTAGGAATGAAATGATGCCCCTTATCAACGACTTGCCAGTAAATATTTGAGAAAATATCATTTTTCAGCAGGATAGCGCCTCTTACCACACGGTTGCACCGGTAGTAAATTTCCTTAATCAACATTTTCCATTGTGGATATATGAGTAATGATAGGTAATTGAACGCTGAATCAGATGAAATAAAAATATACAGGGTGTTCCATTTGAAAAACAGGAGATTTTTACATTTAAAGTTCTGTTTGTTTTGCTCTCCATTTTTAACACCCTGTATATTAATTGGCAAGACCAGCATGGACACTCGTTGAATTGAACCCTTAGTAATGTATGTTTAGGATATTAGTCAGTTCCATTAAAGTTTTATAGGTAAAATTTTTTTTTTAAAAAATGTTTTTTTTTTTAAAAATTTTAAAAACTCAATTTACTCAAAAACGATAAAGAATTTAAATATAGTTGTTATTATAAAAACTTCCGCAAATTAACAGTAGAATCGAAATATGTAATAATATATAGGGTATCCCATTTAAATTAAGAAAGATGACATGTGTCACGTCAAAACGAAACACCCTGTATAAGCAAAAGTGAAACAAAATAAAAATCTAATTGAATCCAAACAACTTTTGTATTTAACTTTTTGTCTTTTTTCTAGATAAGGTACTGTATCACCATAAAATGGCCACCCTGTACCTAACACATGCCGAAAGTGTCTTTTCCGGCCCAACTGCCGTCGCGTGCGGAATAGTACTACTTTCCGCGCTTGTTAGGTAAATAACTATTTCGGATCATAAAATCGTAAAAATTGATTTTTCTGTTAACCTGCGTAACAACTCCTCTTCAGAACCTGTGCAAAATAGGGTGTTTCCAGAATAAATTCATTTTATAAAAACCTTAAAGATAAAAATTGGTTATCAGTCTACCATCAGCAACTAATTTAAATCAACCATTTGAAAAATTTCATACATTTCTGTTTTACATTCATCTGAATTTTCCAAAAAAATATGCAGGTTAGTCGTATGAACTATATAGAGATGCCAAGAGGAATCTCACTAAGCTCATTAAAGAGACCAGAAAATCTTTTTATCAGAACCAATAAATAACGCAACAGATCCGGTCAAAGATACGCGGGGTGATAAATGAACTAACAAATAAAAACTCTAAAAGATCTTATTACAGATTTGTTTACAATTATTGATTAAAAACGGATCCCCATGAAACAGCAAAAATATTTTTAACAATTTTTTTATGAGTGCCCCTCTTCAGGTTGACTGAGTATTGTTTTTTGAGCAGATTAAAAGTATTTTTGGAAAAATTTAAGGTGCTTTCACAGTACCAGTTCGTATTTCGTCGAGGTTGCTTCACTATGACCGCATTTTTATGAGAAACTTGTGGACCGCATGGAGGACGACGAGTGTCCTGCTGGGATTTTTTGTGATCTCAGCAGGGCATTCGATTGTGTGAATCACCGATTACTGTTGCGAAAATCAGAGTCTTGTGGAATTAGAGGGACTGCTTTGGCATTGCTTTCCAGTTTTCTCTCTAATAGGCGCCAATATGTCTCCGTGTCTTGGGTGAAGAGAGTCTTTCCTCTAGAGTTATATTCTTGGACGTAGGGGCTCTACAAGGTTCGGTTTTGGACTATAGCTATGTTATGTGATTTTACACGACCCGGTACCGTGATGAAGTTAATCTTGAGTTAAGGGTAGGAAATGAAAATATTTCTGGCTCTGAATCCGCATTGTGGTTTGTTGACAAGTAAGATGAATAGTCATTTTTATATGATTAAAAATCTAAAATTGTATTGCCGATCAAAGAACTTCTTACAATGTATAATGCTTATGTGAGATCTCTGTTGTATTATGAGGTTTATTTTTGGGATTCATCTCAAGGTATTTCTTATCAATCGAAAGTCTCACAACTGAGAATTTCTATGTCCTCAGGCGTATTACTTTATGAATTATGTAAATATATATTTTTTAATAAAGTACAATTTTTAAAAAATAGTAATGTCGACATGTTACCCAGTTTAGAGATATTCTGCATGTTTCAGTTAGTAGACCAAATGTCGGTAAATACTTTTCTCATAATTTATGAATAACAGTTTTTAACAGGCTTTCTGAGTACATAGTATGTCGAGAAAATCGATTGAGAATAGGACAGTTTTATTTATGTGTATTATTTTGGTGTTTTTGTCTTGTTTGTTTACAGTTATTTATCTAACAAGTGCGGAAAGTGGTACTTTTCGCACCCAACGGCAGGTTAAGCCGTTAAGGGCGGAAAGACACTTTCCGCATGTGTTAGGTACAAAATTTTTCCTACAATCGATATAGTCCTCAGATAAATGTCAATTTAATTTGAGTTCAATAATAATATACTGTAATTACAAAAATTATTGAGCTTCTTACAAAAAAAACTTACTTTGCAAGTATTTCACACCCTTTTGAGTGTTTTAGATAAGATATTCGTTAATTTAACCAATCGCGCGGAAAAACTTTTTAGTGCTAGTAGTCCTCAAAAAATTACTTTTCGAATTTTACTGTTTGTGATAATATTGCTTTCAATATTGTTTCCGGTTAAAGCTGAATTGAATTTTAAAAATTAAGCAAAAAAAAAATAACTCAAATTACCTCAACTTTTAAATCTCTTTATAATACCATACATGGTCAGAAATTTGTAAAAAATCCGTCATATATTTGACTATTATTTATGTCATTTTGCCTAAAAAAACCTTATTAAGGGCTTATCTTAGAGCTAAATAACTTGCACTTTTCTGTCTTAGTTTTGAAAGATCTGTCACTTGGTATCAAATTCCGGTTTGACTGTACGTTCAGATTTTAAGACCTTCATGTCAACAAGTAACGTTCTGATCTTTCAAAACTAAGATTGCATATTATTTTGCTCTAAGTGTAAAAATATACAGGGTGTTCTATTCAGAAAAAAATGCAAATTTAAGTTACCAAACAATTTATTCCTATAGACCCTATATAGAATGTATTATTTTCAAAGACAACATGTGAAAGGTTAATTTATAATCAAACACCCTGTGCATTTAAGTATTTTTTATGTGGTCAAAAAGCCAAAAAGTTTCCTTAGAAAAAAATGCAAATGAATAAAATGTAATGCGACACCTATTTCCAGATGCACTCCGGAATTCATCGTGGAAAACATAGTATCCTATCTAGTGTTCTTGAGACGGTACAGTATAAGGACCTTCGAGGAAGTTGGTTACGAAAAGATGAAACCCATCCTGACGTTCCTCCTCATCTACATGGGCTCGCCGGACCACATGAAGAACCCTCACGTCAGAGCCAGATTGGCTGAGGGTCTGGAATCGCTTTTGCCGCGGCACAAAGATGAAGAAGTCCCGGTTGGCGGGTTGTATCAGAGGGAAATGGTGTTCACTCACCATCCGCATAAATTGGAGGTAAGAAATGTGAGAGGAGGCTATGTTGTGTGATTCTAGATGGGTAGATATTTTAATCTGTCGGTCTTTTGATTATAGGGTATATATATATATATATATATATATATATATATATATATATATATATATATATATATATATATATATATATATATATATATATATATATATATATATATATATATATATATATATATATATATTATATATATAATATATATATATATATATATATATATATATATATATATATATATATATATATATATATACAGGGTGTCCCAATAGTACGTTCTCGGTTGATATCTTGATAACGGATAGCGATATAAGAAAAGTTCAAACGCAAAAGTTGTAGAACAATACAGGCTACATAACCTAAAATTATTTTCATTTATACAGGGTGTCTCAAAAATCTGTAGCGAAGCAAAGTTGTGTTTTTTTTTCATGGGGCACCCTGTATATTTTTGCATATTTAGATTCTGCTCGTGATTCTACACATTTTTTGTATAACATGTCCTATGTCTAAATCTGATAATTTTTCTAATGTCCGCTGTTTTGTAAAAAATTATGAATTGCAGTGCCTTTTTTCAAACGACGTGGTTCGTTGGCTTTTTGATATAGGATTATGATTTTTGGCAGGAACCTTAACAAAAGTATGGGTTGACTTTCAACGTGAATAAAATTTGCCGGCGTTGTACAGGAGGTCCTAGATAAGTAGGAGAAATTAAAAAAATTAGAAACATCATATCTTTATTTTTTTAAATGGAATGTATAGTTTTTTAATATTTTAGACTATTCGTGACCCAAAACCCTATCTTTCGTTATAAATATGCTCTATACCTATTTCTCATAGTTTCCGAGATTTTGACATTTTTGTATTTATTATTTGGTTTTCAGTGACAATCGCCTTAGAATTTGCTTTATTATCGAATTTTCTAATTATAATACACTGCAAGTGACGCAAAATTAAAAATTCAGCTCATAATATTGTGCTAAGAATCGCGACTTAAAGACTTAGAACAGATATTTTACCAACTATTCTTAAATATTTACTATTTTGGCTATTAGAAAAGCGTAGGTAGTGTCAACATTTAGTCAACATTTAGACAATTAAAGTAAAAACAAATGAAAACGGGGAAAATGTTGTCATGGCGACATGTCAAACTCTTGTATTTGTGTAGTAACGGTGTTCAAATTGATTCAAAATGAATTTTTCTAGAGAAGAATTGATTAACATGATTTATGTTTTGGGCGCAAGTGATCAAAATGGTTTTTTAGCAAGTAGAGTTTATGCAACGGTTTAGCAATGCCGAACGTCATCCTCATGAGGTATCATTTGTCAGACTCAAAGAACGATTTGAAAGAACTGGATGTGTCGATTACGAACAAAATTTGGAAAGGCAGAAAAGAGCCGCAAATGAAGAAACTGAATATCTTGTTATGCAAACTTTAATTGAAAATCCTCATATTTCATGTAGGCAGTTAGAAAAGGAAAGAGCTGTGTTTACAAAAGTGTCCCTCGGATATCAACTTTGTTATTTTAAATGGAACACTCTGTATATTATTACATTTTTGGATTCCTAGGAAAATTTTATAAATTCGATAATAAAGCAAATTCTAAGGCGATTGCCATTGAAAACCAAATAATAAATACAAAAATGTCAAAATCTCGGCAACTATGACGAATAGGTATAGGACATATTTATAACGAAAGATAGGGTTTTGGGTCACGAATAGTCTAAAATATTAAAATACTATACATTCCATTTAAAAAAATGAAGATATGATGTTTTTAATTTTTTTTATTTCTCCTACTTATCTAGGACCCCCTGTACAATGCCGACAAATTTTGTTCACGTTGAAAGTTAACCCATATTTTTGTTAATGTTCCTGCCAAAAATCATAATCCTATATCAAAAAGCCAACGGCCCACGTCGTTTGAAAAAAGGCACTACAATTCATAATTTTTTACAAAATGGCGGATATTAGAAAAACTATCAGATTTAGACATAGGACATGTTGTACAAAAAATGTGCAGAATCACTAGCAGAATCTAAATATTCAAAAATATATAGGGTGCCCCATGAAAAAAACACAACTTTGCTTCGCTACATATTTTTGAGACACCCTGTATAAATGAAAATAATTTTAGGTTATGTAGCTCGTATTGTTCTACAACTTTTGCATTTGAACTTTTTTTATATCGCTATCCGTTATCGAGATGGTACCAGTGTCGCTAGTAGTAGCGTCTTCCTTTCGTTTGGTCCATCTCAAAGGCCACGGAATCGTGTTTATGTTATTCAGTTGCAATCAAGTATGTTTAAATTCCAGGATCTATATTAAACGTTACAGAATCATATTTATTGCAATCAGCGATATTTAATCAAGTATGGCCCCGACTTCACTAGGGTTAGCAGCATTCCTTCAGCTCTGACGATATCCGAGGTCCCGAAACAGTTTTTTTATTCTATTCGATAAAATTAAGTACAAAAGTGAGTTGCTCATTGTACTATCCAGAGATGTTTCAAAATCTAACACAGTAGTGTTTTATTCTTTGTGCTTCATACAAGTATATTTAGCAGTTAAATTAAAAGAATTACTCTAATAAAGACGTAACTCTTTTATTATTTATTTTTAGAAAATTTTATTCTTGTTAAAAGTTGGTGCTTGAGGAAAAAAGTTTGGGTTACGGCGTTCAAAAAATACAAAAAAGTGTATGTCAAAAAATAACATTTTGTAACGACAGTTTTATAGACCACAAAAAGTCGTAAATAAAAGCTCAGCAAAATGTTTCCATATTTAGAATAGTTAAGGAGATATTTAAATTGAAAAATCTAAAATATCATTTTTTCCATTGGTTGACCTTAAATATCTCCATGACTATACAAAATATGGAAACATTTTACTTAGCTTTCATTTCCGTTATAGAAATTTTATTTTTTGAATTTTTTTGTTTTTGAAATACCCATTTTTGTATTTTTTAAACTTCTTTTTTATCTAACCTAAAGTCCAATATTGTCAAAAATATTTTTGCCTTCAATCACCAACTTTTATCAAAAATAAAATTGTCTAGGAAATATAGAACTCCTACTTTGGTCAATTAAGAAATCACGCTTTATTAGGCGTATTAACGAATACTTGTGTTATATGTATAAAGTAGTGTTTAAGTATTAATATTATTATGTCCTATTTTTTAAAAGATTGTTAAGATGCTGATGAGCGTATTCGTCGGAATTGAAATGACCGGCCAAAGTGTTGAATTCGAGCAGAAGTTTAAATACAGGAGACCCATGTACGCCGTCTTCGACTATCTATGGGAGATACCGGAACACACGAACTGTTTTAAGTGAGTGAAGTTTTTTTTTAATCTTGAACGGTGTTATTTGATCTGGTTTTATGGGCTATTTATTACTGTTCACTCTGTATCTGCATAGACTAAATTTTAGAAACTATTCACAATTTAAAAAAAAATTAAATTATTCAAGTATTGTTGTCAACTGTCGTCCGATTTTCTGCCAATACAGGCTTGACTGTGTAATAATTATGACTTTTTTTTAATGAAACACACACACACTATATATTTTTTTTTAGGTCAGTGGAATGATCCAAACACATTTTATTTGATATAATAACAAAACATATTATGTTATATCTAAGTTTTCGCGAAAATGGCTTCTGGTGGTTTCCTCAATTCCGTCTGTCTGTCTGTTCGCGACATAGCTAAAAAACTACTTACCCCATTGACCTCAAGTTTTTGTCAAAAATTAAGGATCATATGAGGACGAACTTGTAACAATTTGAAAAAATGCAATATGGAGAAACAAAATGGCGGCTTAGTGAAATGTTAAAAAAAATTATTTCTAATTAAACTACTTATTCAATTTACCTTAAATTTTGCACAAAAGTCAAGTATTATGAAGGAATTAACTTGTATAATTTTGGTACTAATCCAAGATGGCAGTTCAAAATGTCAGCTTAATAAAATATTTAATGTACAAATTAAAATGGTGGCCAAATAAACTTTGTAGTCGTGAAAAAGAACTATTTAATAGATTAATTTGAAATTTCTTGAAAGCATTAAATGTGATACAGAGATAAACTGCTAAGGTTATGGTACGAATTCAATATGTCCAAAAAAAAAATGGTGGCCAAATAAATTTTTTAAAAAATCAAGGTAAAAAATCTCATTCATTTGATTTTAAATTTTGCTGAAAAATAGAATGTGATATAAGAATTAACTATTACCCATTTAACATGACAAAAAAGACAATATAATGTGTTGCTAAATGACGATGTACTGAACTAAATTGGGCCACACTTCACTATTTATAATAAAAGGAAGGATTCATATTCTTAATAAATATTACTGATGTTTTTATTCTTATTCAATGTTTTCATTTTGTGTTTCATTTGATTTACATATTAAAATAATTTTTAGGACAAATTTAAACTTCTATTTCAAATTGGGAATTTGTTTTTGGCATTGACACATTTTATATAGGATATATTTTTTAAATAGGTGAACTGGTACCAGATTAGCATCAGGTTAAGCATCGAATGATTGCTACTCTTAATTAAAGTATGATTATGATATTAACTGTCAATATGCCTCTAATCAACTTTGATAAGACTGATTACGTCATAGTGTTTGTGTCTGATTACAATGCCGTAAAAGGTATATCTATAACGGAAAATGACTTGGATCAACTAATATCTTTCACATCACATACTAACTTAATTATGATTGGAACCAGCTATCATATGAATAGGCCAGTTCTCAACAAAATTGTACACACTCAAAATGATTTTATGAGATCTATGTTACATGAGAAGATTGATGCTTTTGTTCCAATGCTAGTTAGCACTCACGTCAGTTCTATAGACTTTGTCACAAAAAAAGAATGTATAACTTTTATATTACATAGTTATATTTTTCAAGAATCGCAGTCAAAACATTCTTTTTGGAACCGGCAGAACACGAGAACATACACTTAGTAGATCATCAGTTGCTTGCTCTTACGTCGTACTATCAGAACGTAGGAGGAATGCGTAAAAAAATTTCTGAGATATATGCTGCAACAAAATTAGCTGATTACGACTGGATATCACTGACTGAAACATGGCTTACTGAGGATACTTGCAGTGGAGAAATATTTGATTCTAAGTACTGTGTATATAGATCAGATAGAAATTATGATGTTTTAAATTGTACGAGAGGCGGAGGTGTCTTGATTGCTGTCAAATCCTGTTATAAATCTACCAAATTACAGGGCTCTGATAATCCTTATTTGATGATGTGTGGGTATCGACTCGCAGGTGTATCAACCATTATTACTGGATGTGTGTACTTACCTCCCAATTCAGTGGCTTAGAGAAGACGACGTTTTGGTGCCTACCAATTTATCTTCAGAAAAAGCAGAAATTCTTATAACCGGAATGTTTCTCAATAAGTTACAGCAACAAAATCATTTGCCTAACGAGTTTGACAAGTATCTCGATCTAACTTTCAGCGATGACTTCTCCGAGTTTTCATTGGAGGGGCTCATGCACCATTGAGTCATATTGTACAACATCATATTCCATTTGAAATGAAGTTTTCTTTCCCCTTCTTCTTCTACTTTGGACGACGATAGAGAGATATTTTATAGCTATCATAGAGCTAATTATGATGGTCTAAATAATTATTTTCTAAACATTGACTGGAGGTGGTTGGAAAATTGTACCGACGTTGACTATTCTGTCAAAATGTTCTACCAGATCTTGTTTGAGGCCATTGACAAATTCGTGCCCAAAGTTCGCAAACATCGCAACAAGTTTCCCAGGTGGCATTCTGCGGAGACTAAGAAGCTAATTGACCGAAAGAACAAGGCATACCAAAGGTACAGATCTTCCAGGCTTCGACAAGATTATGTAAAATATTCTAGTCTGCGAAGGGAATCTAAATACTTGATTGAATTCGATTACCTCATGTATGGTTCCAACAAACATAAAGTATTTCTGGACGTATGTAAATTCTTTGAGGAGAGATCACAGTAAAATCAATCAAAACTATGGAATATAATGCAAGGATCAGGCAGTCACCTAAAGAAATAGCAGACGCCTTTGCAGATCACTTCCAAACTTGTTACAAGGACTCATCAGTTCGGATAAATGAACCAACGCAGCTGTCCGAGTGTGTCTCCCTCATAAATCACTCTTTTACGCCTACAGAGGTACTACAAAAGCTGAGGACTCTTGAGGTGGGTAAGAGTCTTGGCTCCGATGGGATTGCGGCCGAACTTCAGAGGAAGCGCTGCGAGTCATCGGCTGGCCCTCTTAGCATGATTTATCAAGCGTCCTTTAACAACGGCCACTTTCCATCGGTGTGGAAGTTCTCTTGGATAGCTCCCATTTTTAAATCTGGATCCAAAAGGGGTGTTTACTTACTGCCTGTCATGTCTAAGGTTTTCGAATCAATAGTAACTGATGAGCTCTCCGATTACTTTAAACATCATATATCACCAGAACAGCATGGTTTTTTAAAGGCAGATCAACGGCTACCAACCTGGTAATGTTTCAAGACTATGTATGGAGTAGTGTGGAAAATGGCTCTCAAGTGGACGTCATTTACACGGACCTGTCAAAGGCCTTCGACAGAGTCGATCATGGGTTACTTGTCGGGAAGCTCTCAGCGCTAGGAATCAAATAATCCTACATCAACTGGATCGAGTCCTACTTGACGGATCGTCGGCAGTGTGTCAAGTTGGGAAGTGTAGTGCCGCAAGAAATAACGGTTTCTTCGGGAGTTCCGCAGGGCTCACACTTGGGTCCAATATTGTTTAATTTGTTTGTGAATAGTGTTCCGTCTGTTTAAAAAAAAGGGAGATATCTGTTATACGTGGACGACCTCAAGCTGTTTTGCAGTGTGGACTCTTTGTTAGATTGTTTGGAGATTCAAATGGACTTGGATAGTCTGGTACATTGGTTTGAACAAAACTCTCTTGAAATTAATGTAACAAAATGTAAAGTCATGTGCTTTTCCAAATGTAGGAATCCTGTGAAGTACCAGTATTCTATAAAGGGTTCTCCGTTGCAAAGTGTACATAGTTTTAACGATTTGGGTGTTATTTTTAACAGCGACCTCAGTTTCAACGAGCACATAGAAAACACATGTTTAAAAGCCACAAGAATGCTAGGTTTTTTGAGCCGGCACATGTTCAAATATCTGTGATACTAAAGCCATTAAATGTTTATGTAACTGTTTAGTTCGTAGTATTTTAGAGTACTGTAGTGTCATAATGGAGTCCAGTCTATAACTGTCATATTCAACGTCTTGAGCGCGTTCTTGCAAATTTGTTGTTCAAGTTAAGATTTCCATACAAAAATGTGGCATATGTGACACGCATTCAATTGGCTGGCATGGACAGTCTTGAAAGACGACGAAAGGTTGCAATGGCATTGTTTCTACACAAATTAGTCAACGGCCAGATGGATTGCAGTGAAATACTTGCCTATATTCAACTGCACATACCTCATAGACAAACCCGAAGTAGACAACTTTTTCACACTCAACATCACTGTCATAACTCTGGCATTCAGTGTTTCTCACATAGACTGATGAAAAATTATAATGACCATTTTGTAAATATAGACCTTTTCCGCTTTAAATTGTGTACATTTAAGGGTCGACTTACAAATAGATTAGAACAAGTAGCAGCTTAATTTTTTAGGTAGATATTAAAGATCTGTATTTGCAACTTATGTAGTACTTAGTATTAATGTTTAATTGTGTATAAGTTTGTACTATTTGGAGTTAATAACTCTGCAAGTATAAGTATTAAATAAATAAAAATAAAAAATAAATAAAACACTTCGGAAAATTGAATTGATTTTTTTTCATGTAAATAGTGACGACATGGCTTCAAAGGGGAAACGGTGCCAACATTGTCAAAAGTAACTTGTAAGAACATTCCACTAATATATAAAATAATATTGGGGATGTTCCATTAAAAGTATTATTAAAAGATCCGGAGTCGAAAAAATCACTTTGATGGGTTAAACAATTTTTTCAAGTCATAAATATTTCCAAATTGAGATATTATCCTAGTTAAATATTCCACTTTGTATGTATCTACTCATTAATATTCTTCTAAATATTATCGAAACTGTGAATGTTTTTATTTTCAGAATGTTGGCTGAAGAGGCCGAAGCCAACATGGAAGGGGTTCACCCTCCCCTGTTTTTGCGCTTCATAAATTTGTTAATCAACGACGCCATATTTTTGTTAGATGAGTCGTTGACGAATATGGCAAAATTGAAAGAAATGCAAACGGCATAGTAAGTACCGTTAGTTTTTTTGTAATGCTTTAATTGGTTTTAAATGCTACAGATATAAGAATTTATTGGAAAGATGCTATATTTTTGTTTGATTTTAATCAATAAAGAGAGCAGTTTTTGTCGGAGAATTTTAAAAGATCAGGACTTCAACTCTGCAGATAGGTGTTTTCCATATCAATATATATATTTTTAGTGAAAACGGCGATTGGGATTTACTGGGCTTCCAAGAGAGGGCGCAGAATATCAGCTACATGCACCACACGGGTATGATGGCTCGCTTCGATAACGTTTTGGGCAGGGACACGATCACCACGTTGGAGAAACTAACCTCAAAAATTACCTCGGTGTTTACTCACCCTACTATGGTGGACAGGGTTGCGGCGATGCTCAACTATTTCCTCTTGAATCTAGTCGGACCAAATAGGAAGAATTTTAAGGTAGGTTTATTTTTAAGTGTGTAAGTATTTTGTATGAAATATGTAAAGTATAAATACAATCTGACATGATATTTATGTATCGAGTGGTGGATTTATATTTACGATTTTTTCAATATCGATATTGTTCTTGCTAGTTTGATCATATAATTATAGTTCATATCCTTTATTTCTAAAGATTAAAAGTTTTTCGATTTTTTTGTGATTTTTAGAGACTTTCGATCTGCTCTGGCAAGTGTGTGTATTTTGCCAATTTTTTTTTTCCCATAAGTGATGTAGCTATCAAATAGATAACCATGCATTTTATATTAATATCATTTTTTTCCCTTTAAAAAGATATAAAATGCTATAAATATCACCCTCATCATATCTGATAGCAGAATACATAAATCGGTAAATTTCCTTTACCCAGAACTTCCCTCGTTATAAATCTTTCCTTTTTTTCTACCTATATCACACTTAATTTTTGACCATGATTTAAATAAATAAATAAATAAATAAATAAATAACGACTTATATTCCCTTACTAGGTACAATAAATATAAACAGTTAATAGTTTTAAGAAAAAATGTAGGTAAACAAAATGCAGTCGCTACATCCGAATAGAGGCGAAGTCTAGCATAGCTATTCATACTCAACCCCTAAAACGGCAGCAAATCCAGATAGTAAAGAAAACATTAATTTAAATAGACTAGACAGCTAACTAGTGAAACTAGAAAGTAGTTGTTTTTTATTTATTAATAAATTAAAGGTCTTAAAATATGTATTAATATAATACGAATATGTCTATAGACTATAGAGAGCACTCAGGAAACCCCCAGATACGCAACATGTAACACCAAACAATATTATTGCCTGCTAAGTAAAAATTCCTTTAGTTTGTATTTAAATTTATTAATGTTATAAAGTTTAAAAATATCAGGCAATGAATTATAAAACGATATTGACTGAAACATGAAACTTCTTGAGAACAACGTGGTTTTGTGTCGTGGCAGAACAAAATTACTATTAAATCTAGTTGATCTTGAATGTACATTTGAATGACGTATGAATCTCTTTTTTAGACCTGGATGTGCATCCGGATCAATCAGAATTTTATGGGTAAAAACCCCTAAATGAAGCAATTTTCTGTTTTCCATTAATAGACATTTACTTTCCTTTATTTTATAAGTGATAGATTGATATTTTTTGATGCTATGTATAAAGCGAAAGCAGGATTTTTGAACCTTTGGAATTCTATGTTTATCTACTTGTGTTAAACATGATTCATACAGAAAATCGCAGTAATTAAATTGAGATAAAACTAAAGTCTCAGACAAAATTCGTTTTGTTTTTTTATCTAAAATATATCTATTGTAATAAAGGAGCCTTAAGTTAGAGTAAGCTTTCTTTAAAAGAGACTAAGGTGTTCCGCAAACCGCAGGTCACTGTCTAATATAAGCCCCAAATTTTAGCTTGATCCGTAAAAGTTAATTGTGTGTTATTTATTGTTATATTTAAATTTTGCTTTAAAAAAGCAGTATTAATTTTATTTCCAAAGCACATAAGTTGTGATTTTTGAGGATTTAAAAGTAAGTTATGTTCGAAAGATAATTGGAAAATTGTATTAAGGTCTGTATTAATTTTTAAAGATGCATCAATATAAAGAGATTTGGGAAAATGGTAGTAAATCTGAGTATCATCAGCATAAGCTTGTACTTTGCAGCAACTCAAACTTTTAAGTATGTCTGAAGTATAAATAATAAAAAACAAAGGACCCAAGATGGAGCCCTGGGGTACACCAGAGAAAATATCAGCACTGGTTGATAACCTACTTTGAACAGATATTTGTTGCTTTCTATTATGCAAGTATGAGTTTATAAGTAAGAGAGAAGAATTATTAAATCCATAGTACTTTAATTTAGCACACAACAACTTGTGATTAATTGTATCAAATGCTTTAGAGTAGCCAAGTAATACAAGGACACTGACTAATCCCATGTCATATGCTTCGATTATATCGCTGGTGACAGTAGCCAAAGCACTGGCAGTGTTATATCCTTTTCTAAAACCACATTGCACATTAGGGAGAATGCTTTTTTCATTAAAATATTTCCTAATTTGTCGGCATAAAACATTTTCAAAAATTTTTGAGAGCAGTGGTAAAATGCTAATTATTCTAAGATCAGAGAAAGTTGTAGGGGTTTTATTTTTTGGAATGGGTTTTCCTATGGATATTTTCCATAAGTCAGGAAAATAATTTTTTTCAATGCATGTATTTATAATGTGAACAATATATTTTTCAGGTCTGCAATAGTTAATCATATTTAATGTTATGCTATCAACGCCCACTGCATTGCTCTTAATACTATTTATAATATCAGCAACTTCTTCAACACTTGTTAATGAGAAAGAAAATATATTATTGCCCAAGAACGTATTGTCATTATAGTATTTAATTTTTGTATTACAATTATCGTTAGTACTTCTGAAAAATGTGGAAAAATAATTATTTATCGCATCGGGATCGGCGAGTGATGGTGGTATGATAACCCCTTGTGATTGTAAGACATTAATTCTTTTTAGTGCTTGCCATGATTTTTTAGGATTATGTTGATTATTAACTGATTGCAAGTACTGACCGCGACGTCTGATCGACTTCTTTTAAATTTTTGCAAGGCGAGATCTCTTTCTTTCATAATAATTTTTAAATTGTCAGTTAACCATGGAGCAGGTGGCTTAGTAACTCTCCTCTCTATGACAGGAGCGTGTTTGTCAAAAATATTAAGAATAAATGTGTTAAATATATTAATCTTTTTATCTATGTTACATTCGCGAATAAAATCGTGCCATGGCAAAATATAGAGTTCATTCAAAAAACAATGTAGGTAAAAATTTTTAAAGTTGCGAAAATGGACAATTTTAGGCCTCATTTTTTTGACACATAAGTTAAGATTTATAAATGTTAATCTGTGATCAGAAATCTCCTCAGCCGATAAGGTTCCAACTTCCGAGACGAGTTCAGAATTAGAAAAAAGAATAGGATCGATTAGGCTTGATGTAGTATTGGTAATTCTAGTAGGCTCATTAAGCAATTGTGTTAATCCGTACGACTCAAAGCAATGCGTTAAAGGATTATTTATATTAAAGAAATCCACATTCATGTCACCCAGACACAATATTTCATCCGCCACAGGACACATATTAGAAAATATTTCATCTACGTCATTTAAAAAATTATTAAGGTTAGAGTTCGGAGGTCTATAAAAGGTGCACACTACAAGTTTTTTTTTTATTTATTTTAAGTGTTATTAAAACGTATTCAGTACTTTCACTTACCGGTTCATCAATGCGAATTTCATTACACGTATAAGTATTCTTTATATATGCAGCAATGCCACCACCCCTTGTTACTCTATCATTACGAATAAAATTGTAATTGGGAATTTGGACAACATCAGATGTGATATAATTAGAAAGCCACGTTTCAGTCAGTGTTATAATATCAAAATCATTGCTCACAATTAAAGTAACCAATTCATTAAAGTTATTTAACATAGAACGACAATTTAAATGAGCAATTTTCATTTTTTTCAAAATAACAGCAAGCAACTAGACATGTAATTAAAACTGCAGGAACATGTTGCGCTGTAGAAAGTACGCTACAGCACCAATATATAAAAAACGGGAAAAAAAGTATGTATTGAAATAAATTTTAAACTACGCACACAGCTAAGGTAATCCCGAATGCCCCTCACAATAAAAACAAAAAATAATTATCGATTTAAAAGACCTATAAAACAAATCACTAACTTAAAAGTAGAGCGAAAAAAAAACGCAACAACCGTT
The DNA here is from genome assembly GCA_030620095.1 of Kuschelorhynchus macadamiae. NCBI lineage: Eukaryota > Metazoa > Arthropoda > Insecta > Coleoptera > Curculionidae > Kuschelorhynchus > Kuschelorhynchus macadamiae. Next base: position 336,487 of record JAUTXW010003098.1, read on the forward strand.
CAACCGAGTACGTTGAAGTGCTCCATTACTACAAGTACATTACAAAAAACAATGTAATTATGTAATAAGCCCTATCTGAAAATTAGCGGCAGTTGAATACATAGTTTTTACACAGATTTTTGAACTATTGAATACTATTGAATTGAAACTATTGAATACATAGTTTTTACACAGATTTTTTGAGATCGTCATTTTGTACCGTTATGTTGAATTTTTACCAATTAATCACTCTATCACACTGAATTTTGCTGCAAGATTTGAAGTCAATTGAATAAGGAGTTTTTTTTTAGACTGATTGAAAATCAGATGAGATTAGATTGTCTCAAATTGGAATTACTATTCGACGTTTCGCCTTCAATTGCACGAGACATCTTCAGGGATCTTTACTCCACAAGATCTGAACGCTGAATAAGCTGGAAAAAGCTTAGTATACATACGGGTTAGAGTCTACATCAACACAAGTTGGGTATAAAAGCCCACCTGCATCTCCCTGAGTTCATTGAGCGTCCAGATCTCGTGGAGGAAAGATCTCTGAAGATACCTCGTGCAATCGAAGACGAAACGTCGGATAATAATTTCAGTTTGACATGAAGGCTTCTGGTTCTATTATAAACAACCATTTTGAAAATGAAATATTAAGGAAAGAGTTACTGTAAAAAATCGGTAAATTCCTTTACCCGGAACTTCCCTGGTTATAAATTATGTATTGAGAAGAGTCAAGTGTGATCCAAGTTAGTTCAGTACATAGTCACAATATATAGGTATGTGTTACATACACTGTGTCTTCATTTTTATTGGACGCTGTTTTGTTCCATCATATTGGATTCCTACCAATATGATGGAATATATATATTTCCTTTCTTCCTATGCCGTACTTGATTTTTGGGTATAAATTAAAATAAATTGAAAAATTTAAAATCAACAAGATTTTTTTACGTTAAAATTTTATTTGGCCGTCATTTTGTTTCGCCATCTTAAATTGAAACCCATATTATCGGTCTTTACTTACTCCGTTGGTCCGCAGATATCCCAGATATTAAGTTTCTGATTGGTTTTCGTTAACGATCCTCTTGTTGTTATGTTAGCGTGGTGTATTATTTGGGGTTAGGATACAGCAAAAAAACAAAGGCCTTTTTTTTAAATTGCCGACGTTTCGCCAATGTATTGTTGCATCCTCAGGACACATACATTTTATATCCTGCATAAAACCTATATTAGCCTTTACCTACTCCATTGGTCCGCAGATATTTCCTAAGCCCAAATAATACACTGCTCTAACATAACAACAAGAAGATCGTTAACAAAACCATTTAAAAATTTAATATCTGGAAAATATCTGCGAACCCACGGAGTAGGTAAAGACTGATAATATGGGTATCATGCAGGATATAAAATTTATATGTACCCTGTGAATGCAACAATAAAGTTGCGAAACGTCGACAATTTAAAAAAGTTTTTTGTTTTTTTTTACTGTATCCTAACCCCAAATAACACACCAATATAACATAAAAGCAAGAGGATTATTAACGAAACCTAATATCTGGAAAATATCTGCGGACCAACGTAATAGACAAAGACTGATAATATGGGTTTCATGCTGTATATAAAATCTAGATATTATATACCGGGTGTCCCGAATTGCAGTGTCCAAACTTTAACAGCGCATTCTGCATTCAAAATAAGCCCTAATTTTCTATATAAACATATATCGGCAAATGCTTCGTTTTCGAAATACAGGGTGTTAAAGTTTTAAGAAAAAAATTGTTATTTAGTCATAACTTTTTTAGTACTTGAGATATTGTTATTAAATTTGGTAAACAGCATTTGAGTAACAAAAGGCATTTTTTGATTTGAAATATTTTTTAATTCTTTATCAGTGGCGTCCGTACAGGATTTTTTATTGAATATTCTTGAAGAAAAAATGATACGCTACTGCTTTTTCTGAAAACAAAAATCATTCCTAAAATCCCCACTCAGTTTGGAGCAAATTCGATCCTTTGCCTTCTTTTCGTGCGATGCAAGGATTTCGAGTTAAAAACTAAAAACTATTTTTATGTATGGCGTAGTTAAAATTTCCATTATTGTTAATTATTTCAGTGGCAAAACCTTTAACATCTTGGTATGCCATGATTGCATTTTTGTGACAATTGAACAATTGCTAGTTTCGTCTTTAAAGTGTGACATTTGAGTTTTTAGAGTAAATAAATGTCAGGTACATTACAGTTTATACAAAAAGGTAATTATCAGTCTAACTAGTGATTTCAAAATGGTGTTATTCAGTAACTTTGAGTATGCTGATATTCATTTCGTTTATGGTTTCTGTAATGGAAATGCAAATGCAGCAGTACGGGAATACCAACGAAGATTTCCAAATAGAAGATTACCTTGCAAACAAGTTTTCATTAAAACGCATTTAATGTTTAGGAATTTTGGACTCAAAAAGAATCCGAGAAACGAAGGTAGGAGAAATGAACAATATCGAAACGTAATTTTAAATAAGTTTGACAACGATAGGACATTAAGCCTACGAAGAGCAGCTCATAATTTACAAGGCAACGCAGTTTTTGTTTCTAAAAATAAGGTTCATCGCGTTTTGAGGAAAGATCACAGGAAGCCATTTCAGATGCAGCCAGTTCAAAACTTACAACCTGGTGATGCCGAAAAACGTGTCAGTTTTTGCAATTGGTTTTTGCGCCAAATAGAGGAAGACGAGAACTTCTCAAAAAAAATTTTATGGACTGATGAAGCCACATTTACCCGAAGCGGCTCAGTAAATTTCCATAATTTACGAATCTGGAGCCATGACAATCCACGTGTTGTACGAACTAGAGCATTTCAGCAAGAATTTTCTGTTAATGTTTGGTGTGGTGTAATAAATGAAATTTTTTGCGGGCCCCATATTCTACCACCACGCCTAGATGGACAGTTATTTAATGATTTTCTGCAAAATGAGTTATTTCAATATCTAGAAAATATTCCTCTAAATCTTAGAAACGAATTCTGGATTCAAATGGACGGGGCTCCCGCGCATTTTGCACTTGTAAATCGCGAGTGGTTAAATAATAATTATCCAGAACGGTGGATTGGACGATTAGGAGCTACAGCCTGGCCACCACGTTCCCCTGACCTCACACCTGTCGACTTCTTTGTGTGGGGTTATTTGAAAAATTTAGTTTATTCCAGACCAGTTCATACAAGAGAAGAACTGATTCTAAGGATAGAGCAAGCCTGTGAAACTTTGCGAGCCAATACGAATTTTATACGCCATGCCACTGACACAGTTAAGAGCAGATGCCGAAAATGTGTCGAAGTTAGAGGAGCTCATTTTGAGCAATTATTGTGAATTTTAAGGCCCACATTAATCCTTAATGATATTTAAAGTGCTCTATAAATTTTTTTCACGATCTAAGTTAATAAAAGTTATGAATTCTAGTTTTTGTAAAATTAATTACGAACTTAGTTAATAAAGAGTAGTTTCTGTAAAATGAAGTATCATCTTCAAAATTGAATTAATTCTAATTACCGTTTTACAAAATGAATCGACGATTTTAGAATTATAAACTCATCTGTCATACTTTAAAGACGAACCTAGCAATTGTTCAATTATCACAAAAATGCAATCATGGCATACCAAGAGTCGACAATGAAGGAATGATGGTAAGTACCAAGGACATTAGATTTTAATAGGTTGCCTGCTAACTTCTGCGATGTCACCCTGATAACCCAAACATAATGCAAATCTCCATTACAACGGGTCGATGACGTCATCTCTCCTTAGTTGTCAGACAAGCTTTTATTTTAGAAACCCTACATACGTTGTTCAGAAATTATGAACTCACCCGGAATGCATGAAATAAATATCGGAAACCAAATAATTTTAAAAACTTGCTGTTACAATCCCACCTTAAAGGTTTTGCTACTGAAATTAACACTAATGGAAATTTTAACTATGCCATACATAAAAATGGTTTTTAGTTTTTTACTCGAAATCCTTACACCGCACGAAAAAAAGACAAGGGATCAAATTTGCTCCAAACTGAGTGGGGATTTTAGGAATGATTTTTGTTTTCAGAAAAAGCAGTAGAGTACCATTTTTTCTTCAAGAATATTCAATAAAAAATCCCGTACGGACGCCACTGATGAAAAATTAAAAAATATTTCAAATCAAAAAATGCCTCTTGTTACTCCAAGGCTGTTTACCAAATTTAATAACAATATCTCAAGTAATAAAAAAGTTATGACTAAAAAACAATTTTTTTCTTAAACTTTAACACCCTGTATTTCAAAAACGAAGCATTTGCCGATATATGTTTATATAGAAAATTAGGGCTTATTTTGAATGCAGAATGCGCTATTAAAGTTTGGACACTGCAATTCGGGACACCCTGTATGTGTCCTGAGGATGCAACAATTAAGTTGCGAAACGTTGACAAATTAAAAAATACTTGTTTTTTTTTGTTACTGGATCTTAACCCCAAATAATACATCACTCAAACAAACCTTTTTTAACATTGTTCCGCCATATTGGATGTTTACCAAAATGTTACCAAGTCATCCCCATATGATCCTTAATTTTTGATCAATTCTTGAAGTAAATCGGATAAGTGTCTTTAAGCTATGCCGCAAACTGACACACAGACAGACCGACGGAATTGATAAAACATATTTTTTTATCTCTAGTCGACGCTAAAACTTGAAAGATGTGAAAAACCTGAGAGGGTGAGGATTTTATTTTTCTACCCCATTTTTTAGTTATCTGTATCCTGACACCAATATTTAATTTGATAAGAAATGTCAAATTTTAACACACTGTCATATCGAAAATTTGTACGAGAAAATTGTTAATTGGAAACTGAGATAGGAAAGTGAAATCTATTTTAATTCAAATTAAGTCGTTTGGCTGTTACAGGGTTTTAGTGAGTCTAAAATGTCAATTTTCAGGACATTCCCCATTTAGGATAGAAGCGGCAACATCGCGCAGTAAAAATTATTTCAGAAAGAAACTGTTATGTTTACCTGTGTCCTGAGTCAAATATTTAAAGAAATCTATACATTGGGTCCTCTGATAACCCTAATAGGCCACAGAGTTTGAGTTGGGTTCTACGAATCCTAGTTTGTCATAAATAATTTTTTTACTAAACTGATTTTTAGTTATAATGAAATTAACCAAATATTTATTTTTTAAAACCTTCTTTTTCTAGGTAAAAAATTTGGATGAATACTCGTTCGATCCCAAAGGAACAGTGCTGGAAATCATCAAAATCTACGTACACTTAAAAGATAACGAGGGATTTTGTTTAGCCGTTTCTCAGGATGGTCGATCTTACAGCCCGAACCTGTTTAGTTTAGCAGAAGATGTTTTAATTCGTGTCGGTAAGATGGTTAAAAAAATTATCTCTTTATAATTAGTTAATAATAGAATCTAACATAGTAGGCAAGTTTTCACAGCTGTAATTTTTGCCAGTGTTTGCTACAAATGCTAGGCCAAAATTCATTTTTTGGAAAATCGATTTTATTTAGCGATTATAACAATAATTTTTGAGCAGAAGAGAATCCGCATTTGATTCGCGAAAGCAATGTTGAGTAAATGTGTGGGCCGGCGTTATAGGAGATTTCTTGATAGGACCATTTTTTTCTGTCAGCGAGGTCAAACGGATGATATTATCGTAATTTTCTCGAAGACAAACTCGCAGTATTGCTAGAAAACGTGCCAATTCTTCTTAGAAATCAAATGTGGTTGATGCACAATGGTGCACCAGCACATTTCAGCATAGACGTGAGGGAGTTCTTAAATCAAAATTTTAACAACCGTTGGATAGAGCTTATTACCCTGTCAGTTGGGGGTTTTTTCACTTTTTGCTTTATTTTGCGTCGATGGCAATTATTGCAAATAAGTTGAAAATCTCCAGATCTGAATAGAATACTAAAGAAATGGAGGGTTTAAATTTTTTCAAAATTTATTTTTTTTTTGTAAGGAAAAAAATATAGCATCCTGTATACTCCAACGGACAATTTAGATATGTTATTGTAGGGGGATATGTTAGGGGTTTGACTGCAAATATTTTAATATAAGACCACTATTTTAAACAAAATATTCTTATAAACCATAGGTAAATTCAAAAGAGTTTTCGAGGTATTTAACTTAATGTTTAATTTTGGAGAAGGTTTCAACTAATTCCAAGACCACATGGCAACATTGCTATTTGCTTGGACATCAATGTGATGAGAATTGCATCACCTGTGTTTTATCAACAAAGAAGCATAAAAAACCTGAAGGTTTGAAAACGATTCATTTGTTTTATTTTGATTATTTTTTTGAAATGTATGAACTAATTTTTTAATAATATTGGCGTGTATAAAAAAATTACTAACTTACCAAGCATATTTATTTATAGCACTAGGTAGGTACGTAATTCACACACTAAAAAAAGTATTTTAAAAACTTAATGTAAATGCTGAAAATGACTACCGCCACTATTTAAACACGCACGAATACGGCGAAGCCAATTTTCTTAAACAGATTCAACAATGTTAGGTCTTTGTCTAGTTTGTTCCGCTGCAGCATAAGATCATCTTCATTTTCAATTTCAACGCTATTATACACTAATGTTTTCATGTGGTCTCAAAATAAAAATCAAGGGGTTTAGGTCTGGTGATCTTGGAGGCCATATTCTAGGTTCTGTTTCATTTCGACCTATCCACCTATTATCAAACGTATTATCCAGATGTAACACATTTCTATGAATGTGGGCAGGAGCTCCATCATGAAAAAACTAGGCTCTGGCTCGCTGAGCTAAAGGAATATCTTCTAAAAGAGTGGGCAAGTCATTAGTTAACAATGCCTCTCCTGTTAAACGCTTGGTAGCTAAAAAGATCAAATTTATTGAAAGCCGGTATTGAAATCTGCCTTGTTGAATCGTGTGTGGATTTTTTTGAGCCCAGGTATGAGTGTTAACAACATTCATCGGTTGTCAGTATGTTTAAAGTAAAATTTTCGTGCTCTTGGTTTTTTCGGAGAAACCACCGGCAAAATTTTCTTCTTTGAGGTAAGTCCTCTAAAGTCAAAGCCTGTACTCGCTGCACATGATAAAGGTACAGAAGGTTTTCCCGAAGGATACGATGAATGGTCCAGTTAGAAAATCCCACTTGTCGCGAGATTTCCCGAGTGTTCAAACCAGGGTTTACCTCCACTATAGCTAAAATATGTTCCTTGTTTTCGGGAACTATTTGCCTTTCAGGCCCCCGATTACTTTGATGGACAACCTCCTGTTTGGATATCTTTCTCAGTATGTTTGGGACGCCAAATGAGTATTCTGTCTACACTCTCCATAAATAAGTAATATGTTTGCATATTCAATATTCGTATACATTTTTAAAGAGTTTTTAAATCTCGTCAACTTATTAAACCAGTATGGAATTGCCTCATACGGGAAAAAATGAACTGCAACTGATATGTTCGCGAATTGTTAAATGTTCCTTAAAGTCTGCTGGTTTCTCTATGGTGGGCACCATTGCCGGTTTCAAATAGGCATTATATGGTAAAATAAACAATTTACTTATTCGTTAATTTGAATTAACCGGTGATGATAGTTAGATAAACTTAAATGAACTAGCTACACTTGATGATACTGTTTTAAATATAAAATAAATTGAAGATATCGAGGTCTGTATAATTGGCGCGGTCATTTTATTTAAACAAGCTTAGTTACCTTGAAAATATTTTCCATCAAATTTTAGCAAGCATATTTTCATTAGCAAATATCAGGTAGTTAAGTGCATATTTTTATTCAGATGTCTAATATGGGTGTGCCTTTTGACAAAATTGATTTAGAATTGCGAGAATCATATTGTTTCTGAAGATCTGTTGTGTGCAAAATGTCAACTATTGGTTTTGAGACAGTCCAACTTTCTTGATTTAGTATTACAATATTTTTAATAAACATTTTGTATTAGAAATAACTAAATAATTTTTATCTTAAAAGTAGTTAACGATAGATATATGTAACTATTAATACAATAATGTTAAGATGTCTCTGAGGCATCTAAAAAGTAAAAAATATACAGGGTGTTCCATTTCAAATAACCAAGTTGTAGTTGGTTGCCGAATGTGTCAAAAATTCAAACTATTTATTTAGAAAGATTACAGGCCAATACAGCTTTTACCATCTTTTGAAACATATATCTTTTGTAATTTTCTCAGGAGGCGGTCCACTGTTGGGTGAACTGGAGGAAGTCGCTGAGAACGTGGCTAGGAAAGCCCAGGAGTACAAGGCGAACGAAGAAGCTATGGCGGAGGCACCCGATCACTTTTTAGATCCCATAATGTCCACGTTGATGATCGATCCCGTTATTTTACCTAGCTCTAGACAGATCGTGGACAGGACTACTATTGCGAGGTAAGAAATTGAATATTTCGTTAATATTGTTATGGGTTCTCTTTATAATAACAACTTCTTTGCTACAGTGGCGTGTTTAGAACGGCATTTCGGGCAAACAAGTAAAAAAAAAGGTTTCTCACTTATAAAATCATGGTAAGATACTATAAAATAATTTTTAGGTTCAAATATTTTGCTTCGGTTAGTAAGTTTGGGTGGGGGGGCGCATTTGCTCCCCCAAATACGCCATTGTTTTACCACAACACTCAGGTAAGATAACTCGCTAACTTATCTGGAAAACTGTAGAAGTTATGGAAAAAAGTTAAGTATAAAAGTTTATTGCTGTAAAACGAAGATTTATTTTACAATATTTTTTAATATACAGAGTAAATCGTTTTCCTTGGGTTATTCGATATTTTAAATGGGACATATATTTCTACATTTTTAAATCCTACATTGAATTCTAATTACATTTCATGTAACATGTACTATACCCAAATATACCCCATTTGTTTTCGTGATACTGACATTTGAAATTCGAGTTTTTGGCCACTTTAAGCTGTAAAATCTAAACTGTTGATTTATAATAAAACTTCCGATCAAACCGAAAATTCAAACATTTCAACTTCTGGTTAAACTGTATCTTTCGAATAGCATCAAAAGAAGATATCTACAGGCGTTAAATCAGGACTGTTCGCGGGCCAGCTGAATTTAACAGAATTTAAAAACTATATAAAATGTTATATCGCATTTCTAAATATTTAGTAGAATATAGCACAAATAAAAATAAATTAAGCAGTAAATTAGACTTCAAATATCAATGTCACAATATTCGAAAAATAAACCTTTATCTCTATGTAGAAAGTATCTAAATGAATAAGCAATTATATCCGAAAAATCATAGTATTTTGTAATTCTAAAACCTTCCATATTTCGAAAACCGTTAACTTGTGAATTTTGAGACATGGTATATTATACAAAAAATACGCAGAATTTAAAATAAAATTCAAAAACATTAAAAAATGTGGTATGTTTAAAAAAAATGGATAAATTTCGTTTACCTGGAACTTTCTTCATTATGTATTTGCTTTTATTAGGAATAGTGAAGTGTGATCTAATTTAGAGCAGTACATAGTCATTTTATACATTTTTATTGGCCGCTATTTTGTTCCTGAATAACTACTTAATGATTTGATTTCAAATTGTGCGCTATAACTAATTGTTATGACCTGGTAATATTTTGGTAAAAATCCAATATGGCTGAACAATGTTAAAAAAAAATGTGGTGTATTATTTGGGGTTAAGATCCAATAAAAAAAATTGTTTTTTTTTTCTTTCTTTTTTTTTTTAATTATTGAAAGTCGACGTTTCGGAACTTAACTTAAAGTAAAAAAAAATTGTTTTTTTTTATTATTATTAAATGTCGACGTTTCGGAACTTAACTTGTGCATCCTCATGACACTTATATAGATCCTATATCCTGCAGGAAACCCATATTATCAGTCTTTACCTACTCGGCTGGTCCGCAGATATTTCCTAGATATTACGTTTCTAAACGGTTTTCGTTAACAAACTTCTTGTTGTTATGTTACAGTGGTGTATTATTTGGGGTTAGGGTCCAGTAAAAAAAACAAAAGTCTATTTTTGAATATTCGACGCTTCGCAATTTTATTTTTGCATCCTCAGGACATATATATTTTTTCTATATCCTGCATGAACCCCATATTATCAGTCTTTACGTACTCCGTTGGTCCGCAGATGTTTCCCAGATATTATGTTTCTACAGTTTTCGTTAACGTGTGGTTATGTTAGAATGGTTAGTTTCCAGTAAAGAAACAAAATCCTTTTTTAAATTATCGACGTTTCGCAACTTTATTCTTGCATCCTCAGGACACATATAGGTTATCTAGCTTGCATGAAACCCATGTTATCAGTCTTTACCTACTCCGTTGGTTCGCAGATATTTGCCAGATATTAAGTTTCTAAATGGTTTTCGTTAACAATCCTTTTGTTGTTATTGTGTGGTGTATTATTTGGGGTTAGGATCCAGTAAAAAAAAGCAAAATTCTTTTTTTTTAAATATCGACATTTGAAAACCTTATTGTTGCATTCTCAGGACACATATATAGATTTTATATCCTGCATGAAACCCATATTATCAGTCTTAATCAGTCACATATTAAGTTTCTAAATGGTTTTCGCTACTGATCTTCTTGTTGTTAGAGTGGTGTATTTTTTGGGGTTAGGAAATATCTGTAGATCAACGGAGTAGGTAAAGACTGATAGTATGTGTTTCATGTAGTTAGTTTTGTACTTATTAAATTTATTTTATTATGCCCAAAAGTCAAGTGTGGCATAGGTAGAAAAAAAAAGGTAAAATATTGGTAGGAATTCAATATGATGGAACAAACAAAAATGAAAAGACAGTATGTGTAACACATATTATATACTGTGACTATGTACTAAACTAAATTGGGTCATACTTCACTATTCCTAACAAATGGAAAAAAAATTTTTGCTTTATGAGAGGTACTGAAGACATTTAAGGTAAAGAGTCGGTTATTTTAGTACAGCCATGTCAAACATGCGGCCCAGTGAGCATTTTTCTGCGGCCCAAATCAATTTTGAAAACAGCCAGATAATGCGGCCCGCGAACAAGTTGAAAACCGTTTTTGAAAGCGCGCGCCGCTGCAACAACGATTGGTATAATAAAATGTACAATTGTACATAGTGCCATCTATGTTTAGGGGGATGAAGCCAAACGTTATCTGGCTTGTTCCATGAAATTCTATCGCGCAAAAACACAGATGACGCTATCTGAACATTCTGGAAAGAACTTGATGAATCACAATCCGTATGAGTTCAGTCGTTCAGTGTTTAGTCAGTTATGAGTCAGTTGCGATAGAGTTTCGAGTTGAGTTGCGCACTGATTGCTACAACCCTTAACAGTACTTATTATAATCTATTTCGGATGTTTTTAACATGTCTCTCTCAAAACCAAGTGGAACTAAGAGGAAACTTGTAGATGAGCATCGTATCTTTCCAGAAAAGTGGGAATTAAAAGTTTTTTTGCTGTGAAGCGAAAGAAAAAATTATTTGTTTGGTTTGTAATAGTACAGTCGGTGTCCCAAAATTATATAATATAAAATGTCACTATGATATTCATAAAACTATATTTGATAAGTATACAGGCATGGTCAGAAACGAAAAGTTAAATAAGTTAAAATCACGGTTGAAAGATCAGCTGCTTATGTTTACACGTCCAAAGCAAGAAAATGAATCTGTCCTTTAAGCGAGCTACGTACTGTCGGAGTTGATTGCAAAACACTCAAAACCATTTGTTGAAGGTGAATTTATAAAAGAGTGCCCTGTAAAAGCCGCGGAAATTGTGAGTCCCGGGAGCGTGAAGGCGTTTCAAAATATATTTTCGTGTCCCGGAATACTGTCGCTGAAAGAGTTACTGAGTTGGCTGCCAATGTAACTGATCAGATAAAAACAAAATCAGACTCTTTCATTGCATTTTCTATTGCCTGTGACGAAATTACGGATGTGTGTGGTGTGGCGCAACTCGCTGTTTTTCTTCGTGCGGTTGATACAGATATCAATGTGTATGAAGAATTACTGGAATTACTACCATTGCATGATACAACAACTGGAAAGGATATTTTCAATGCTGTTTATGGACTCTTGCAAAAGTACAATTTAGATTTGTCAAAACTGTGTTCCGTTGCAACAGACGGAGCTCCTTCAATGACTGGAGTAAAAAATGGCTTCGTTAAAATATTACAGACAAAGATCAGAGAAACGGGCAGTGACAAACCAGATTTTCATCATATTCATTGTATAATCCACCAAGAAGTTTTATGCTCAAAAGTGATCAAGTTGGAAAGTGTTTTAAAGTCAGTGAAAAAAATTATAAACTTTATAAGGTCACGAGGCCTTAATCAGCGACAGTTTTCTGCATTTTTACGTGATTTAGAAAGTGAGTACATTGGTTTACCATATTATGCAGAGGTGCGATGGCTTTCGTGTTTTATGGTACTCGATCGGTTTTGGAAACTCAAAGAAGAAATACGCGTTTTCATGGAAACAAAAGGAGAAGATGTCAGCTTATTATGCGATGTACCTTTTTTACAAGATCTTTCATTTATGGTAGATATCACAAAACCCTTGTCGGACTTAAATACACAATTGCAAGGACCACGTCAAGTTATTACAGATATGCATGATCATGTGAAAGCTTTCAAGTGTAAGATGATGTGGGAAAAATAGTTAGCAGAGGATAATCTGTTACATTTTCTGACTTGTAAGGCATATCAGGAAAGCACAAGTGTCCCAATTCCCCTGGCAGAATTTGAGAAGCGTTTTCAGGATTTTAAGACCCAAGAAAACAATTTTTCTCTATTTACTGGTCTTTTCAGTATCGATATTGATAAAGTTCCCCCTCACTTGTAAATGGAAGTAATTGAGATTGAGTGTCAGACCCATTTAAAACAAAATTTTGATAGTGATGGTACATTCGAATTTTATAAGTACTTGCCTGTTTAATACCAAAAAATGAGAAAATTTGCCTGTAAAATTCTGTCAATGTTTGGAGGTACCTATAAGTGTGAACAACTATTTTCTTTGATGAAAGAAAACTTAATTAAAGACAAAAGATGTCAAATATCTGACAAATCTAGATGTTTTTTTAACTGGCAAAAGAATTTAATTTTTGTAGTTTTTTTGTAATGTCCTTTTCATTGGAAATTTAATAAACATACTTGTCCTATAATAGTACTTTTTCTCTAGATTTTCAGTAGTTTATTTTCTTTAAGATAAGGTTTTGCGGCCCACCTAGTCGATAGTCTTCATGCTTTTGGCCCACCAGTGACTTTGAGTTTGACATGGCTGTTTTAGTATGTTCTGTCGTTTATTGTCGTATAATCATTAAGCAGATGGGCATTTGTATTTATTTTATATTTGTGTTTTTTTCAGGCATCTGTTAAGCGACCAATCGGATCCATTCAACCGATCGCCCTTGTCCATGGACCAGGTCTTACCGGCCAAGGCTTTAAAAACGGAGATCGACAACTGGGTGCGAGAAAGACAGAAATCCGTACAGCTACGGCAACAAGAGTCGCAGTAACTTAATTCCTTTTGTAGATTATAAAATCGATTTACTCATAATCTTTTCAACTATCTGTGGTACAAAATAAATAATATATTTATAGTTCTAGTTATATATTATGTGTATGTTAAAAGGATAGCTATTTAATATGAGAAAATTGCGGTGATAAACAAAGCACGAAAACAAGTTCTTACAGGGTAAAGCAAAAGTCTCGGTACCGGGAAATATCATCAGAACAATTATCCAGTTGATTGTAAAATTGTGGCAGTGGATTGTACAATATACTGAGGAAACTGACAAAAACCCTGCCATAAAAGGGATTGCGAGATAGATAGAACAGTTTTATATCTAGGTTCTTATGAAAGGGTTTTTGGTCTATTTTCTTAGTAGTCTTTATATAAATTTCTGAGATAGCTAAATTAGAGAGCGTAAAAATATGACTTTAAAATGTATTTTATTTATTTTATACAAGCTATAGTTATTGGGTAATATATTAGTCAATTTGTCGAAATTTTAAAGTAACACACTGATTTTACATAATCACCATTTTAATTTAACTTTTTCAAAAATTTGAATCACAGTTTTTTTTTCGTTTGTATATTTTTATTTTTGTATTTGTTTCTTACCTTGTATATATATTTTTTAATCTTATTTTTAAGCTAAACTCTGAATAATGACTTTCTTGGTAATGTCAATAAAAAAAAGGTTTCCAGTTAACTAAAATTACACAGACCCTGTATAAAGGTACCAAACCTGGTATATTTAAAATCAGCAAGAAGATATTCATTTGATGCAACATTGATATAGGGTAAATCGAGAAGAGATGGATGAACACATTTTGAAAAACTTTCAATAAGTTCTTTATTTATATGAATTAACTTCTGCAACGAAATACAGCGTAAACATAAACTTTGGTGATCTATTTGGCAGAGTTTAAATATTAATGCAACTTAGCAAATAGTTATAAAATATAAAAAACTGAAACATTTAAATTGGTCCCTCTCTCTTAGAAGGTATGAGAGAGATGGACCACCGACTATAGGAGAGTTGGACTGTAAACTAATTTAGTTTTATCTGTTCCTTTTTACGTAATGGGGACGGCACCGCACAGGTTGCACGTATTGGTGTAGGAGGTGAAACCTTCGTGAAACTATTTAAATCAGAGAATTTGTTTTAACCAATCTTCTCTTTTTCCTTTGTAAGGGAATAGTCTTCGACCCACGCGACTCCCTGATTTTCGAGGTTATCCAAGGTTTCTTCGCCACTAGACGAATCATCCTAACTCATTTAGTGGCTCGGTTAAAAAAGCGTGATCAGGTATTTCATCTGGATTGTAAGGCCAGATTCCTGTTGTCCGAAGCCCCAGGCCTCCCCTAAAAGTTTGCCGAATTATTAAGTATGTCCGTCTACTATTAGTAAAACTATTTCGGGTGCTTTTCTTGTAATAGTTAAAAAGAACCATTGGTCTCATTTGCGGATTTCGAAAGGCTAAATGAATTGCCTCTAGAAATTCTGCTGTGCGTCATATCGTGTTTTATATACTTCATTTTGTATATGACCTCATAAAAAAAATCTAAAATTGATAGATCTGGAGATCTAACAGGTCTGTTGGTAACTATCCATCTTTGAGAAAAGTTATTATCAAAAAAATTTTTTTAAGAACCTTGAGTTGTAACTTGAGGCACCATCTTGCTGTAGGTAAACAGGATTGTATTGTGTGTATGGAATATTTTCGAGCAGTTCTGAAATAACTTCTTCAAGGATTTCCAGGTATCTACATGCTGTAAGACCTCCTTCAAAAATTCTATAAACTTTATGTCTGCCCAAAATAAAACATGAGACTCCAACTCCAAAGCGTCCTTGTTGTGCACTTTCAAACAATAAATGCTGATTTTTACTATGCCAGTAGTGTGACCTCGATCGTGACTATTAAAAATTCCCGCACTTGTAAAAAAGTATTCCTCTGAGCAGATAACAAGTCTGCCAAATAAATCGTTAGCATCGATTTGTTGCAAATACCACTGGTAAAACTGCCCGGCCGGCGTTCGTCATCGCCAAGATGCAAATGTTGCACTATATTAAATTTGTATGGATGATACTTATATTTCTTCAAGATTCTCTGACCGGCAGTTTTTGGAACACCATTTTCCTTCTCAATTTTTCATATATATATATATATATATATATATATATATATATATATATATATATATATATATATATACTTTTCTTTCTCTGTTCTCTTTGTTATATGTTTGAGGACGCGGGTGAACAAATGATCCTTGCTCAACTAATTTTGCTTTTAAACCAGCCAATATCTCAAAAACCGGTTGCTTTCTTTCTGGATATCTAACAAGCAAAAACTTATAAAGATAATACAGATTTTGATAGCCATAATAGCTTACTTACCTTTGAAAATATAATTCCGAGGCTTTTTCAGAATTTTCATCGCTCTGTATAAAACATAGTACTCAGCATATCATATTTTTCATAATTTTCAACGCTGCCATTATTCGAAGAAATTGATAAATATCAATTAAATAAAAATACTAAAAGAACGTTTATAAACTGCTTTTTAAACCAAAAGTCGATCCAAAATCCGATGAGACAGACAAATATTTCACATTAATTTTTGTTTGTTGTCATAAACAATAGCCATAGCTTTCTATTAAATTATGCATTTAATTTCAGGAAATTGTCATTTATTTGCGTGTTTCTGAGAAAAAGTGCGTACTATTACATAAATTTGAAAAGTTAAAAAAAAACAAATTTTATGGTCTATAAATAGACAGGGTGTTCCATTTAAAAAAATAAAGTGGGGTCCGTCAACTTTTTGACCTGACCTTGTGTACTAATTCCGACGCGAAAATTATATAAGAAATAGTTTTCACATTTTCGGTTGACTTACGAGGGGTGCTTGAAAATGCAACATTTTAAATTTAGCCCTGTATCTTAAAAACTAAAATGGCTATCAAAATTTTGTTAACGGCATCTTTAGT
This sequence comes from Kuschelorhynchus macadamiae, assembly GCA_030620095.1. NCBI lineage: Eukaryota > Metazoa > Arthropoda > Insecta > Coleoptera > Curculionidae > Kuschelorhynchus > Kuschelorhynchus macadamiae. The sequence goes on from JAUTXW010003098.1 coordinate 352,971, forward strand.
TTTACGAAAAAGTAGCACACTGTCGCGAAAACCTCAACTTTCTGTCTATAAAAATATCGGAGATACCCCTCAAAAGTACCCAAAATGGGACACACTGTACTCTTTTAGATTCTTTCTCAGCCAACACTTGCCCAGATCGCGTGTTCAATTGTTATTCATTAGTCCTGACTGGTCTATGCTATAAATGTTACCAAACAAACTATTCTCATCAAGTTCTTTAAAATACTTGTCTACAACATTTCCAATGGCTTCCGTAGATGCCAAAAATATGTTTTGCCAAATCCGTCGGTCCGTCTGCCGGTTTACTGAAATTATTACTAAAAAAGAAACTACCTAAACTGTGGTATTAACTAGAGATGGCGGAACAAAATAGCGACCAAATAAAATTTTTGTAATCTGAAAAAATCGCCAAAAAATAAAACTCGTATGGGGATGACCTGGTTATATTTTGGTAAAAATCCAATATGGCGGAACAAGATGGCGGCCTATTGAATGTTAAAAAATTATTACTAAAAAAACTAATCCAATTTTGCAAAAAATCAACTGTTACATAAGAATAAACTTGTAACATTTTAGTATGAATATCAGATAGCAAAACAAAATGGCGGACTAATAAAATATTACAAAATCAGTCTGAAAAAACTACTTATTAGATAGTGTGATATAGAGATACGCTGGTAAAGTTGTGTTACGAGTTCAAGATAGCAGAACAAAATGGGGGTCAAATAATATATTAAAAAAAATTAACGTAAAAAAATCTTATTCAGTTGTCTCTAAATTTTGGAGAAAAATTAAATATGATATAAGGATAAACTGGTGCGAATTCAAGATGACTTAACAAAATCGCGGTGTCTGTCAATGTAAAAACTACTTATTGAATTTATTTTAAATTATGCCAAAACTCAAGTGTGGCATAGGTAGAAATAAACTTGTAAAATATTGCTAGGAATCCAATATATTGGAAGAAAATGGCGTCCAATAAAAATGTTTAAAAAGACAGTATATAGTGTTCCGAAATAACTATGTACTGAACTAAATTGATTTACACTTCACTATTCCTCATAAAAGGAAATATTTATAATGAGAGTCCCAATTTTTTTTTTGTAATACTCATATCAAGATAGTGTTTCTTCCATTCTTTTATATCATTTATTTCTTGCGGTGATTGTAAACTTTTATATTTAATAGGAAAGTTTTCTGACGATCTCTTTCTTTCCATGCTATTTCTTATATTATTTCCCTCGTTTCAGGTTTCTTGGATGTCGAAAAACATGTTTTCTGAATTCGTCGGTCTGCTGTTCGTGGCATAGTTTAAAAACTCCTTACCCGATTGAATTTTGGACAAAAATTAAAGGTCAGTGTGGATGACCTGGTAATATTTTGGCAAATATCCATTATGAAAAAACAAAATGGAGGCCTAGTTAAATTTAAAATAAATATGATTAAAAAAACTACTTACTCAGCTTATTTTAAATTTTGCATAAAAATTAAGTAATATGTAGGAATCAATTGGTAAAATTTTGATGCGATCCAAGATGACGAAATAAAATGAGTGCTTAAAAATATATTTAAAAATTCAGCTTGAAAAAACTTAATGGATTAATTTAAAATTGTGTGCCAGAACTAATTGTGGTATAGGGATGAACTAGTAAAATTACGATACTAATTCAAGATGGCGGAACAAAATGACGGTCAAATAAAATGTTAGTAATCCTGAAAGAAATCACTCTCAGGATTTACATATTTTTACATGTTAAACGTCTCTAGATGCGAAAAAAATATGTTTTGGTCTGTCTGTCTGTTTATCAGTTCTCGGCAAAAACGACTAAACAGATTAACTTATTTCACAAATTTTAGTCAAAAATTAAGGTCCACATGTGGATGACCTGGTAATATTTTGACAGAAATCTAACATGCCGGACTAAGATGGCAGCCTAGTGAAATGTTAAAATACTTCCCTGTTACGAGGGAAGTAAAAATTATTACTAAACAAAACAATTATTTAATTTACCTAAAATTTTATATAAAAATCGAGTGTTATGTAGAAATAAACTGGCAACATTTTGGTATTACTTCAAGATGGTAAATTAAATAATCACCTAATAAAATATTTAAAAAATCAGCCTGAAAAACTACTTATTTAAATTACTTTCAAATTGTATGCTAGCATTAAACTTCTACCTAAAACCTATCACAAATGAACTAACTCTATGAAGAAAAACACCATGCCAAATTTTGATGGCGATTCAAAACAAAATTACTCGACAACTTTAAAAAAGGGCACATATAGGGTCACCTGTTCAACAGTGAATAGATAGATAATGTTTTCAAAAATTTTTTTTTTGTAAATCGCTATTTTTAAGTCGATATGGTAAACAGTTTTTTATCTTTTTCTGCAATAAAATTAAAAAAGTAATAGTTAGATTTGACAGAATTTACTTTTTTTAAAAGTAGTGCAAGTGGTTCACTGTGGGACACTGCTGTTACACAGTGAACCAACGTTGTGTACACAGTGAACCATAGCTTTCTAGCCTAAAATAAGTTTAATAGTTTTTCAAAATTTTCAGATTATTTATTAATTTACGTTATATTGGAATGAAAATCAAGTATAACGATAATAAGGACATAAAAAATTTTTGGTTGAATTAAGTCCAACAAAACTAAACATAAACAGGTTACATTAATCAGGAAACTGTCAGTTATAAAGATGTATTGGAAGTGAATTAAGACTAATAAAATAAAACAAAAACTGGTAACATTTATAAGTAAGGTACCTACCTACGTAAAGCTGATAACAAAAGAACAAAAAGTAAATTATTTTTTAGGATTCATTCACCGAACTTAAACTAAAACAATAAAATATTAGCTGCACTATCTAATCTAATTAAATTAAATAAAAACTGGTAACTGAAATTCGGAAGGAAACGAAAACTTCTTGTTCTTCAACGCATATTTAGAAGGCTAAAATTAACCTCGAACTTAACATAGGAATTTTGTCTTTTGGTGCCATTATGAAACTCGGGCTGGGGAAGAATGTACTTTATATCTTCTTCTAGCACAAAAGACTTATCCTCAACTGTTGGCAAAGAAAATTGTTCGTTGTTCTTAGACTTAATTCTTAAAAAACTAATTTGGTATTCCCACGAAGCATTGTTGCGTGGTTCAATTATTTTTCCCACATAATAAACGATCTGCTTCTTTGTCGCGAATTGCACCAACACATAATCGTTAATATCAGGTCTTCTGGGCAATGGCTCAAAGTTACCAGGAGTAAGAAGAACACAGAGATCTTCATCATCTGTAGGTGATTCGTACCACAGCCCTCCATCGGTGGAATGGCTGGAAAAACTAATGTTCGATTCCAGATCTGTTTCGTCCTGCTCCCTGCTTTCCTGAAAAACTTGACGTTTTACTATCTTCTTGCTAATTTCTTTCTTACGTTTTACTGCTTGTCTTTCTTCTTTAATTTAATTAAATTCCGGAGTGTCCGTGGCGATTATGCTTTTTCTCATTTTTCTATTTTTTCGTAAGTTAGTTCTCGGGCCAGCTTTTAGAGCGGGTCTGAATATTTCTGGGGGCACAAAATTGTTTACTTTTTTGGATGGACCTGGACTGGTATGTTGAGTCTGCATGCTTGGCAAAGCTGCAACATCATCTGGGTCTGGTCTTTTAGATGAACCTGGAACCGGACTGGCAGATGGAGACTGCATGCTTGCAATATCATCTGGGTCTGGTCTTTTAAATGAACCTAAAAGCGGGCTGGCACGTGAGGACTGTATGTTTGGGATGTCTGCAACATTAACTGGGTCTAGTATTTCAGATGAACCTGGAACCGGACTGGCAGATGCAGACTGCGCCGTGCTTGGAATGGCCGTAAGATCTTTATCTTGAAAGACTTCTGAATCAAGGGAATCGATTTCTGGAGGGACCGTAATATTTTCTGAGGCCAGATTATCAGGACGTGGTCGATTTGTTACTTCACTTGGTAAAAAGTCGGCGTCAGTAAAAATATTTCTATCAAATGGAAATATCCCACAACATTTAAAGGCCTTAATAATATTTGCAGGAGTCATTGCGCGACTGTGCGCCGTACCGATACAATCAGCTAAGTCGTAAATGGTAATTGGCTTACCAGGATTACGCAAAAGCCACGAATCAACAGCACTGTTATAATACGTTTTGAAAGGTGCTAAAACTCCAACGTCAAGCGGCTGCAGTTTTGCCGATGTATGTGGATGCAACGTAAGTATGGTAACCCCGGACTGCTTGGCCAAGTTTAGAGCCTCGATGGACAGATGTTACTCGTGGTTATCAAATATTAATAAAGACGGATGTTGTTGAGAGGAGTTAGTATGTTTAATAAAGTGTCTCATTACGTGCGTAAATAATTCAGAATTCATCCAACCACTTGGGGTTGCTAGTCCTAGTGAACCAGGTGGTGCTCCTTTCATCATGTAATCCTAAAATTCTTTCTGGGAAAGACAATGACCGGGGGTAAAGCGATACCACTGGCTCCTATAATACAGCATGTAGTGACTAGCGTGCCTCGTTCTCCACTTGTAACCTTTCCAATACACTTTCTCCCAGTAGGCGCAATTACCTTTTGAGGTTTCTGTACAGTTGTGGTGGAGGTCTCATCTAGATTAAAAACTCTAGTTCCGTCAGCAAAAGCGGGGTTCCTGGAAAGTGCATTTTCAAGATTATCGAAAAATTTCTTGACATTTTCTTTATTAAAAGAAGTTGCTCGTGCTAGACTCGTTGCCTCTGGTTTTCGTAATGTAAGATCTTGATGCCTCTTTCTGAAGGCACGCAGCCATTCCTTACCAGCCAACTGCTCCTTCTTCCAGGATTCTGGTATTTTGATATTATTAAGTACAGCCATGTCATATGCGACTTTGCGTGTGTCGGTCGTAGTTAGTCCATAAAACATCTAAGCACAGTTTTTTAAATAATTTTTGAGAATGACTTCTTGGAGTGCCGAAAATATCCGGTTAACTTCATAATTGGGAATCAATCGAATTTCATCGTTGGGCGAATTTTTCTTTTTTAAACCGTACCGCCTTAGTGTTGGGTACGGTATATTTTTCTCTTGTGCAGCCTTTCGTATACTCATTTCTTCCTAAATAAGGACCAGTGCATCTCTCATTACAGCTTCTGAATGCGCTCCCACTTTTCTAACCGCTGTTTTATTCCGTGACATACTATAAAAAAAAGTTTTATTTGGTGGTGTTGTAGAGTGAACCAGCCAAGGTACACAGTGAACCAGTGGTTCACTGTTGAACACATAATTTTGGTTCAGTGTGTACCTTTAGCACATGTCACAAATAAACCATCACAGATCAAAATCTCCTAAGACTATTTATGTTTTAATAGTGGTAAATAAACAAAAACTTAAACACCTTTTACTACATCAAACATTACAAAGCATCAAATTTTACCCAAAGTAGATATTAAACATTAAACTTACCTTAGAAAAGTTACTGTTAGCGGGAGAAATTAGAAATTCGTAAATTATTCCAAGATGGACCACCTGTATTCGCCGGGATATAGTTGACAACTAAACCGTTTAACCAAACGTGGCTTTGGAACGTGTTTGGCGCGTGAAACTATTATGACGTAGTAGGTGGTAGGGGTGGTTCACTGTTAAACAGTTGACCCTACTCGAGTAACTGTACTACCGATTAATAACTAATGCTATTGCATGATTCTACACCGCCATGGCAAGCATTATCCGAGAAAGCGGGAGCGGTCCGTCCCTTTTACTCGTCCATCTTTCCTCGATTTACCCGACAGGGTGTTGCATAAAAAAAATCTTTTGATTGCTGGAAAACTAAAAAATCTCAACATGGCTAGTTATATCGCGCTCCCAATATCCACCTCTTCCGATTTTGGAGTGGATTGATTAAACGGTTATGGAAATGTTTTATCGAACCGTGACTTTTGGTGGACGGAGTACATGGATAAAAAAATCATGGACCATATTTAAAACTATGTCTGCTTCAGCTGTGGTTACCGGTATCCAGTTTCACCTTTAGCTCAAGTTTGTTAATAACTTTGTTCTAAATAAATTTTTACAGTTTTTAGGTAGAACTTTGGAATCCATTTTCATTTTGATAAATATAAACTCTCTCAATATACCTTATACTTTTTTGTTTTATTAGAAAACTGAAATATCTGAAAATGAAACTCTTTTTTTTCTGAAAAAAAAATGTTTTTTATAAATAAGAATCTGTATCATTTCTTTTTAAACACGATAATTTCCAAATATGAAGAAACTGTTTTTATATTTCAAAATGATTTAGGTCATAATAAAAACTATTTACCCGGAAGGTGACTGACAATGCTGAAGTGAACGCATTGCTGGATAGCTATAATAAAAGGTTTGCTAATTTTTAATTTTGACTTACACTCAATTTAATAATGTGTGTTTTGAACTTTTTGGCTCCATTTTAGCTATACACCACCCTATACTGTGTGCTTCAAATATCCGTGTTTCATACATTTCATATTCGTTTTTTTGTCAATATTTGTTGTATTGATTTTCTATTTAAAATTAGGAAACGAACACGTTTTCACCTATTTTTAAATTATATTTTTTTTGCCTATTAAATTAGGTTTCATTAGATATGTGTGTTTTTTACTCACGTTTTCCATTATGGTTAGGTTAGGTTAAAAATGTGATTTTTTACTGTTACGTTTGTCTTGTTATTGTAAATCCTCTAAATAAAATTATTCCTGAATGATTTGTTTGTTTTATTTACTTCGTTTCCTTTTTGCATGTATGGGTATTTTTTAATACCCCAACGTCAACTAAGTTGGGTGTGATTAATCTATATTCACAAACACAAAATGTAATACATAAGTTTTTGTTGCTTTGTCAATAATATTGTAATCTTATTTTGATTTGAATTTATCAAAAAATTGTAATGTTATACTGCGCACAATGACATCCATAAACAATTAATTTAATTTACCACCTCCGCGCCACTTTTTTTAATTTAAAATTGACATTGATTCAATTCTGTTGATCGGTCTGTCTGTACGCGACATAGCTCAAGAACTAGTTGGTCGATTGACTTCATTATTGATTATTATTGTAATCGTGAAAAAATTCTTATCCAAAAACGTGTTTTCTCCATTTCTTTGAGCTGTTTGATCGAAAATTAAAGTTCTTATGGAGTTTGACCTGGTAACATTTTGATAAATATCTAATATAGTGGAACAAAATGCCGGCCTGGTGAAGTGGTAAAAACATTACTAATAAAAAACTAATTATCAAAATGTCCTCAAATTTGGTACAAAAACCAAGTATTACATAGAAATGACCTGATTGTATTTTGATATGAATCCAAGATAATAAAACAATTAAAAAGTCAGTCAGAAAAACTACTTATCAGATTAATTTCAATTTAAGTGTAATATTGGGATAAACTAGTAAAATGTTTGTACGAATTTGAAATGACCGAACAATTTTTTTCTGAATTTCTGAAAACATTAAATGTGATACAGGAATAAATTGATACTTTCAACATGTAACGTTACAACGTATCAAATTCATCCTTGAAGATGCTTCGTGTAATCAAAGGCGAAACGTCGGAAAGTGATTCCATTTCCTTCTAATCCAAAGAACCATGAATTCTTACTAGATTTTTACCAAAATGTTAATTATAAACAATCCTTACCATCTGACCAAAATTTGAAGTCAATCGAGTAACTAGGTTAGAAGCTATACCGCGAACTAACAGACCAACGGAATCAATAAAACATATTTTTTGGCGTCTAGAGACCCTACAAAGTGAATATATGTAAAACCTGGGGATTTTTTTCGCAATTACAAATTTTTCATTTAACCATTTTGTTCCTCCATCTTGAATTCGTACTACAATTTTACCACTTCATCTCTATACTATAATTAATAATTGCATTAAATAAAATTTGAAATCAACGAATTAAGTAGTTTTTCAGGCTAATATTTAAAATATTTTATTAAGCCGATATTTTGGTTCACCATCTCCGATTTGTACCAAAATTGTACCAGTTCATTGACAAAGGGTGAGTTTTGAATTGAATAAATCGGTTTATAGTAATAATTTTTTTAACATTTTTCTAGGCTGCCGTTTTGGTTCCCATATATCCAATATCAGAGGGCGATTTTTTCACAATTACACTTCCCTTTACGAGGTAAGGAAAAATCTGTTTGTGGAGGAATTCGTTAAGAGGAGAGTTCCGGGTAAAAGCCAATTTATCGATTTTTTCATTTAATTCAATTATTTTTAACACACTTTAAAAATCAATACAATATACTACAGTGGCGGCTCGCGGGTTAAAAAGTAAGTGAAGTACACATGAAGCAAGAAAATATCGCAATATTTTTTTTTCCGGATTTTTTTTATGTGTTTTGTATACTAAATCAATTCTCCTATCCTTCATAGCAGCAAATTTATTTCTAACATCCTCATAAAATGGATGAGTTACCCTAATCTCCTCCAGACATTCCTTTTGAATTGAAATATTGCCTAGAGAATAAGTCTTTTATTGTTTTATCTGATATTGTATTTCTTAAATAAGTTTTTACACGTTTGGGGCAAGAAAAACTTCTTTCCACTGAAGCACTTGTCGACGGTATTGTCAAAATAAGAGACAACAATTTATATGCTTCGCTAAAAATATACTTATTTTTATTAATTTTTTTCACTTGGTCTTGCAGCGATATATTGCAATTACTCTCATTGGCGAAAATAAGACCAAGCTCATTTTTAAGTCATTGACTTTTTGATAATATTTCCCCATATAACTGTAACAAATTTTCAAACGGTCGGAAATGAAAATGTAAGTTCTTCACAGTCTTGAAATCTTAGTGTCATTTCCATTAAAATATGGTCCAATATTACATAAAAAAGGGTTCTATACTTAGCCCTAATTTCTTCAGGTGAAAGCTTAGCAAGCTCACCTTTGTAATGATTTATTTCTGTAATAGAATTTGCTTTATCAAACATGGTATTAAAAAAAATGTTCTTTTCTTTTTTTACAGAGCGCCTCACGACAGCGTTTTTTTTATATTGGATACGCAAAAATGAACGTCAAGCGATTTTTTTGAAGAACTGAACTGAACTGAACTCTAATGCCAGAAACGTGAATTCAAAATCGTTCATCTCACCTAAAAATCTTTTCGCAAGGCGGATTGATTTTTCATCAGATTTGTCACAGTTTATAATAAATTCAGTTTGAAATTGTAACAACACCATTGCAGCGAAATCCGCGAAAATAAAAGTTAACAACCACCGAAAACTGAACGACACGTGGGTGTAGTGTACTGCGGCCTGCAATTCACCGAAAGCGTTGTATGGCGCTGGGCTCGACGTCATCGAGTACGCGTTGTCATAGCAACAGAGTAGGAAAATCGTAAAATAACCTCCAGCAAAGTCGAAGCGGTTTGCGCCCCTGTTATAGTTGTTATAATAAAGTTCGATTGAAAGTTTTACAAAGACACGCCGCCAATGGTCAATTAAAATTTTTTTACCAATTAGGTGAATAAATGAATGTAAAAACTAAAATTTAGGAGATATATAATAAATATAGTTAGATGTTTGCTTGTTTATTTTTTCTACTTTACCTGAAAAGTCGCCACTGATATACTAATTTTCAATATTAAATCAAAAACCTGCGCAAATTAAGCAAACCCGTATGATGTGCGGTCTGCGCACCGGTAGCAAACTCGTTTGGGAGAAGAGCCACGTGCGAGGTCGGTAAAAATCTTCCAGCGAGAAACGAAAACGATGCCTGAAAATAATGCGTTGCTATGGCAACGAGAGTATTGCATGTACGAAGACCGTGCCTCTAGGGAAGAGCCACAGTTTAACACTTCCGTTCGTATTGTACGTAAAGTAGATCGCGTCGATCGCGCTTTATTCAGTATTTTAACGGCGGTCTTTTATTCTTTGGAGGAGTGGCGCGTGTTTGTGGTTGAAAATGAATTCGTTTGGGCCCGATAGTAACATAGTTTGTAGTTTGTTAGAAACTCCATTTTCGCGTTGGAAAGAAGATGACAAAAGGAGTGTACTGACAATTAGTGCTGAAAAAGACATTATAAATTCTAGTAAATCCTACAATGTTCATTTCAAAAATTCTTGGTTTTCTGAATTTAAGTGGCTGTGTAGCAGTGGATGTTTGCAAAATATGTTTTGCATGCAGTACCCATTTTAGACCTCGTCTGTGCTACTTTTCTCTAACTAACACTAAACATGCATGCGAAAGTATTAAATAAAAATTGGTACATTTCCTTTACCCAGAATTTCCCTCGTTATTTTCTTTTCATTAGGAATAGTGAAGTGTGATCCAATTTTGTTCAGTACATAGTCATTACTGTCATTTTCTTCCACCATATTGGATTCCTACCAAAATTTTACCAGTTTCTAGCTACGCCACACTTGATTTTTGGGCACAATTTAAAATAAATTCAAAAGGTAGTTTTTACATTGACACACACCGCCATTTTGTTACGTCATGTTGAATTCGTACCATTTATCCTTATTATTACTCTTAATGCTGGCACAAAACTTGAAATTAATTTAATGAGTAGTTTTTATGTAACACTTGATTTTTGTGCAAAATTTGAGGAATTTGAATAATTAGTTATTTTAGTAATAATTTTTTAATGTTTCACGAGGTCGCCATTTTGTTTGGTCATAGTGGATTGTTACCAGGTCATCCCCATATTATCCTTAATTCTTGATTAAAATTTAAAGTCAATTTGATAAGTAGTTTTTAAGCTATGCCGCAAACTGATACACAGACAGACAAACCGATAGATGGATCGACGGATTACAAAATTGGTTTTAGCCGCCATTTTGAATTCGTATCACATTTTTACTAGTTCATCTTTATAACACAATTAGTTAAAGTACACAATCTGAAATCAGTCCATTAAGTATCTTTTCAAGCTCAACTTTTAAATCTTGGATTCGTACCAAAATTTTATAAACTGATTTCTATATAATACTTGATTTTTATGCAAAATTTGAGATAAATGGGATAAGTAGTTTTTTTGTAATATTTTTTTTGACATTTCAATAGGTCTCCATTTTGTTTTGTCAAATTGGATTTTTACCAAAATCTTACCAGGCCATCCCCATATGACCCTTAATTTTTGACCAAAATGTGGCTGAAAATTTCGCCCATTCGTTCATTCATACGAATGGAGGGCTTTAGAATTACTCAGATATCCTCTTAATAATATTGACGCATTTATCATAATATTTGTTGCCAATTTTCGACAGGCTGTTCTCATACCTACCATCTGGTATGCTACACGACGGACCTTACGAAAAACTCCAACTGCGAGCCTAAATAGTTAAACGTCGACCTACTAAATATTTCACCCCTCCAAAGTCGGGGTGCAAATCGGAACTTCTTTCATAGACATTAAATATTCTCGGAAGGGGATGATAACTAATTTCACCCAAAGTGCAACTTGCCACCCACCCTCAAGGGCGCGTGCGTTTCAGCTCGCGAGGACAGTCGGCAGTTTCCTAATTTTACAATGTTGTCATATTTAAATGAATGGTCATTGGAATTCACATCAAATAAAACTGTTTAGACTTAATTTTTTTTCAGAATTCTGATGATACTCGGGTATATGCTTTAGCATAAAATAGGACAAAATGGTACAAGAGCTTTATTTTTCAGCAGTGACGTATGTAGAGGGTGCAAAGGAAAACTCTTTATATATTATGGAAAGGAATAATTAACATGGATATACAGTGTGTCCCAGATTCGCTTCTCTAAATAGGGGATCTTGGTTCCTATTACACCTACAGCAAAGATTACATGGGAGAAGTTTTAGAGGAAAGAGCGTATTCGATATCCGGCTTCAGATTTACGATCAGTCAATTGGATTTGGCAAAGAACCGAAAATGGCGGATTTCGTTTTTCGACAGTTGTCAAATTTACATTTGACAGCTGTCAAAATGTGACACTATTGGGACACTTTTTTAAGTCGAATAAGATGGCGTATACGACATATCTCCATCGTCTTTTGTTATCCCACAACCCTCCTCAACTTTCATTTGTCTTATGGCCGCCATATTTTTGGAAAGAGCGTAAATATTCCAGTCTATTGATGTTTCACAAGTGCATAGAAGATTTGAGTATCATCGAAATATCACACTTCATAAAGTTAGGTTTCAATTTTTTCTAAGGAGTGTGGCACAAAAGTGGGCTTTGACGTTAAATAATCAAAGTATCAAAGTTGCATTTTAATAAGTAGTACGCTTTTCTCTCAATAAAATCATAAATCTGTTCCCTATTCAAATGAAGAAAAGTTTGACATGTTATCGCGTCACTTGAAGTCACACAAACACGCCCACATTACCTCGGCAAGGTATTCGGAGATGTACCCCGAACGACGGTAGCCTCATAAAACCCAATTCAAAAAAATCGTAGTTAATTTAATTAACCATAGGGCCTTCGAACAACCTAGAAACGGATACAATATTGACAATTAAAATCGCGACAGAAATATTTTACAAGCTATTAACGAAAACCCTAACGCATCGATAAGAACTGTAGAACAGGAAATTTATGTGCCAAAATCAACGGTACAGAGAGTGTTAAAAATGAACAAGTATCATCGATACAAACCCATAATAGTACAAAGACTTAAGGAAACTGATTTTCCCAGACGACTACGCTTCTGTGAGTGATGTACTAAATCATCATCGGAGTGTGGATAACCCTAACGAAATAGCACAGAGATGTCTACAGACCAAATTTGGAAGTAACGTTTGGTGTGGGGTCTGGTAATTTAATCTAACTTACCTTTTTTAATGGTACCTATTTATAAATTATTCAGGAAATCGACTTATAGGACCATTTTTGTTTGAATACAACCTAAACGGGCAGAGATACTTAGAACTTTAACGGAAGATGAGTTTAGAATAACCTGGTTTCAACAGGATAGATGACCGGCTCACAATACCATTCAAGCCAGGAACTTCTTAAGACAGCAGTTTAACGAAGGAATTATTTCCTTAAATGGTCCAATATATTGGCTTCCTAGATCCCCTGACCTCTCGCTCCTGGATTTCTACCTATGAGAGTTGTATCAAAAAATTTGTCAAAAGTGTTTCGATGCAAATGGACGTAAATTTGCAAATCTGTAAATTAATGAAACTCAGGTAGGAAGTATTTAAGAACCTATTTAGATTTTTTTAGTCGTTATTTACGTTCATGTTGTTTTGAAAATTGAATGCGTTTAATCATTACTTATTAATGTAATCTTGTGACAAATAAATCATGGCCTCCTTAGAAAAAATTGAGACCTAACTTTAGGAAGGGGATATTTCGATGATACTCAAATTTTTTATGCACTTGTGACAATCATATTCGTCTTAAAGAAGTATTCTAACAATGTCACATTTTGACAGCTGTTAAATTTACCGTTTTGGCTTTACTGGTGAAAACCGAAATCCGCCATTTTAGGTTTTTCGCCGATATAGGACTAAAAAAAGCCCTATATTTTTAACTACAAATGGGTACTATGTTTTTGACAATACCACAAAAATATAATTCACAAAAAATCAGCGACGCTTAAAAAAATAAGTCGTAGTTGTACTATAAAATAATTTTTAGTTTGAAACATTTTAGTTCCGTTAGTTACTCTAGGCGAGGCATTTGCCCTTTTTGCTCCCCTAAATACGGCAGTGTGTATGATATCTCCAGAATTTTTACTGTTTAGTGATCAGGATACCCATCGGGCTTTTTTAATTTATTAAATACAAGTATAAGCTTATGCTATACGAAAGAAGACCTTTTTTAGTTAACAATAAAGATTAGGAAAAAATCCTAATGTCGCTATCCATTTTCAAAATACAGAATGTTGAAGATTTTTTTTTGACTTGTTATTTTCCCTTGGGTATCCAAAGGTAATTATTAGAATGCAAAAAAAACTTGGTGTAGTAAGAACATGATGTACCTAAATACTATTTTTAATGAGGATTACTGACCAGTGGCGTACAAAGAAATAAGATCATGCATTTTCCGCTATTATTCAAACAATAATTTTAACGGTGTTGGCATTCTTGACAATTTGAAATATGGTTTTTATTCTCTATTTAATTTCACACACTCTACTACTCTTTATTCAAGTCCATAAATTCAGCCATATCTGAGATCTTTTAATTTTAAATAGAGAACATTATAAAAACCTAAAAATTCAAGTGGAAAACTCCAAATCGCCTGTTTTTTTAATAAGAGCGGCAGCACTGCTCTCAAATTTAAAAACAAATAATAACTTTAAATCACCAAACCGCTCACACAATTCACAAACAGTGCATAATAAATTATCCTCCTTCCCTAGTAAATTTCCACCGATATTACGTCAGGCAGTCGTTGTCGCCCTGCCAAGCGACGAGGCCCATCCAATAGCAATTCGCAGCAAATACATGTGATATGCGTTGTCAATTTAAAGCGACCAATGAACGACAAGCTTTATATTAAATGCAGAGTTACAAAAAAATTTACCGATAGTATTTTGTATTATAGGGCATAGGGGCATATCGGTTCATTGGTATTTCATGAAAATGTTAAATTGATTGATGAAATAACGTACCAAATTAATTGGCTTGTTTAGTTTAGTCCTTAGCTTAATCATAAAACTTTTTCAAGAAACAATTGATTTGTTAAAATAATTGCTAATGTAGTACCCGACGAACATAGCCGACTACGACTGTAAGAAGATCCCTATATGCAAAGTGTCATGTCAGTGTGTTTCAATTGTTTATAATTGTTATTCATGGCTTACTATTAAATTATGCATTTAATTTCAGAAAATTGTCATTTATTTGCATGTTTCTGAGAAAAAGTGCATACTATTAATATATTTTTGAAACAAAATATAAATATACAGGGTGTTCCATTTTAAAAAATAAAGTAGGGTCTGATAACTTTTTGACCTGTCCCTGTATATTAATTCCGAAGAAGGAATTGAGTTCTACGGGAAAAGTTCCGATAAGTTATCTGATAGTTGAGATACAAGGTGTGCCAAAAAATGCAACATTTTCAATTTAGCCCTGTATCTAAAAAAAACTAAAAGGGCTATGATAATTTAGTTAACGGAAGCTTGAGTTTTACGAAAAACTACCCATAATGGGACACTCTGTACTGTGTTGCAATACATTGGTAAATTTCTGGAACGAATCCAAGATGGCGAAACAAAATGGCGGCATAATAAATACTTAATGGGTTCATTTCAAATTTTGGACAATAATTAAATATGGTATAGAAATGAACTAGTAAAATTATGGTACAAATTCGATATGGAAAAATGACGGTCAAGTAAAATTTTTGTAATAGTGAAAAAAATTACCAGGTTTTTTTACATATCTTCCCTTTTTAGCGCCCCTAGAGACCAAAAAAAATATGTTTCGTCAATTCCGACGATCTATCTGCTGGTCTGTCTGTCTGTCAATTAGCTTAAAAACTGCTATGATAACATAGTAATATTTTGATAAAAATCCAATAAGGCAAAACAAGATGGCGGCCTAGCGAGACATTAAACAAATTATTATTAAAAAAAACTAATTACCTCAGATTATGTACAAAAATCAAGTGTTACATAGAAATGAATTAGGTAACATTTTGGTATGAATAAAACACTACGAAATAAAATCGGCCCAATGAAATATTAAAAAAATTAGCCTGATAAACTACTTGTTAGATTAATTTCAAATTGTCTGCAAGCATTATGAACCCTATACTGTGAAATGTAGGATTAGCTCTATTAGGTTTGCCAATAAAACCATCATTAAAGCCATAATAAAGAATAATAGTGTATTTAATAAACATTAACACACGATTATGTAGTCAGATGTTGCGAACCTGATGGGCGGATCACTCTGATAAAATTAAATTCTAGTCGTTATTGAAAATATCGAAATAGGCCTATAAACAAAGTTCGTTAAATTGGTGTGAGCTCTCTTAGCTCGGCGGTTATTGGATTTGCCTTGTAAAGGTCTTGGTTTTGTTTTTAGACGGTTGAAGTTTTCATTTATCAAGAACTGTAATTTTAAATATCGGACTGTGTTTTTGCTTAGATCTGGTTAGGCTTTTTTTGGGTTGATGTCAAAAAGTGTACCCATAATAAAACAATTAACATATATTTAAGCAAAACGCCGCAAGTAGCGCCACAGTCGGTAAGAAGTTTTTGAGATTTAATCCGCTCCTGAATTTACTCACCGTAAGTGACGGTCAAGCGTATACTGGTCATTGCTCAGTACAATCCTAATGATGCAAACAGGGTTAAAGAAAGACAGTCGAAAACACCTCTATCATTCAACAAAACGTCAAAAAATTGAGAAAATCCCCGAGAATCGACGCATTCTTGGCAACGCGGCATCGCTTCCTCATTTATCGGGCTCGCGGAAGGACCGGCGCGCATATTGCCGCCAACAACAACGTCGCGTATTCCAAAGCCGACGCGATTTTGTTTCTCCTCAGTAGTCCCGGCCGACTGCGATATAATCGACCCGCAGCTGTGCCGTAGTCGTGTGCCGCCCGCCGTCGCCGGATTCACTTGTTTTGTGCGTGTGGCATTTGTTTTTGTTGCCCCGCTGTCGTTGTTGTTTCGGCTCCTGTCCGCCGCTTTGGATTTTTGGGACAGTTTTTTATTTGAAGAGGTGGCAGTTTCTGACAGCAGGTGCGACAGTCGGCGAAGGGTCCATTCTTGAGGTAGGCTTGTCAGAAACGATGAGAATTTTTTGGGTTTTATGTCCCTCGCTCGAAGGACCAAAAGTTCCGGTGTTTCTGTAATACCGCTGTCTGTGGAGCTATTTATGAACCACTGAAATTACTGTTCTTGTGAAAATGGCGTTCTCGAGAATAAGAAATACACTTAATCAAAATGTTCGTAAAAAATTACTCTGTACAAAAAATATAATCCCCTGAATTTGCTAAAATGACTGAGGAATTGGACCAAATTTAAGTATAGCCATTAAAACTTTTAGTTCACCAGTTTTGTTTATTCACTGTCGTTTTGTATTGTTAATTGTTGTAAATGTCATCTTAAATTGAATACGAGTGTAAATGTTCTAGCTGCGTATTTGGTACTAGTTAATATCGATAAATTCCTAGATATTTAAATAAAAAGTAGGTATTATTAAAAGAATATAAATTATCAGTACATAGTTATTGATGGTTTAATGGTTTCCTCCGAATTTTGCTATAATTATATTAACGTTCATTATTTTCAATTTGTTTAAAACCGGCGTAGGTATTCTCAAGATATGGAGGAGCTCTTTCGATAGTCGAACACTCTGTCACTTCGAAAGCAGTATGCTTCAACAATATCGTTGTTTATTGTTAAACATAAACATATATTAGATCTGAGACCTAATAATCAAAATTCTACCAGAGTTGGGCAAGAACTAACCCTGAAAGTCGAGTTTACTGAAAAAGCGAGTATATTCAGAAATCTTCCTCCAAGATAATATCAATTTAAAGTACTTGAAGAAAAAAATTAAAAATATATGCATGTCCTCTATTGTATTTTTGGATATCCTGTTATAATTCATAATCTAAATTACTTGAAGAAAAAAATTAAAAATATTTATTATTTTTATATACTAGAATAGCAAGTGCATCCTGGGCTCTGTTTTCTGTTCCTATAAAACTTTCAGGATAATTGCCTCTGATAGTCTAAGTTAATTGTGTATTGTAAAAATGGAAAATAAATAAATAAATAAATAAAAATATGATTAAAAAAATGAACCTAAAAAATATCGACGCCAATTACTATTATAATTCTTGTAACTTAAGTTATTTAGTCGAACTCTTTATTTTTATTTTTATTGAAATCGGTTCCCCGGTTCTATATATTTAAAACACAAAGCCAAAATTTTCAGCAAGTTCGTGAGAGAGTTGTATTGCATCAGTTTACATGATTTTTTTTTGAAATCATGGTATTGATAACCCAGACTTTGACCACTATTTTTTGTATTGTGTTATTGGGTATTTTTTTTTCTATAAAACCAATTTGTCTTTCTTTAACAACATTTCTGGACGATCTGGTGAGTGCGCTCTATTTATAATAATAATAATAAAAGATCCTTGTTTCCAAACAATCATTACAACAATATATTTAATAAAACAATGTCGGAAAAAACCGAAGATCAAAAGTTGCAAATAAAATTTAGGAAGTGGAGGAAAAACGGATTGACTTCTCCCGTATTTCTCAAAAAATTCAAAATAGCCAATCCATGCATTTTAGCTCGGAGAATTCGAGAATCGTAACAAAAAACAATTGAATGAGAAACATAAGACTTACGCCAAGGATGTTGCGTTTTTTAAACACCCTATATATTATTATTTTTGGATTCTATGGTCAATTCTGTGTTTTTTAATAAGTGTACTACATGTTTATCTTCATTTGATTTGTTGATTTTTGAAAATTGACCGTCATAGCACCTGAACGGTTGGACCTAGAGCAAAACAACTTCCACATTCCTATCTTTGATAAGCTATCTTATGATGTCAGTCAATCAGCTATTTAATTAAATATATTCGTATGAAATGCATGTTATGAAGGTGATCACCTTACTTCAAAATCACTGTAATTTTTACATATTAGTAGATATTATATTAGTTTTCCGTAATGAGATATTCATTAAATGAAAAACTGCAGATTGTAACGCGATATTATAAGTTTAAACGCCAGTGAAGCAAGAAGAACATATATTAACAATTTTCATAGAAATATATCCTTCAAAACAATTATAAGGAATAAAAACCTATTTGAAAAAACTAAATCATCACATAACAAAAAAAGAAACTCAGGAGGAAAAGTATATCGAGATATAAGAAATCGAAAATTCGGTATAGCCTGTTTAATATCCTTGATTGAAAAAGAATTATACAAATGAGTATCATCTATATAGAAATGAATTTTGCATACTCCAATGGCTCTTATAAAACAAGGAGAGTGACCTTGATATGCAGTTTGAAACTTGAACACGCTGCTGTCTCTTAGAGAAAAAGCTTCTAAAAAAATGACGCTAATAGTATTTAGACCTTTGTACTTTAAGATTGCCAAGAGCAGTTGATGATTTAAGGTATCAAATGCCTTAGTGTACTCAATCAGACTTAAGAGCGAGACATTATTCGCATCAATACCTCTAATGGTGTCATCAGTGATATTAAGGAGTCCAGTCTCATAGCTATGATTCTTCCTAAGTCTCGACTGAAACGTGGGAACAATATTTCGCAGCTCAATATATCGACGCCTCTATGTATTAACCACCCTTTCCAGAACTTTAGATAATACGGGCAGGATACGTATTGGTCTCAAATTACTGAAGGTTTCAGGTGCATCACTTTTTGGTGTGTTAATTATGTGCGTTAAAAATTGTAAAATATATGGACAACCAAGTAAAATCATAGTAATATTTAGTTTGTATATATAGTATCGTATATACACTGCGCGTCTTTTGAAGTAGATAATTTAAATTTATCAGTATAAAATATTTTTAAACATGTTTTAATTTTTTTCTTCAAGGTAATAATAATCTTTGAACATTTGGCACCTCCGCACTGTTTGTAATTTAGGTTTATCGTTTGATCAGTAATAAAAATAAACAACATTCCATCTGTGTACAATATCTCAATATTGGTATTTTTACTGAAGTTTTTTTTTTGGTTGGTTTGAGATACCTGAAATCATTTTATCGTTTATTTCTTATTAGTAACAATTCAGTTGTTAAAGTGACATCGAAAAATGCCTCAAGGAAGACTTTCTTCGGAAGATTTTGCTGCTATTGTTGCGATTTTGCAACATGGGAATCTTACACAACAACAAGTAGCCCAAATGTATCATGTCTCACAAAGTGTGATCAGTCGAGCTTGGAATCGTTATCAGCAAACTGGTAGTGGTAATATACGACATGGTGGTGGCCGACAACGAGTTACAAGCAGAAGGCAGGACCGTTTTGTGACTACCACTGCCAGACGAAATCGAACCTTCTCTGCATCCAGGATTCGTGCAGTCACTGGAGTCCGTGTAAGTCTGTCTACGATAAGAAGAAGACTGCATGAAGCTGGTCTTAGCGCAAGACGACGTGCTCGGCACCCCCAGTTAAACAGGGAACATCGTGTTGCCCGCAGAGCGTGGGCTAACGAGCATAGTCTTTGGACTGTGGCGGATTGGAGGAACTGTTTGTTTACAGATGAGTCCAGATACACATTATATCATTCGGACAGCCGTATATTAACGTGGCGTGAACGTGGTATGAGATATCGTGAACAAAATATGGCTCCCACTGTTGCCTTTGGCGGTGGCTCTGTAATGGTTTGGGGTGGAATTTCTTTAGAGTCACGCACCGAGTTGATAATCCTAAATTGGGCTACTATGAATGCTCAGCGCTATCATGACTTGGTTATACAGCCCATTATTGTTCCATTTTCCCGTCAATTTGGACTTCAATTTATCTTTGTGGACGATAATGCCCGGCCCCACCGTGCAAGAATGATAAATGTGGCTCTGGAACACCATGGTATCACTCGTATGCAATGGCCACCGCGTTCACCCGATTGTAATCCGATTGAACACGTTTGGGACCATCTCCAACGACAAATTCATGCTCGAGATCATCAGCCACAAAATTTGGAGGAGCTTGCTAATGCTTTGACAGAAGAATGGCAAGCTATGGATCAACAGTTTATTCGTTCATTAATTCTGAGTATGCCAAGGAGGGTGCAGTCAGTACTTAGAGCAAGGGGAGGACCTACCAAGTACTGATTGGCTAGTTGTAGCGATTTACGTTGTGTTTTAATTAATTTTGATTATTAAGTTTTTAAAGAATTTCGTCTTAATTTTGTAGATAACTTTTTATTACTGTTGGAACAGATTTGTCCTTAGCACGATTTTGTTTACTTTCTGCAGGTGTTTACATTACTTATAAATAAATAATCTAGTAATAATTTTTTTTTATTACAAGGCGACGAGTTTTTTATTTTTGAAATAATTTGAATTATCCACTTCAAAAGATGCGCAGTGTATATTTTGCTCCATAATAAGTCATCAAATTTTTATGAGTATATCTTTATATCACCTTTGATTTTTGTGTACAATATAAAATTAATTGAATAGGTAATTTATTGATTCCGATTTTATAAACATTTAATTAGACCGCCATTTTGTTACACCATCTTGAATTCGAACTAAAACTTTTACCAGTTTATATCTATTTAAAGTTTGAATTTTATGCATACATTGAAAAAAATTGATCATGTGGTTTATTACATTTTCCAAGTAGCTTTTTAGTAATAATGTTTTTAAAACATTTTGTTAGGCCGCTATTTTATTCCTCCGTTTTGGATTTGTACCAAAATGGCACAATCTCAACCACATACGATCCTTAATTTTTGACCAAAATTTGAAGCCAAACGGCTAAGTAGTTTTATTTATATTTAATGACTTATGCTGATAAATCAATGAAACTTTTATTGGTGTCACAATACATTTGTTTTGGCTTATCATTTGACTGTTTATGCAATTCGAAAATACGATATGGATAATTTTGGGATCTGCTAATATGATTCAGCAAGTGCCTGCCTAGGTAAATTCGTGAACTATTATAATCTTTGTAATTTTGCATTGATATTGTTGATGATGTCATAAGACGATATCTTTAATTTTAAAAAATGTGTCAAGATATAACATCTACCTGTGAAGTTGTTTATGTCTCGTGATGTTTTCGTTTTTCTAAGAAAGGAAAGTTTATATAGATATATTTAGGAATTTACAGTTTTTAATAACACCTTCGTAAGAGGGGAAAAATTGAGAGGGTGATTTTTTCACCATTACATTACGAAGGAAGTGAAAATCAAGATGTTTCGTTGTCAATGGCACACACATTTAAATAAAAATAAATAGTTTGTAGTGTTTCCAATCTTAACTTAAATAGTACACGCCGTTAAGAAATCATGGTTCTTAGGATTAGACCGTGTCGAAATGGAATCACTTTCCGACGTTTCGCCTTCGATTGTATCTATATTAAAATTGTTAAGATGCTTATAAATTTCAATTCTCTAATTTTCCTTTTATATTATTCCGAGACCGACACAAGAATTTATTTACATTTATGGGATGTCCAGTGGAATGTTGGTATTCAGATACTGCATATTGTACAGGGTACAATAAATAAGACACTGAGAAAACAAAGTTAAATACAAAAAGTATTTGACCCTGAGTATATTTTTTATTTATAATATTTTTATGTATACGAGGTGTTCCATTGTGCCAGGACAGTACCCAACTTTTTTCTTTTTAATGAAATGGTATGAATATTTTTAGAAATTCTGATTCTACGCTTGATTTGGAGTATTTTTTGTCATCATAGCATACGAAATTCTGAGTAATTTTTGAGAAAAATTAACGTTTCTAATTTTTTTCGGAAAAACAGGTTTTTGGAAAAATGTGATTTTTTCACATCCGAAGACTAAAATTGTGAATTTTGGTTGTGAATCCGTGGGAGTGGCTAATATTTAATACTCTGACCTATCAAGAGCGAAAATCCATTATACAGGGTGGTCACAAATGACCATCAAAAAAATTTTTTTTGTAACTAAAAAAACTTCATTTTTTTAAATGGAACACCCTGTATTTAGCACTTTTATTGTGTTTAGGATTTAATTTTGCATCATTCCATATATATATATAGTTTATATTCCAAAAATTAGTAGTTTAGAAGTTATGACCAAGTTTCTATAATAATTCGGGTATTTTTGTTAAAAATCTAACTAAACCTAAATAATATCCTATTCTGTTTTTTTAACATTATAATTAAATTTAACACTAAATCAACAAGTAATGTAAGAAAGTAACTAATTACTTATTACAAAACATTTTCGACATAACCACCGTCTTTGGCAATACAAGTAGTATAATATTACGGTTACGGTTTTAATTTTCGGAATAATAGCATTTCTAAACGCGTCTTAAATATCCATAAAGATATCCATGGAAAAACAAAATTAGTAAAATTGTTGCCTGGACACCAATACACAGTTTTTATTTGACATTTAGTTGCCTCTAACTCTTTTTAAAGGAAAAATGGCTTTATACAGTGTCCAAGAGCGTTTAAATCTTCATGAATGTTACATAAGAAATAGTAAGAGTCCAGGATTAGCCCTGCGGGAGTATCGGTTGTTGTATCCTGCAAGATGGGTACCCACGAAACATATTTTTTCACGAATTGTTCGTGATCTTGAACGTGGAGTGGTAACCAATAAACAAAAATGGCGCCCAAAAATTGTCCTAACAGAAGAAAAGCAATTAGAAGTTCTCCTGTATCCGAGATCTACCAGGAACTAGTAAGACTAGTGTTCAAAGGACTTTAACTGATAATAACTACCATCCGTTCAAATTTTTACCAATTCAGGAATTATCCTAACAGGATTTTCAGACAAGGCTTTTTTATTGTTTTCTTATGATGGACCACTATTTTGAAACTGACATTTTTAAAAATATTTTATTTACCGGTGAGGCAATTTTCAGTACGGCCGGTATGTTCAACCGAAAAAATACTCATAACTGGTGTAACTCAAATGAACATCGTGTAAAAGAAATGAAAAAACAGGGTCGGAGAAATGTTGATGTGTGGTGTGGTGGTATTTAAATTTGTTGGAGAACGAAATATTTCCGTTAATTGACAATCTGCCGAACGATATTAAAGAAGGGCTTGTTTATCAACAATATAGTGCTCCATATCACACTGTAGTGCCTGTTAGAAATTGTTTGAAACAACGGTTTCCATTTTGGATTGGTCGGTACCGGACCATAGATTGGCCAGCGAGGAGCGCCGACTTAACACCCCTGGATTTTTTTTATGGGGCAACCTTAAAAACGAGGTGTATAAAAATAGGTGTAATACTGTTCAAGATTTAAAAAGGAGAATTAGGCAAGAGGTAGGAAGACTTAATGCAACAGACGCGGTTAGAAATGCTATTGCGAGAATTGAAACCATGTATACTATTTGTATTGCCAAAAACGGGGGTTATGTCGAAAATGTTTTGTAATAATTTGTAGAATTGCTCGAAACATGTACCTATGCATTTTATGATATTTAGTTGAAAAATCTATAGGTTGGTTTTACATGGGCACCTCTAACATTCTTTTGCCCGTCGAACTGTGGATAGCTCGTTCCTGGTAGCAATCGGGTAGCATATACTAGTTATTTCAAATGGCCCCAAAGGTAGAAATCAAGGGAATTAAAGACAGGAGATCGGGGTGGCCAAGCAGTAGGTCTTTCACGACCGATCCAGTAGTTTGGATAAACGGTGTTCAGATGTTCTCTAACCACGAGGCTAAAATAGGCTTGGATCACCACCGTGCTTAAAGTACATGTTACGACGAATGTGAAGAGGTAATTGAGGTAACTGTTCCTGTAAAAATTTGAAATACAACGGTTCATTTATTCTTGGTGGTAATATGAATGGACCTATTAAACTGTTTTCAAATATACCTGCCCTTACGTTAACAATAAATTCCTGCTGATAGCGCCCCACAATTGTCGCATGTGGGGTTCTCGTTCGAGTAAATCCTGCTTCACCTGTATATAAAATAGAATAATTAAAACGGAAGTTTTTAGGGTGTTACTAAAGAAATCAATGTATAAATTGCAGGCTGGCAGGGAATTCATTTGGCGTAATCTCTGGCGCAGTTAGCCTTATTGGCTATTGGTATCTAAAACACACTGTCGTTTCGATCATTCAAATTACTTAATTAAAAAAATTAATATTACCAGTTTCTCTTAATCGCTGATCTACCTGTTCGAAAGCCTTTGATCGGGAATTAGGCGAATGGGAAATCACCATATAACCGTCTGACTTCCAAAGCATTTGAGAAAGCGAGTCCATACATCAAATGCATGACCTTTGAGCTGCTTGGCGTTAACCTTTTTTTTTCCTCTGCTGACGGATTGGATACGTTTATAAGGTTGGTTATCGATCTCTCGTCGTCCAAAATTACCTGTATTTTATCGACGTATTCTGTTTTGTCCATGACGACAGTGGCATTTCCCTTTTATGCTGAGAGGACCAAAATGTCTGTACTGTTGTTTAATTTTTTATCGCTGATTTTTTTTCCGTTACTGATAGATTTGACTTAGGAGGCTTAGAAGTTTTATTGATTTTTGCTGTTTCATAACTTATTACGTCAGCTTCTTCTGCTGGAAGTGTTCTAATTGTGGCTTCCATCGATGACACTATGTCTTCTACAGGTATATATCCTTGTGTTATGGTGATGTTTTGGCCTTTGGAGAGTACGGATTGTTCTACCAGTAAAGGCTTTGGAAGGCAGGTTTAATACGGTATACTGTGGTGGCTTTACTGGTCTTTGATTGTCCATAAGTCCTTCGAACTTATTCTGCTTAACATATCCTGACTACTTGCGCATTGATGATCTCATCGCGAGTTCTAAATATTTGATGTTCAAGTACAAAAGCTAATTTTAAGTTAACATTTAATAACTTACGAGCGTTCATATTTAAATCACGACGGGTAGCTTTTATCCTTTCTCTTACTAATGGCTACTTCTTGACGTAAGTATATAGCCGGCCTAGGTCTTTCCGAGCTCATTCAGTATCCCGATCTCATGAAGTAAAGATCCCCTTGTGCAATCCAAGGCCAAACGTCGGGAAGTGATTCTATTTTGACACGGTCTAATCCGAAAAAACCATGATGTCTTAACAGCCTTGAAAGCTTTCGTTCTACGTTAAGTACACATCGTATAATCTGTATATTAATACAAATCTAAACAAAGCTGTTCAAATTGAATTCTATTAAGATTTCAACAACATATTGTAATAATTGATTCTAATTCGCCGAGCTGAATCTTTAGAATGGTCCCTAAAATCATTTATTACAACAAACGAGCAATGGCTGAATTGTCTTTTGTGCGATGAAACCGGCTTTAATTTGATTAATTCGGATAGGTGCGTTTGTCTGTCTGCAATCTGGAAAACAATAAAACTAGGATGTATCCCTAAATTTAATTAACACAGTGTGGTTGCATTTAAATCTCGTAGACGCTCAGAAGTTTACGAATATTCCAGAATTCCCATTTAATCACAATCACAAGCCCTGTATAAAGTCAGAGCTTAATTTTCTTTTGTCCATAGCAAGTCCGTTTATTAATAAAATTAAAGTTTTTTTAATTTGTTTCATTAATTAGCATATTAGTTTTTTGAATGTACATTTGCTTACTATCCTCTAGCGTATTTGTTATTTATAGTCCAGGTTCGTAGCTAGACTTTGACAGGGGGGGGGGGGAAGTTCAAACATACGCAGTTATGTGTGGAATAACATTTTTGTTCTTCAAAGAACAATGGCCATAACACGAAAACGAATACGTTATACAGGGTTATTCACGCAACCCGTTCATTAAAAGTTTTTGATGATGCTATTTAGATAAAAATTTCAAATTTTGGGATTAAGGTAAGGTCAAGAGGTACTTCTTTTTTGCAATATTTTCAACTTCCTGTCACTTCCGGTTTAACCGGAAGTTGGTATCAACTTGCTTATTTTAAATAGGATACCCTGTATTTTATGATATTTTTGGATTCTACGGAGAATTTTAATGCTATTTTATGTAGCATGTCCTATACCTAGGTTCAAGCGTTCTTAAGATATTTGACCTTGAACCGAAAATGAGCCTTCGGAGTACCAAATTTTAAAATCTCATATTTTTGTAAGTTTTGAAGATATAATCTTCATATTTTGCAGACGATCGGTAAATAATCTTAGGTTTCTATTTTTTTTTATTGAATTTGTCTATTTTTATACAGGGTGCCCTAAATTCAGCGGCAAACATTCACATTTTCAAAGCCGCCAAAGTCCGTGTTTTTAAATGGGACACCCTATAACTTTATGCACTATCAAACGTAGAATTTCATTTTCTATCGAACTGTATTAAGGTTCCCTATACCTATTCGTAACCATTTTCGAAATAATTGGGTTTTATAAAAATATCGTATGTATTTGCTTAAATGTTTACATGTTCCAATGGTGAGCCATGGAAAAACAATTGAAATCCAATATCCAATATGACAGATGATTAGTATGCGTTATTTATCGAAAGCTGTCAGTGATAAACTAAATCTTCTAAATCGAAATGGAAGAATACTCAAACGCTGATATTCTCAATCTATTTTATATTCATGGAGAATGTTATAAAATTTTGGAGAGAACGTGTCGTGTGTTTAATGTCTGCAGAAAACGATTTGGGAATTTCTTCTTCATCTGTCCAAAGAATCTTGAGCGAACACCATATGCACCCTTATTCCTTCCAAAACGTGCAAGCCTTGAGACCTGGTGATGACGTCCGACGAGTAAAATTTTGCGAATTCATGTTTTTGAAAAAATATTTTGGACCGATGAAGAGAAATTTTCTAGAGAAGGAATAACGAATAGAAGAAACGAACATTTCTGGGCAGCAGAAAATCAGCACGCTTTACGCGAAACGCGTTCGCGAGAGAGGTTTAGCTTCCATGTTTTCGGTATAGTATTAAATGATCAGGTGCGGTACTGTATTTATGAAGACAATTTAAATAGTGATAAGTATTTGGAAATTCTACGAGGGACGGTTTCTGAATTTATAGAAGAAATTCCTATTGGTGAGCTGCAAAATTATTAGTATCAATTAGATGGGGCCCCATCACATAATTCCGCTGCAGTTTATCTCCAATTATCTCGAATTTTTGAAGATCGCTGTATTGGTCCCAATGGCCCTTGGAGATGACCCCCGCGATCGCTTGATTTAACACTCCTAGACTTTTTTTTATGGGGATTTGTCAAAGGTAAAGTCTATGCTTCCCCAGTAAATAACCAACAAGATTTACTGGACAGGATACGAACAGCTTTTGCCGAATTAGAAAAGAATTGAAATGTGTGTTCAAATGAACGGACAGCATATAGAACATTTGTTATAATTCAATTTTATTATTTTATTTATTTATTGTTGATTGTTAGATTGCTATAATTTTTAAGTTCGCTAACACTAGAACAGTCTCGAACTTAGTAGAAAAAAAATAATGTAAACAATTTATTACATTTTTTATAACTTTAACTTTTCCGAAACGAAAAAATTTCGTTTCAATCCTCGTCAATTTTCTCTTGTTCATTGGCGATAAATGAGGATTTTTTCATTAAAAACATGGCACATTCTCTCAAATATTCCAATAGTGTTTATTTTATTTTAATTTAAAAGTTTCAAATCAGCTGTCATGTTGAATAGAAAAGCACAACAATTATTTTTCCATGGCTTACTACGGGAAGGTGTAAGCATTTAGCAAATACATATGATAGTTTAATAAAAACCCGATTATTTCGAAAATGGTTACGAATAGGTATAGGGAACCTAAATACAGTTCGATAGAAAACTAAATTCTACATTTGATAGTGCATAAAGTTATAAGGTGCCCCATTTAAAAAAACGGACTTTAACGGCTTTGAAAATGTGAATGTTTGCCGCTGAATTTAGGACACCCTGTATAAAAATAGACAATTTCAGTAAAAAAATAGAAACCTAAGATTATTTACCGATCGTCTGCCAAATATGAAGATTATATCTTCAAAACTTACAAAAATATGAGATCTTAAAATTTGGTACCCCGAAGCCTCATTTTCGGTTCAAGTTCAAATATCTTAAGAACGCTTGAACCTAGGTATAGGACGTGCTACAATAGCATTAAAATTCTCCGTAGAATCCAAAAATATCATAAAATACAGGGTGTTCCATTTAAAATAAGCAAGTTGATACCAACTTGCTTATTTTACAGGAATAAGTGACAGGAAGTTGAAAATATTTCAAAAAAGAAGTACCTCTTAACCTTACCTTAATCCCAAAATTTGAAATTTTTATTTAAATGGCATCATCAAAAACTTTTAATGAACGGGTTGCGTGAATAACCCTGTATACACATGTATCTACAACGACCTCATTTTTAAAATACAGGATGTTAATTTTTTAATTTGGATATTTCTGAAACTATTTCCCCTGTATAATTTAATCGATTTATTAGATGAAAATTAAACTCAGTAATAGTAGTAATCAGATCATGACATTTTTTCAACATTTTGCAGTCATCAATTTTTTTGTGCAATTTCATGTATGGCAACCCTAATTCCAATAAATGGCAAAAATAATAAGCACATGACATGGATAATCCAAGAGATTCCTCCTTCGAATGCACGAGGCGTCTTCAGGAATCTTTACTCCACGAGATCTGAACACTGAATGTGCTCCCAGAGATTTAGTCGGGCTTTTATACCCGACTTTTGGTCTCCGAACCGTGATTCTGTGTTAAGATCTGTTTCCACGTGTAATGTAGACTGTAACCCGATCTCTCTTTTTTGTATGTTTGAAATTTTCAATAGATTCTGTAATCTTTTGTTTATAAAATGCTGGAACCCACGCTTTGTTTTTTTTTTCGTTTATAATATGGCCAGTGTTATGTTGGTGTTCAGCTACAACAGATTGAACAATTTGTTTCTTTTTAATACATCGTTCTTATTCCTTAAGTCTAGTTTCTCCCACATACAGGTGCAACGAATTTTATATATTTTTTCTGTGCTGGATGGTGGTGGGAATTTGTATTTAAGTATCTATTTGTATGCGTCGATTTTATATACACATAATGTCTTAATGTACTATCTTCTTTCCTTTGAAAAAATACATTTAAAAACGTCGTTTTATTAGATTCAATTTCCAATGTGATTTTAATATTGCGATGTTGTTGATTAAGGTTATCCAGAAATATGAAGAGATTTTCCTGGTGCATGAGCCCAAACAACAAAAGTATCATCTAAATGTCTGAACCAGTATTCAGGTTTCAGTGGATCATAGCTGCCTCTGAGATTTGTTCATAAGAAGTTCTTTGAAAAAAAAATTGATGTAAGATAAGCTTCCACTATGGCTATTAAGTCTTTATCAAAATTATTATGTTCCAGTATATCTGATATAACGGAAATTGAGTCGTTAACAGTATTGTGTATTATGTATAGTTATTCTACATCGGAACTGACCAAAATATCTTCGTGATCTAACTGGATTGCATTAAGTTTTTTCTACAAAGAGTTTTTTACGTAGTACGGTTTTCAAAACTCTACGTTTTAAATCTTTAATGTTAAGAGACCGCTTTGCCACTGCAACAGCTATTATTCATCTGTGGCTTGGAAAGCATGATAGACCTACTTGAATATTATCGCCGAATAACGTCATTTTCATCGTACTTGTACCCTCTTTCATTTTCATCCATTTGGGCCCTCCAGAATCCTGTTTTTCAACAAGGTAAACCCATCCCTATATTTTTTACTACGCAAGTGAATCTTTTACTAGTGCCATCCCGATTACCTGACCTGAACTCGTATGGGACATAATGGAAAGGAGAATAAGAAAGTTACTACCTAATTTCCGAACTCTTTACCGAATCAGTCTGGATATTTAATCAAATTACAAAATAACAATGTAAGCTAAAAACACTAAAATAAAATTACTAATATAAAATTAGGTTGTTCATATTATTATGTCTATGTCACATACTTATGCACTTTTTAAACAGAGCTAACATTATGATAACATATTAATTGAATTGATTATAAAGGTTTTAGCTCTTGCCAGTTTAGACACTTAATTGGTAGAGTGATAAAAATGTCAAACGCAATAAAATATACCTAACAACTTTTTCTATTACCTTAATAGAAATTTACATTTTATTCAGATATTCTCCTGGTCCTAGATAGAAGTTGCTCTAGATATTTTGCTAGACATAAAAGTAATTGTTTTCTAAATCAATATTCAATTTATTTGAACTATACAAGCTTACAACCCCGCTCACCAATTATCGATATTTTGTGTTACTGCGGAATATCGTAATAAAAGCTCTCGATATTTAATCTGCTCTTGACAGATGTGTGAACATGATCGAATTTTAATAATCTTTCTCACAGTGTATTTCCACTGATCAAATAAAGCGCAAATTGAAAAAAGTTTTTTAATTAATTAAATAAATTATTTAATTTCACTTTTGGTCACGGATCTTTAATGTCCTGGAAAAACAAATATTATATCAGTTGTTCATCCGTAAAGGATGTCAGTAATTTTTTTAAATCTTATTTTTTTGCCTCTGCATGAGAGACAAATATGGCAGTAGAAGTTAATTTATACAATTTCGTAGACCTAAAATTGTAAAAATTTATTTAGGCTATAAAAGCGTATATAAATGTTATGATTCTTTAAACATTGGTAGACAGTGTTCGTTTATGAAAACTTCTTACTTTTCGGACTTCCATTATATTTATTATTATTTACCACACGAAGATTTGATTAGTGTTTATCTCTAGTCATTATCAAGAGTTAACGAAAAGCTGACCAAAGGCTTACATGTAGTGACGCATCCAGGGGGAGGAGATTTGGGGTTAGCACTCATCCTCTGAAATGTGTAGCAATATGGATTGTACAGGATGTCCCATTTTCGTAGATTTGACGGGGTTTCTCGCTTATAAGTAGAGATAGAGAGATACCGTTTTAGCGAGAACTTTTCCGTAGAATCCAGTGACTCATTCAGATTTCTTCCAAAGGTCATACTTTTTGAGATATTGACATAACCTGCTTTATTTTAAAGGGACACCCTATATAATTTCCTCTTATAATATCAGGCTCACTGAACGTTTTAAAAATATATATCATAGTCTATAATTATTTTCATAAATAACGCCGCAAAATGGTTTTTTTTACGTAGGCGGCTATGGATATTTAACCATCGTAACGCCGAGAACAAAAACCTCGCGCTGCTATGTCATTACAGTTGTTGTCATTCCGATCTTCTAATTAATTAATGTTCTCTATTATTGTTATTGTTGTATTGTTTATTGTTGTTTTTGTTATTGCTGTTTTTGTTATTACTGTTACATTGATTGTTAATATGGCTCAGAACCAGAAATTTGAATATTTTGAAAAATGAGAATAATTGGTTCATATTGTTTAATAAAAACGCCGATCAGCCTGCAGAGCTTTATCATAGCAGGTTAGTTATTTTTATCATTGAAATATGTATTTTGCAATTCATTTTTGCGTCAATTTTGTTATAGATACCCTGAAAGATGATAACTCAATCAATCTACGACAATATGGGTCTGTTTGCAAGTCTCTACAACAAGTCTATAACAAAGAGAACGAGGAATATGAGGTTAATGTTTTAGCTCCTATTCAAGTAAATTTTGAAACATCATGTAGAAATTGGAAAAAGATATAGGGGTATCCAAAATCACAGCGCCAAGAATACTAAAAACAATAATTCACACCGTACAAATTCAAACTAGTCCATCATTTACACCCTGGTGTCGCTGATAGCACAGGGTAGCAAAATGAAAACAAAAATTTGGTGCCGAAAATCTAACATCTGATTTTAGATGTTTTTAATGTGCTGATTCCAAAAATGCCACCACATTTCTATCAGCTCTAGTTTTTGAGATACAGGTTACAGGTTAATTGATATTTTTTCTGATAAAGTCAAAATAGAAGTTTCCCAGAATCTAAATAACCAATTAGATACCTGGAATTGTCCCTGACCCAATGTCTATACTAGGAACTACTCAATACACTGCTCTTAATTACTTTTATACCCGTAATTGCCTATGACCCGATCCTTCTATACTTGCTTGGCTGTACTCGATTTAGTATATTACTGAGTTTTCCCAAGTAAAGTTGTGCTATCATTTTGTGTAAATTTTGGTCGTTTTGTAGTATCAAGACTCTAAACTGAAACAATGGCATCCACAAGCAGACGTACCTGTATAAATCATCCCGATTGTTTTTTGTTATGTGTGTGGTGAATACACTTTGAAAAAGAGCAGTAAAGCGATTTCTGACTTTGTGAAAAGAGCTTATCTTGCCTATTTTGGCGTTAATTTAGAAGATCAAGATAAATCTTGGGCTCACATTTCATATGTAAGGCATGTGCATAAAGTTTGGTGTACCAATGGTTTGGAGAGAACCGCGAAACCATCATGACGACTGCTATTTTTGTCTCGTTAATATTAAAAACATAAATAGAAACAATAGACACAAATGGACATATCCTGATTAAGATTCTGCAAGAAGGCCTGTAGCGCATTCAGAAGAAATACCCGTTCCATCATTCAGCAGTCTACCTGAACTGACAGAAGATGATACAAAAACATCAACGTCTGACGAAGTTAAAAGAATTCGATCAGAAAAAGACAGCGAATTTGAAGCAGATTTAGCAACTCAGCAGTGTTTCAATCAAGAAGAACTAAACGATCTTATAAGAGATCTGAATCTCTCAAAGGAATCCGCTGAATGACTTGCATCCAGATTAAAAGAAAAAAATCTACTTTGTCCAGGTACTAATATTACATTTTATCGTAAAAGAGATAAGGATCTGCGGCCTTTTTTCGCTCAGGAAAATGACTTGGTATTCTGTAACAATATAAAAGGGCTCTTAGAAAAAATGGGTTTGCCTGAATACACTCCAGATGATTGGCGCCTTTTTATTGACAGTTCAAAACGTAGTTTAAATGTGTTCTTTTACATAACGGTAACAAATATGGCTCAATTCCTATTGGTCATTCTACTACCATGAAGGAAGAATATGAAACAATTGCATTAGTTTTGAGAAAAATTAAATACGAAGAACATCAGTGGGCAATTTGTGTTGATTTAAAAATGGTTAACTTCCTCCTTGGACAGCAGAGTGGTTATACAAAATATCCTTGTTTTTTTGTGCCTTTGGGACAGCAGAGCTAAAAATGAGCAATGGGTTGACAAAAATTGGCCTTCAAGATATGTCATGATTCAAGGAAAACAAAACGTAATTAACGAACCTTTGTTTTCAAGAGAAAAAATCTTACTTCCGCCCTTGCATATCAAGCTAGGCCTAATGAAATAATTTGTGAAGGCTTTAAATCGAGATGGAAATTGTTTTGAGTATTTGTAACGTAAATTTCCTGGCACTAGCACGGAAAAACTAAAAGCTGGTATATTTGATGGTCCTCAAATAAGGCAACTTGTTAAAAATCCATAATTCACCACATCAACGAACGAGACTGAATCTAACGCTTGCTGTTCCTTTGTACAAGTAGTACAAAATTTCCTTGGCAATCATAAAGCAGAGAATTACGTAGAATAAGTGGAAACTATGCTTTCAAATTTTAATATTCTCGGCTGTAACATGAGTATAAAAGTTCACTACCTCCACAACCACCTAGATCGTTTTCCAGAAAACTTAGGTGATTGTAGTGAAGAACAGGGGGAAAAAATCCATCAGGATATTAAAACTATGGAAAATCGTTATCAAGGACGATGGGATAGCCACATGATGGCGGAGTACTGCTGGAGCCTTCAGCGAGACTGCCCTAGTAAACTCCATTCTAGAAAGTCGTATAAAAGACAATTTTTATGTGATTAGTGATTAATGTAATTATGTAAATTAAGTTTTTGCAATAAATACTTAAATCCATGTGTCTTTGTTTTTTTAACTGCCAATAGTAATATTATATATTATAACAGTTATAACGTAAAATATATACAGTTCTGCAGACGGTTTAACGAACAACGTGTTAATGTTTTTTTGACAAACTTGTACTAATCTTACGGGGGGATTCACTTAACAGTATTATAGATTATATTATATGATATATATTAAATAAAATAATACAGTTTACAGTAAATGTATAAAATCTTTTTATTAAGGAAATATAAATAAACAGTTAACACTTCATGATGTAAAAATATACCTATTAACTTTAGTACTTTTAGTACCTTCCTATCACAAGTATGAAACTACAAATTAAAATTAAAAAACAAATCCTTTGAAAATAATAAAATATGTGTATATATTGTTTATAATCGATAAACAAATACTACTGCATGTCGAACTTCCATGATATTTGGAAGAGTCTAAACTATTGCAAAAAAATTAGTACATACCTATTTAATATTTAGGTAAGAATGTACCTATTTTTAATACGAAACTACAACTAAAAATGGAAAACAAATCCTATAAAAATAACAAAATATGCTTATATATTGTTTATGATCACACATTAATTTATTATAGCATGTCGAACTTACATGGCAATAGAAAAAAGCCGACTCATTTTTAGATTCATGTTTTAACGACACCGCTCTAGGTAAATTGTAAAACGCCTAAAAGTAATTAGTCAACATGATATACATTCTTCTGTTCTCGTTTTGCCGGCATTTTGTCAATTTGCCTGAATTCGTGTAGTCTATAACGAAAAATGTATTGTATGCTCGTGTTTTACCGGCTTTTTGTAAAATGTTTAGGTAGACAAACAAAAATCTTTTTTGGCTTTTTCGCAACTGAATAAAAATATTTAATTTTAAATTAATTAAAGCAAATATTTAATATAATTACATACCTCAACATGTAGACTAGTCTGTCTACATATTATAAACAATATTATTTAAGCAAGCATAAGAAATTATATCATTTACCTTAAGTTTTTATAGACACATAGTAGATGTACAAATACTTTCATCCTATCGAGACCCATCAGTGCGCTGATTGTAAGAGAGAAACATTAAATTAAATAATAGAAAAGAATTGATTTCAAAATTCTAAAATTTGTCAATTTGTTTGACGTGTAATCTCGATATGAAAAAAATGATAGCGCACTGATGAGTCCCGATAGGATGAAAGTATTTGTACAACTACTATGTGTCTATAAAGACTTAAGGTAAATGATATAATTTCTTATGCTTGCTTAAATAATATTGTTTATATTATGTATCGAAACATTCCGTAGACAGACTAGTCTACATGTTGAGGTATGTAATTATATTAAATATTTGCTTAAATTAATTTAAAGTTAAATATTTTTATTCAGTTGAAAAGAAACCAAAAAAGATTTTTGTTTGTCAATATAAACGCAACAAATAATCTGAACTCATTTAAAAATACCTAGGTAGATTATAAACAGCCTAAATTTGCATTATGCCTACGACACAGGAGATTATGATTTTCGCAACATTATTTCGCCGGATGTGGCACATTTTTCAGGTTCGGGAATTTTGAAACCACACAATATGCTTTTCTGGAGTCGGGAAAATCAACATGTCGTTTTTCCTAGAGAACGTCAGGGGAGATTTGGCTTCTATGCTTTCTGCTTTATTTTTAAGAGAAAAATTATTGAAGGAAATCTAAATTCAAATAGGTATTTACAAATCTTCGAAGAAAATCCTATCCGAATTCTGGAAGATATAAGATATATAGATCCTCCTGGCCTAACTGAATACTATATTCTTCCTAAACTGGTTCAACGAACATTTTCCAAGAAAATGGACCTGTTCGATGGCCACCACGGTCTCCGGACCTTTCGGTTCTAGATTACTTTTTGAGAAACCCCGTAGAACCTAGGAAAATGGAACACCCTGTACATTTCGAAAACATAGAAAAAATATTACTGTTTTCCTGGAAGAAATATTTCGATATTGAAGGAAAGACCGTAAAAAAACTAAAATACGAATTATAGATTTTTATTTAACAATGTAAAATGTTAACCCCCCGAATTTTTTTTTGGGTGCGCCACTGACAAGATATTAGTATATTAGATTGTATAATGACTTAGGAAACTCCGCCCACAAGTCATGGAGCCCGAAACAGTCAAAGCGACAGAGTAACGGTCCTCAAACATTGGATGCGACAATGCTTGGTTTGCTAAAAATAATACAAATAATTATATTACTACGGTTTCTATAGTGCTTAGATCAAACATGCTCGGCAACACCCTATCTTGATGTCCACCCCTTTGCGAGCCTTTACGGTGTTCGGTATATCATTTAGTATCACCTATATAGAATTTACTGCACTTAGAGTATATTTCACGAAAACTGGTTCCGACTTGAATGACGGCAATAAAACTACCTAGTCTATCCCATTAGGCAATGTAGTAAAGGATCGGACTTTGATATTTATATCTTTAATGTAGATTTGAGGTTCTAAGGAAAATAAATAATACTCAAAATAATCATACTCATATGTGGTTTCTATTAATTTAACCAAGTTAAAAAATACTAAATAATAAATATTTTTACTTTACTACTTATATATATATTTACATTTTTAATGTTATTCTATAGGTAGTTCAGTTTTACTGTCTCTATCCTCATCTAAATTAGTTACAGGGTGTCTTAAAATTAATGGTACATAGCAAAACTGCAGGTTCTTTGGGTAAAAATATTGCGATTTAACCATAATTTGCTTAGTTCAAAAGTTGACAGTACCCAAGATATAGGGTGTCAAAGTTGTAATTTTGATTTAGTTTTTTCTTCACAATTTATGAGCAGAGTGATTAAACGGCATGAAATTGGGAATTGGGTTTTTTTTTTAGAGGAAATTCAAATCTGTGCTTAGTTCTGATACTGCTTGTAGTGCATTAAATCTCTTTAAAATAAAGTAACTTTTTTGTGTCACGGTGTATTGGCTTAAATGTTAAATATTATATATTTTCCAGTTCTTCTACGCAAAAAAGGTATACTTTGTTTGTCTCTCCGAGTGACCGTTTGCAAGATATTTGCGTATAAATTAATCAGAACACCTTTTCAAATTTCAAAATTTAAAATTTTTATTAAAAATGTTTTTGAAATAATAATTACTGAAAAGAAAAATTTATAGAAAATAAAAATATTTTTATTGAATTTGGCTGCAACAATAATAACAATGAACAGAATGGTGACCTAGTGAAGTGTTGAAAAACTTATTGCTAAAAAACTAGTTAACCAATTTACTTAAAATTTTGCACAAAATTCAAGTGTTACACAGGAATGCAGCTCTAACATTTTGAGATGAATCCAAGATAGCAAAAAAAATAGCTGGCTAATGAATTACTTAAAAAATCATCCTGCAAAACTACTTATTATTTTTGTGCAAACATTAAGTGGGATATAGCCATAAACTCGTGATATTATTACAAATTTAAAAAGGAATTGTTTTTTCATTCATTATTGTTCATCTATCACCTGTTGTAGCGAATATCTTTATGGAAGCCTTTGAGGATATTGCTCTAACATCCACTCCACTAAACCCAAATCACTGGTTCAGATATGTAGATGATACTTTTGTTATTTGGCCATGGGCATAATCAACAACATCATAATGTCAAGTTCACAAGTTCACAAATTGAATGTAATGGAACCAATCCCTTTCTAGGTTTATGTGTTTAAAGGAAGGAAAATGGCGCAATAGGACATTCTGTGTATAGAAAACCAACGCATACAAATAGATACTTAAATGCAAATTCCCATCACCATCATGCACAAAAGAAATCGGTTATTAACTCACTAATATTAAGAGCTGTTTCGATTTCTGAACAAGATTCTCTAACATCGGAAACATCGAAACTGACCGTAGCTCTCAGAGGGAATGGCTATTTCACTGAAGACATTATGCGTTCAATTAAAAGATAATCCAACTCCGCCATAGAAGAATGATAAGGAGCCCCCGTTAGGTAATGTTACATAGCACTAAAGACAAAATAACAAGATTACTTGGGCGCTCCAACATACGTACAATCTTCAATACACATAAGAAGGAGTATATAAAATTCCTTGCTCCTGTGGAGAAGTGTATGTGGGAAAACAGGATGCTTAATATCAACTAGGCTTAAGGAACATGAACGATGTATTAAAAAGAAAGAAATTGTTCAGTCTTCTGTAGCCGATCACAGGTAGCAACCGTTCCAGGATTTCCTAAACAAAAAATTAGGGAATCTATTGAAATATTTAAACATACAAAAAATTTTAATAGAGATACGGGTTACGGTCTCACATCACACGTGGAAATCGATCTTAACACAGGGTCATGGTTCGGCGAGCACAAGTCGGGTATAAAAGCCCGCCTGAACCTCTTTGAGCTCATTCAGTATTCAGATCTCGTGGAGTAATCCCTGATGATGTCTCGTGTAATCGAAAGCGAAACGTCGGAGAGTAATTCCACTTTGGCACGGTCAAATCCCAAGAACCATGATTTCTTAATTCATCATGAGATTTTTGCCTAGCTCCGCACAATTTCACCACTAGTGTTGCCAGTATGTTTCAGTCTCGTAACTCCGTGCCTAATCTAGTTGCACCCGAGGTAATATTTCCAGCGATTTAATAGCGATACGAATGATTAAAAATGGTAAATTGATTGTGTATTTGATGGACCGTCTATGCAAAGTATAGTAAGCCTTTGATAAAACGATGCATAAAATTACTTTATATTCCTGTGATAACGTGAGATAGTTATACACTTGCTACATATTTATGCTTAGACTAATGAAATCCATTATGAATGACTAATACAAATTCACGTTTAATTGAAAGTTGATACGATTTTTATCGCTTCGATAGGTACACTGTATGTATGCATATTTCAAAACGCACCAACATGTCTTCACTAAATATTGATAAACAGTCCACCACTTAAGAGCAGATATTTACAATGTTTGCTTGTCTTAGAACTAAGGGGGTGTTTTACGTATATTAATTACTTTTATATTCTACTCAGAGTGGGCCAATCAAAACAAAACAAGAGCGATATTTTACATACCGTTCGTTTAAAATAAAAAAACGCTCGAACCGGTCGATTTTTATTTCCCAGGGGAAAGATTTTGTCCATATCAACAACCTTATCACTTGAACCCCCTTGCGGGAGTGAGCTCCAACCCCAAAGTCTTAAAAGGGAATAGAAGTCGAGTGAAACCTTATTTTAAAGGAAATTAAATCCTCTTTGTCAGCGCATCTTATTTTTTTCGAATTGGATGCAGCTGTTTTTGAAAAAATAAGGGTAGATCAATAAAAAGGAAAAAATAATTCCCCGGTAAAAAAATGTTGAGATCCGTTGATTTTTGTATGGAGAAAAAAGTTTCTTTTTGCCTATTTTGAACCCTTTAACCTCCCGCAGGGGAAAGCTGCAATGTTTAAAATATTAAATGGGATTAAAGGTCTAGTGATACCTCATTTCAAAGGTCACTGAATTTTCTTTTAAGACCTAGCAATTTTTAAAAAGAGAGCTGAGATATGGTTTTGGTTTAGGTTTAGAAAGAAAGAGGAGATACAAGATGTAAATTTTGTTTATTTATTTTTCATGATAATAAGTTCTAAAAGTGTTGACCTTCTGCATCCATACAAAACGGTCCCGGACATTATGAGGCATTTCTGGTGTAATGGCCCGACATTCATCAATGATCTGCTCAATCATTTAATGACTGTGGCTGTTTTATAAATCTTACTTTTTAAGTGACCCCATAGAAAGAATCTAAAGGTGTTAAGTCAGGTGATCTTGCAGGCCACTCTGTTGCTCCTCTTCGGCCGATCCATCTACCAGGATACATCTGATTTAAATATTCACGAACCTCAAGGTTATAATGAGATGTTGCACCATCTTGTTGAAATGTCAACTCACTGGCATTGCAATTGTTATTATTTTCAAACATTTGTGTCAATGTAGGATCGATAGCGTCTTCTAATAATTGCAGATACATTTCCCATTTAGATTTTGGGAGAAAAAAGACCAATTGCCATAAATTTTAATCCAGATGTTTAATCTATCAGGATGTTGAGTGTGAACCTCATGGAATAGATGTGGAATTTCGTCAGACCAATATCGACAATTGTGACGATTAACAGTCCCATTTAGAGAAAACGAAAAAAGAGAAATGTTGCACACTAAATTCGGATTATTTATTATTCGTTCACAGATATTCAAAATTCCAAACGTCTGTCAAAGTCATTTTCGTTTAATTGTTGTACAAGATGAATTTTGTAGGGGTGAAATTTATGTGTTTTGCTGTGCTGTGCTAATACTCGATCGAGATATGCCACACACTAAAGGTAGTTGCTTGGGGCTTAATCTAGGGTCCATATTGACGTGGCTCAAAACAGCCAGTTTCACTGCTTCTTTCCCACTATCATTCGATTTGGAACGATTGGTTTTCTTTTGCCACTAAACTTGTCTTCCTACATTTTGCTACCAATTCAATTATGTATTTTCGGCGAACATGTTTATCTGGATTCATTTAATTAAATACCTGTGCTGCAATATTAGCACATCTACCATTTTCATGATATAGGTTCATTTAGAGAATAAATTATTTTAGATCAAAATAATGTTATGAATAGTCACAG
Organism: Kuschelorhynchus macadamiae; assembly: GCA_030620095.1. NCBI lineage: Eukaryota > Metazoa > Arthropoda > Insecta > Coleoptera > Curculionidae > Kuschelorhynchus > Kuschelorhynchus macadamiae. Next base: position 394,168 of record JAUTXW010003098.1, read on the forward strand.
ACTTCTCCTCACTCCACTTCGAAGGAAGTTAAACAACTGCAATGTTTATAAATTTTTTACACAAACATAGAATTGCACAGCACAAAAGATTATTAAGATTTGATTAATTGCAAAAAGACTGGTACTAAATACATTTTTCCTTAAACGATCAAATTTGAATTGAGATTAACTTTTTTGAGTTATAAATGTAATGAGAAATGTAAAAACATTTCTTTATTTTTATGTTGGATCTGTTGAAAAGAAGATTTGATGACCATTAAAATGAGGTATCACGTGAAGTTTAATCCCATTTAATTTAAGAGTTGAAACTCATCCTTGCGCGGATCGAAATGACAGTTAAAAGTATGCATAAAAGGCTTCTTCGAATTAAAAACAATGAGAAATCGTATTTTTTCTGTTTATTGTTCTTCCCTTATTTTCTCAAAAACGGCTGCATTAGAAAAACTGAGATGCGTTGAAAAAAGAATTTATTTACCTTTAAAATAAGGTATTAGTCGCTAGGGGGTTGAAGTGACAAGGCTGATGATATGCGCAAAATCGACGGGTCCGAGCAATTTTTTTTAAAACGGTCGGTATATGATATATTGGCCTTGTTTCGTTTTGATTGGCCCACCCAGTATTTTACCTAACCTAACATGAGGTATGACAATCAAGGGAAAAAGCAACTAATCAATTTCTACAAAGAAATAATGAAAAATAAAACAGATGTAGTGTTTGAAAAGTAATATCCCTTTCTCAACCTGACAAGGTCGAATCACGACTTATATTTTACACGTACAAGGAATTATTTATAGTCCACTTCCTTTCAACCGGCAATCAATACTAGAATCTGATATAAGTGGAACAGATATAACGATAAACCAGATTTGAGCTTTTTTATGCATTTTTTTTATAATACATAGGAGAGCAAATTTTGTCGGCAAAATGATTCGATTGTTATGAAAGTTTGTGGCTAAGCATTTACGTGAAAGTCATTTACGGCAAAATCACAAACCGCAGTCGAATGGTTCTGCCAAAAATGCTATTGATGAAGTTGCCAGATACCAATAAACCATACACATAATAACAAGGAGACGGATTGTTTTGAATTGAATGCAATCCATCCATAGTCATTGTCAAAATTAATACTTTTGATCTTTTGTTGTGTGGTCGGTTTGGTTGATCCGAAAGGTTTTCTCAGCTATCTTTAAATAAACATACTATGTCTATGCATAGAGTAAAATTTATACTTTCTGATAAAATTAACATTAATTTTTAAGGTGCTTCTAATACTGAAATAATGACCTCTATGAATAATTATTAAAATAATCTGTTTTCTTATTTTCATATAATGCCATAAAACTGACAACACCGCCGCATATTTTTGAATCGCAGTATGCACGAATTTACAAAACTGTAGTAAAATAATAAACCGAACAAAGCCGCGTTGATTTTCGATGATTTTTGTGCGAGTTCATGGGCATTATGGTGTGTAAGGGCGAAGTGTACACAAATTTGCACTGTTTAACTACTTTTTCGCAGAAGTCCAGGATGAAATATATCTTATGCAAAAAGTTGCCTCAATTTTCGATGCATTTGGAGCCTATCGTCGAAGAGAGCTGTGCAATTTGACATTGAATGAGATCGAAGATTTGGGAACTTCACTAGATATGCATATACCAGACACAAAAATTAATGTGCAACGAACCTTTGTTATTAGTTGGACATAGTATATGAGCTATTATAAAAAGAAGATAGCTTAATCATTCAAGACTTTTTATAAGGTGTATTAAAAATAAATGTGCCAACACTCCAGTTGGAAACATCATATTTGGTAAGGTGCCTGCCAAAATCCCTAAATTTCTAAATTTTCCCAGGTTTCTTAGCTAGCTTGTTGGCGGACTATGGTGCTATTCTTACTACAATTAAAAGACACGGTGTATGAAAATCCAGTACATTGTCGGAGGGTTATATAGAATACTGGCTACAAAAAAAAACATTGCAGATCATATTTTGTCCAAAATATTATCCGAGTTATAATATAACTTAGATTTTCGTGAAAAGATTGCCTATCTAATATTTAAAAACAAATTACCTCTGTTACCTACTACTATACTATAGCAACCAAATAACTAAGTTTTTGTTAGAAAACATTAGAAAATAATGCTCTCAGATAATTTGTAATTTGTCACAAAGTTTGGAACGAGTTTCATACATTTTCTACATGAGCGATTCAGATCTTCCATCCGACATCGAAAAAGTGACTACCGGCGTAATCTCCAGTCTTTTACCCGAAAAATCACGGGCAAAATATGGATTGGTCTACTTCCAATATCAGAAATGGGGTGAAGAAAAGAACATAAAAACTATTTCCAGTGAGAAAGCATTGTTACCCTGTTTTATTGATCTATCCAAAGTTCAAAAACCATCCTCTCTTTGGGCATACTATTCAAAGTTGCGGAGTGTGATGTCTATTAGAAAAAATGTAGATATTAATAAATACTCGCATTTAATTGCGTTTTTAAGTCGCAAGGATATAGACCTCTAAAATCGAAGATATTAAGGAAAAACTATATTGGTGTTTTTCTGCAGGAAACTGATTCTAACAAGTTTTTTTATAGCGAACTTATTGTGGGACTAATAGGAGCATGTAGAAGAGAAGAGCTGACAAATTTACTCTTGGAAAATGTGAAATATGAAGGTGCGTGATTTCGATTTGTAATACCATTCACGAAGACAAAAATAGCTTAAGAGTTTTAGATAAGGTGGAAATTGGACGAAATTCCATCAAGTTACGCCCTAAATACGTTGATTATGGTCGTTTCTTTGTGCACTATAAAAACATAAATGTACAAAACAGCCAGTGAGAATAACCACTTTTGGAGGTATGCCTAAAGCTTTGCTTTGTTTTTAAAATTATCCAATCCAGAACAATATACGGGCCACTGCTTTAGAAGGTCTTCTAGATCTACTATTAGCCAACATCGAAGTGGATATTTTGACCGTAAAGTGGCACGGGGGATGGCGGTCAAATACAGTTGCAGAAGGGTACATTGAGGCTTCAGAAGGAAACTAAAAGAAGACGGCTTTGAGTATACTCGGAAATAAGGAAAATGAAGCAACTAGTATCTAAAAACTGAACATATATAATGCAAGTTCACCACAAGTTAAGTCAAGTTAATCATGTACATCTGGTATTAACTTAAATAACTGCAATAGTTGGTTAATTAATATTTATAATAAATAATTTGTAATACTGTATTTTAAACAAAAACAAACGTATTTTCTTTAATTCTGTTTTAATTTTAGCAGATGTCATTAACGCACTAACGCGGTAACATATAATATTACCTAACTAAAATCAGTGCGGTAATGACTTCTTATCTCACAATTTTAGACTGTGAAAGCATACGTTAAAAATTATACTTTTGGTGACGTTTGTAGAATAATCTATTTAAATCCTTTTTGTATTTAAGTAATAAATACTTTTTGCTATAAATGTAGTTACTATTTGGAAATTAAATACATTTGCAAAGTATGTTGCCAATAGCTATGACTCCCATTAGACATCTCTATTTTCTTTAAAAATTGTCATCTTGTCTGTTTATGCCAGCCCGATAACCCGTTTCAAAAGCTTTAAGGAACGAAAGACGAGAATATGTCATTCACGTGTACATTACAATATACAACACTATAAGAATAATGTTTCGTTCCCCTTTTAAAACGTGCGTCGTCTCAATCCAATTCACACTCAGGGCCTTACTTAACGTGCATTAAATGATGAAAGAAATGTGTCAGGAACAGAGAAAAGAAACTGGAAGTAAATTGAAAGACAAATCGGTTTTTGCCGAACTTGTATCGAGGGGAGTTGACATTACAAGCATATACACTGCGAAATAAGTAATATTTAGACAAGATATAGAATGAGGTGAGAAAACTTTATGTATAAATATTGAATAACGTATTTCCCTACAATTAATAACTAATTTCTACACTATATTTACATTTTTGGCCAAGTAAAAGTACCTGTTACTCGTATCAGTGAGTAATGACTTACTTCAAATCTGTTATTCACGTTAGCTTTGACCAATCACAATCGTCGGTTTCTCTAACCTGACAAATGGATTGTTAAGCAAAGGAAAAGCTTATAGGTTGCATATTTTTAAATGTAAGAATATGAGAAACAGCCTATGGATAGCCAGCAGCGGTTCTATAGGGGGGACTTTTTACTTTACAACGTATGTCTAATAATTTATATTCAAAGATGCTGGAAACATGACTTATATAGATGAAGAACTTGCTGAAAGTTTTCGCATTGCAGCAAACTCCAAAAACCTACACAATTTAGGTAGCACGACTGACGAAGACCAGGCTACTGTACAAAATATGAAATGTTAAAAAAAATTTCACTCAAAAACCGCGTATCCAATTTATCTCAAATTTTGTACAAAATCCAAGTGTTACGTAGTAATTATCTGGTAAAATTTTGATACGAATCCAAGGTGTTAAGACAAAATGGCGGCTTAATAATAGTTATTTACCTAACTAGCGCGTTTGCACGCGTTTGCACTTTCGGAGTTCGGTAAGCAGTTGAGTACGGGAAACTCACTTTCCGCACGATTTAGGTACATACTTTTTCCTATGAGCGTGCCTATATTACGTACCCATGTATTAGCAAATGCAGTTTAGTGAAAAGGGTGGAAAAGAAGTATGTTAAATTTGCATTTATTAGAATTGATAACTTCAGATCAGATTTGATCACAAATTAGAAGTTTAAAATATGTCAAATGTGATTTTCAGAATTCCTAAGCTGCATGTACATACTTTTAGGGACTGTCAAAAATAGTTACAAAACGCACATATATGTTACATTTATTCACAAATAAAAATATTAATATTTTTTAAAATTATTATTTTATTAAACAATTATTTATTGTTGGTTATAACGTTTATATTGAATGTACGGATTGTTGGATGGTTCACATTTAGAGGAGATGTCAGTTCTAAACACTGTTTATTATAAGTTGTACTACTTTTTAATGGAAATGAAACAACTTCACCCTCAACTTTCTTTTCGGTAAAAATTTTATTTTTAAGTTGGTTTTTGTTCTCTATTGAGTCGTTCAAATAGCCTGCCACAGTAGTGAATTTCCATCTGCCATACCTCTTGAAATCGGTTATATTTTCTCCCGAATCAGCTAACACTGTGGAGGAAGATTGGCAAAACTGTGACCCGTGTTCATTTCTGGATCTGGCAATATTGGATGGCATCTTCCCAAATATATTAATCCCCACATATTGTATGTGTTCGAATAACGTAAAGCTACATATATATCCTATAAAGCTGAAGGTGAACTGCATCTGCATCAATTTTGATGATTAGTAGGGTCTCTTTGTTTTCAATGTTATCAATAGTTAATTTAGTAAGATCTTCGCGACGACATCCACTCGCCAATCCAATAATGGTCGCAACTTTAAATAACAAACAGACATCATCAGGTGCCTTGGAAAAAAATTTTGCAATTTCCGCTTTTGAAAAAACTTCGGATTTTTAGGCGGTATCCTACATTTTTCCATTTCAAAAATGCTGTTCATTTTGAATATTTACCTACATCCACATCATCTTTGTTTGTTTTGATGATAGATATGAGCTTTGAAAAAATTGACCATAGCGTAATAGATTTGCAGGTTTCAGATTTTTCGCCAAAATAGCCTTGAAATACTTCTTCTTTAAGGGGGGACTGCACGCAGTATTATGGATCATTTGCAAGCCTTCCGCCGCTGCAATATTGTGTTAAAGCTGTAAGAGATATTTATTAGCTTCAAGGTGATTTAATTAGGTAAATATGTATAGTGGGGTGCTAAATACGATTTTTTTATGAAATAATTAAAACTAGAATTATAAAACAGAAGACGATTTGTCCATTTTTGACCACTTTTTGACGCAAATGCCATCGCATATAATTTTTTTATCCACAAAATGGCTCTTTACCGCCTTGCATTGATCCTTTGTCTACGTAACTGCAAAATTTGAAATGGTAAATCGTGCTCATGGCTTTGTATTTCTGCAGCGCGTGAACCCTTTTGAAACCATTTTTAACCGAAATGTAATTTAAATACCATTTCATCTTACTTTGAACTTGACTAGACCTTGTCGCTGATTTTTCACTTTTTGCGTGCAGTTCTCCCTTAAGATATTTTACCTATTTCTTCTCACACCATTGTGTATTCTTTTTCATACCTATGGTGGGATTTTTCGGGCAATACCTATAAGCTGACTGCTGCAGCTTCTTCCAAAATACTTTAATTCAAAATTTTAGGGTCTTAAACTTGAGTTTAAAAAAATTGCACAATAATAAATAACAAGAATTTACTTACGCGTTACCCAAGTAAATCTTGAAAATGGCAACCTTTCCTCTCCATGCAGTAATAAAGATTTTGCTCAAAACGCTGCCGCATATTCTGTAATATTTCAGGAGTAATTTGAAGTCGCTCATTTACAATTCTTTTTTGCAAATTTTGTATTGAAGTCAGTTGAGTCGCATAGATTTTGCTTTTTAAGTGATCCCATAGAAATAAATCCAGAAGTGATAAACCTGGCGATCTTGGGGGGCACTCAATAGAACTTCTTCTTCTAATCCATCGACCTGAAAACGTCCTGATCTAAATATTTTCGAATAAATATTGTATAATGTGGCGGGGCACCGTCCTGTTGGAATATCAACCTATCCTCAACGTGTCGTTAATCATTCTAATTTTCAATTATTGCTATAACCGCTGGCTCTATGACGTCTTGTAATAATTGTAAATACATTTTACCTGTCAAATTTCCATGCAAGAAAAGAGGATTAACTATATGATCTCCAAAAATACCAGCCCAAACATTTAATTTTTGTGGCTGTTCGGTGTGTATCTCATGATAAATTCTGAGATTAGAATCGGGTCAATATTGGCAGTTATGATGATTTACCAGGCTGTTTAAGAAAAAAAGAGCATTCATCAGAGAAACAAGTGTTGAATAGAAGGTTTTCATCGTTTATAATTCGTTCACTCATAACTTCACAATATCGTAATCACCGATCAAAATTGTCTTTATTAAGTTCTTGCACAAGGTGTATTTTGTACGGATAAAAACTATGGGTTTTAAGAAACCTTTGGAGACTACGTCGACTAACACCAGACACAGTTTCCAATTGGCTGGTTATTAACCTAGGATCTAGATAAACTTGCCCTAAACCATCGCTTCCTTATGGGATTTAGAATGTTGCGTTTTTTATTGGCCACTGATAAAGTTCCCCGAAATTTAGCCACAAGTTCCAGAACATATTTTCGATGCATGTCGCTCATTAAATATTCGATCATGTCAATCCTTTTTGTCGTGCTGTGTACTATAGTTAATTTAAAAAGCGTTGAAAGGTATTTTAGCAACAAGGTTTGGTCGTATCACGCGCGAACTATGTGCTAAATTCTTATTCAAAATCAGTATTTCTTCTCTTATCTTTTTTTCAAGGAAGAATTTAACATAATAGCAACTTTGCCACAACAACGCTCAAATCGCTATTTTCAACAGTAAATTGATAAACAAACTAGTTTGCTTATAAATAATTACTGGCCGACAATTTTTGTTGTAACACAAATCAGAATAGCATAATCTATCATACCTATCCAAATACGAAAATGATAAATAGAAAGTTGTAGCACGTAGGGTTTTCTTGTTAGAGTTGTAGAACCATATCGAATGTTACGATACTTAATATCTATAGAAAAAATGATTTCAGAAAAATCTTAACCCTGTTTATTGACTGTGTTTACAGTTTGCGCCTATTAAACATACCATACATCTAAGAGAAAAGCAAACGAGAAAAATATTAACTTAAAACACTAATTAAACTTTATTTTTTCCGTTTATGAGGTGTCCTATCTTCAAAAACCAACGGTAGTCACCCATCATGGCTGGATCCCATCGTCCTTGGTACCGACTTTCCATTGTTCTGATATCTTGGTGAAACCTTTCAGACTGCTCGTTACTAACAGCTCCTAAATTTTTAGGAAAAAATGACAGATGGGAATGGAGGCAGTGAATTTTTAATGACATTTTGGCACCAAGCGCTTTATAGACATCTAAGAGTTCATTAATTAATTGTTCATAATTTTCAACCATATTATTGCCTAAATATCCTCTTACTACATTAACAAATGAATTCCATGCTCTGAGTTCCTGCCTGGTAAGCTTTTCTGTAAAATTGACATCGTCGAGCAATTTCCTGATTTGTGGCCCAATAAAAATGCCTTCTTTTAATTTGGCATCACTTAACTGGGGAAAGACTTGTCTTAGGTATTTAAATCCATCACCATCTTTATTCAAAGCCTTCACAAAGGTTTTCATCAGCCCAGTGAAGAGGAGGCAAAAGGACATTTTTGGGATCAACAAGAGGTATAAATTTAACATTTTGAGATCTCGGTTGAAATTCGCTTCTCTCTGGTTAAATTTTTGTTACGTAATGCTGATTTATTGCATGACTGTCCCATAAACAAAGAAAATAGCAATATTTTGTAAATACCCCTCGAAGTCCCACTAAAATCGCTATAAGTCCCCACATATCTGCCATTTATACCTATTGTAGTTTATTTTATCCAAAATCCAAAAATTTTTATAATTTTCTTTCATTGCAACTGAATGGGCAACTGGTATGGAGGGTTTTAAATTTCCATTATGCAATAACACAGATTTAAAGCTATATTTAGATGAGTCTATGAATAAGCGCCACTCACGGGGAGAATGTTCAATATCAAGTTCCTGTATTAAACTGTCTAGATCAGTACACGCGCACAACGAATTTTCCATATTGTAGAATTCAGAAAACATTTTCTTTTTCTGAAATTTGTAATTTTTGTTTCTTTGACCAATAGGTTCCATTCCTTAAGACGGGAAACCAGAATGTAAATTTGGATATTCTATACTGTGCTTTCTCTTTTTGGAATAACCTTCAGTATTTGTCAGGCAAAAATAACAATCGCCAGAATGATTGGTGGGTTCTCGCCATACCATTGGAACTGCAAAAGGCATACTTTTTCTCTTTCCCTTCATCCACTTCACCAATGATACATTACAACTAACACAGCACACATGGGGAGCCCACCGCTTATCTCGATCCCCAGTTAACACACCAAAATATTTAAAGTAGGCTTTTTTTACATTTTCGGAAAATGGCCTGGCTTGGGATTTCACCAGAAATTCTCCAGAAATATAACAAAATTTGTCAGGAGAAATTTAATTTCGGCGCGTTTGACTCGACATTCTCGTCTTTACATACACTTGTTTATCGATACAAAGAGAACCACACAATTCGAAACACAACAGGAGAGTGAAATTTTAAAGTTTATTTTATGTTTAATGTTGTAAAAAACTCAGTCTAGGTAATTTTTCCGTTGTAAAAGGAACCCATTTTAGCCACCCCACAATAAAATTGTTTACCTGCCAATATAAAAGGTTCTACAAAGGCTCTAATTTTTTTTTATTATTGGGAGGGTATTTCTATTGAGGAAATAATGAGCTAGCCTGTGTTAGAAAAATCTTGTTGGCCAGTGTAATTTACCGTCAATACGTATTAACAAAAAACCAATCCGGTTTTGTTTATTTTTAGGCTTTACATTTGGCATCTTTAATTAGTCGTAAGAGATAAAAATGCATAAACTGAGAAAATAAAATTCCTCAGTGTATTTTTATGACACTTGCTGGCAAATTTTATGCTTTAATTGATCTCCTCCAATCTGATGTATTAAAGTCTACTTTAAGTTTTAAATCAATAAATCCCTTAAACTATTGAACTAAAGTACAGGGTGTCCGGATTTGGTTGCAAAAGCAGGGTATCTCGCTTATTTTTAAAGATAGAACCTTGCGGTTTTCACGAATCTGAGCTAATTTTTTGTGAAACTCATGAAGCCGTAAACAAAATTTTCATAGCCTTCTTCGTTTATGAGATACAGGGCGAAATAGAAAATTTTGCATTTTGGGACCCCCGTCGTATCTCGGTTATCCTTTAACTTAACGCAAAGGGAAAAATTGCTGCTTATGCAGTTTTTTACGCTGGATCTATTTTAATAAACAACAACAAAAATCCTAATTTTTATAATTATCATCCCAAATTTTGCAGTATGCCATGCAAAACAATGCTGCCTTTTATTTAAAGTCGTTAACAATATCTACATCCTAACAATAAATCAAAATAAATATGTAATTAAATCTATTTATCAAAATATGTATTGATAATTTCGCACCAAAAAAGTACCACCTACCTAGATTTATGTAACACAAGAACAAAACAGTTAAATTATTATGTAACAAGCCTTTCAGCAAAAATCAACTGTCGTATAAGAACTACAGTAACCAAGGAAATCAAAAGAACTGTTCAAACTGATTTCCATTTTGTTCTATGCATGCTTCGCACAATTTTCGTATTCGTTTTAGGGAATTAAGCAAAATAACGGGATGATTTTGTAAATAGCGAAAATTTTCTCTTATTGCATTTCCTAAATCTTGGAGATTATCATAGTCGTCTTTGTAAATTCTATTTTCCAGATATCCCCATAGAAAGAAATCTAAAATCGACAAATCTGGGGACCTAGGGGCCATCTTATAGGTCCATTTGTTCCGATCCATTGATTGGTAAAATTATTGTCCAGAAATAATCTCGTCATTCCAGAATTGTGTGCAGGAGCACCGTCCTGTTGAAAATAAATTTCGTTAATTTGCGCTCGAGGAACATCGTCAAGTAATTCAGGTATAGCTGTCTCTAAAATTTCTATATAGCGATTGCCTGTTAGATTTGCCTCAAATATATAAAATTTTATATGTGTTCCTAATACGAAGCAGGACACATTTAGACCAAACCTGCCCTGCTGTCTTCTGGGAAATATTTGCTGTTGATTTTCCTGCAACCAGAATCTACTATTGTGCATATTGAGTATACCAGAATTACTGAAATGTGCTTCGTCTGACCATATAACCTTCCTTTCAAAATCTCTAACCATATCGCATCTTTCTCGAAACCAATTGCAGAAGACTACCCGACGCTCTGCATCCCCTGGCTGTAAGTGCTGCAGGAGCCTAAATTTGTATGGGTGGTATTTGTGCTTTTTTAGAATTTCTTGAACTTTAGTTTTTGGAATCCCTATGCTCTTTTCACTGGCCCTACAAGAGTTTGTAGGGTAAACTTCTGCATTAGCCAAAACCGTAATTTCCTCAGCCTCCCGATTTTCTTTATTATATGTTTTCGTACGAGGTTTGATAAATGATTCGTGATTAACTAAATTCTTTTTATCCGATAAAAAGTGGATATATTAGGTTGCCTCCTTCCTGGATATCTAAATAAAAATTAAGCAATAGTATTTCAACATACCTAAAAATTAACTATTTACCTGTTAAAATACATCTCAGAAGCCGCTTCAACATTTTCATTACTTAATATAAAACAAGCTAACATATCGTACTTTTCATAATGTTCGAAAGTTTGGTTTTCTTCCATAATAATACAAATATATTTTTACACAATAAATAAATAGAAAAAACTAGAGCTATATTTTATATACGCGTACAAAATTGGGAAATGTCATTTTGCATTTGTTTTGCATGGCCTACTGCAAAATTTGGGATGATAATTATAAAAATTAGGATTTTTGTTGTTGTTTATTAAAATAGACCCATACTATTATATATCAAATCAATTTCTGGACAAATATACAGGGTGTCCCATTTAAAAAAAACACAACTTTGAGTCATATTTAAAAAATAACAACTCAAATGAAAAATATGACTACGCCACTGGATCCAGCGTAAAAAACTGTATAAGCAGCAATTTTTCCCTTTGCGTTAAGTTAAAGGATAACCGAGATACGAGAGTGTCCCAAAATGCAAAATTTTCTATTTCGCCCTGTATCTCATAAACGAAAAAGGCTATGAAAATTTTGTTTACGGCTTCATAAGTTTCACAAAAAATTAGCTCAGGTTCGTGAAAACCGCAAGGTTCTATCTTTAAAAATAAGCGAGATACCCTGCTTTTGCAACCAAATCCGGACACCCTGTACATGAATTTTATTATCATTTTGAAGGGAATCAAAAGACCTTTAAAATGAAGGTCCACTCGATCCCTCTTTCCATTTAAGATTTTTAAGGGGCTGCAGGTATGTACGTGATTTTATAATAATTTAGTGTCTTTCAAAAAAAGTTATGAGCTGCCTGTAAATGCCTGCGATGGGCCACCCTGTATAAACATTCAGTCTGATTACAAATTTTATGCATGAAATAATTGTGATATAGAACTCGTAAAATTGTGTTACAAATTCAAATTGTAACTGTGCAAAAATGTCCAGGATTTATTTTTATTTTTATTTTTACGTTTTAGCGCCCCTAGATTCCAAAAAATACTTTTTCTCAATTTCATTGGTTTGTTGGTCGGTCTGACTGTCTCGACAACCAGTAATATTTTGATAAAAATCTAACATGGTGGAACCAAATGGCGCCCTAGTGAAATGTTAAAAAAAATTTTAGTAAAAAACCAATCATCCAATTTACTTGAATCTTTGCACAAAAATCGAATATTATATAGAAATCAACCTGTAATATTTGGAACAAATCGAAGACAATCAAACAAAATGGCTGCCTAATAAATTATTTAAAAAATCAGCCTAAACCTACTTATATTTATTTCAAGTTTTTGGTGCGTGTTAAGTGATATAGAGAAAAACTGCTAAAATTGTTGTTCGAATTCAAAATGGCGAATCAAAATGGCGGCCACATACATTGTCTAAAAAAATCAGTGTAAAAACTACTTATTCAATTTATTATCCAAAAATGAAGTCTGGCATACGTAGAAACTGATTAAATATTGGTATGAATCCAATATGATGAAACAAAATAGCACTCAATAAAAATTTTTGAAAAGAGAGTATACTAATTTCTGAATTAAATATATCTTTCGCAATATTTTGGTCCAAATGTGTATATTTAAAACACGTAAAAGAAATGAAAAAGTTCGATCTTCCAAATTAAATCCTATTAACGAAAATTGCTTTAACAGGCTTTTAAGCGACTTACATCATCGATTTTCCTTCCAGACTTCCGAACGGTATGCGTTCGCGTTCGAAAGCACGTCAAGGAAGCCTTAAAAATACTGTCTGGCAGGTAAATTGTGGTGCTGATTGAACGTATAAACTTCATATTTTTTAGGAGAACATTTTAAAAATTTATTTCGCCAGCAGGGTAAAGAAAATAAATGTTTCAAATAATATATTGGCATTTTTTTTACCTTGTTATGATAAACACCTGTCATGCACAGGTATTTCATAAAGGAAACTTTCATCCTCAATGAAATTACTCATTATTAGCAAACTATGTACATTTATTTATTTTAGCGATCTTTTACTAGTAGTTTTTCTAAACCAGGGCGTTACGTAAATGTGATGAGTTTGTCATACTAAATATTTATTATTTAATAGTTTCATTAGTGTTTCGTGTAGTTGTTACTGTTCGCGTTTTTCGGCAACTAAAATGGCACCTTCGGTTGAATCCATTGAAATGAATGTTAATGGATTTAACGGAAGGTGCCATTTTAGTTGAGTCACTTAAGTGAAATCGTCAACTAAAAAAAAATATATTATTTCGTGTACTGAATAAAACGTCTATATCTTTAATTTCCACTATGTTGCAATAAACCTTGACAATTGTTTCGACAAACAGTGTCTTCCTCCATTTTCCGTTACAATGAGGTATTTATATATAAATCTTTCAAAAATGAGACAATATATCGGAATTTACAAGTAATAAAATTAATAAAGGTTTAACAATGAACAATTATGCAAATCTACCTGATCGTTTAGTAAGAGCGCAGATGTTTTTAATTTATTAATTTACTTTCTAGAAAACTGAGTTTCTTTGATTTCATTTTAGAATGAAGAAATTGTCATCAAGATTTCATCTGGCCGCCATTTTTTTTCGCCATCTTGAATTCGTGTCAGAGTTTGACCATTTCATCTCTATACACAAAATTTGAAATCATTCTATTAAGTAGTTTTCTCAGGCTGAATTTTTAAATTTTTACAATTTTTACAATAATTTGAAATATTGAGAAAACAGACTTGACTGAGACTTCTTGTGGCAGGTATTAAAAAACATCTTGTATATCTAAATGTTGGGCTATATAAACTTTTATATTATATAAAAACCTGTTTTTCCGAAAAAAATTAGAAAAGTTAATTTTTCTCAAAAACTACTCAAGATTTCGTATGCTATGTAATAACAAAAAATACTCAAAATCAAGCGTAGAATTAGAATTTCTAAAAATATTTATACCATTTCATTAAAAAGAAAAAAGTTGGTTACTGTCCTGGCACAATGGAACACCCTATATACACAAAAACATTATAAAATAAAATTAAATTAGGGTCAAATAATTTTTGTATTTAACTTTTTTTTCTCAGTGTCTTATTTATTGAGATAAAGTATAGGAGCATCTTAAGTGGACCATCCTGTACATATTTATGTATTGAGAAGAGTTCTTGTTTTAAAGCGTTAAGACAATCATATTGTACGCACAAAGGCAGACATTTAGTCAAACCAGCGATGCTTGTAGCCTCAAATGCAGCAAATAATGACGCAAATATTCTTTTAAATGAATTTCATAGAGATATTGAGGGTATGCGAGAATGGTTTCATGAACATGACATCTTTATATTGGATCGGGGCTATGCTGACGCAGGTCCAGTTTTAGAAAGAATGGGCTTAATTATAAAAATGCCTCTCGCTTTACCACGTGGACAAAGACAATTAACAACAGAAGAAGCCAACGAGTCTCGAATTATAACCAAAACTAGATGGATTGTCGAAGCTCGTAACGGATACCTTAAATCATCTTTTAAATTTTTCAAAGACACTATCTGTACGGCTCACCTTGATCACTTAAAGACTCTCTTAGAATTGCCGGTTCAATTATGAATAAGGATTTTAATAGAATTTTAATGGAAGATACTACTATTGAATTAGCAGAAGAAGTGTTTCTTCAATCGCAACAGCCGAATGTCATTCAAGCTGGAGTGGAGGCTGAGCATCTTTATAATAGGAGAGGTGAGTGGGAAGCCCTAATGCAAATCATCTTGTTCTATTTCCTTAGTGAACATTCGAATATTTAAAACATCTAACTTTGGTATTTTCCATCTTCATTTGGTACCATCTTTATAGAGGATAATAATTTAGATGATGGGAAAGCTCAATTTCAGTTAGACGCCGTTAATGAACCAGGGTTTATACGAGTAAGGATGTTGTCGCGGTTTAGAAACGCTACTCGACATCGACTTTGGATTGCATATATATCCATAAATGGTGACGATCGCGATGCCAATCCAATATTGGGTACCTGTTGTATCAATCAGAAGCAAGGACTATGGGGAGATGCTCTTATGTTACAGCTATATTATGGATTTTAGGATATGCAAGGCACCAACAAAATGTTAAATATTCTTTTACTCAAATGCTTATTTCTATATTAAATGTAGCAAATGAACCCGAAATAATCAATCCCTAAAATAAAACATAATCTAGTACCTCTATGGCGATGGCGGTGTGAAAACTGAAAATATATCACAAGAATGCTTAAAGAAGATAAGGGAGAGCGTTGAATTTTTCTTTAATCTAATAAGTAGGTAATTTTTAAGTTAATCGCCTTTAATACATAAATATTGTTTACCATATTATTTCTTTTCATCTATAAATCACAGAATTAATAAAAGGTTTGCAGTAAGTTGTTGGTTCCGCATAGTGTTCTCAATATTTAAAATTATTAAAGGTCTTTTATTCCAAGAATTAAGAAAAACCCTTTGGTGCTTTGTGTTAAAATACCATATGATATATTTGTTATTGTGCCTAAACTTTAAAATGACAAAAAAAAATAGACAAATCTGACCGTTTTTTTGGGAAATAGAGCGATAAAACCGAAATGCGTATTTTCCGTCCTTTGATAAAAATAGCATTGTGACAAAAAAACGGCACACCCTGTATTAATTTTTGATACATATATTATTAGAGTTTTTATCACCCTACATTTTGACAAACAAGGCGTTTTTTAATTCTGACACAAGAAGAGTTAAAGCGAAAAATTCTCAACTTTAAAGAGGGAACATTTAATCAGAATGATTCAGGAGTACAGGAAGTCAATATTGCCATTTGACTTTGGGCTCAACAATTGGATGGAAATAGCAGTTTGCGCTTGCGCAATTCCGCAAAGAAGACCAGAGAGCAAGTGATTCGGGCATCGGTTTTAAAAGATATAAGGCTAGCTATAGGATAACTTGGGGGGAGATGGCGAACAGGGTGAGACGGTGAACGGCATTTTTTCGCCTCCCATTCGATAGATGTCGCTGGCAATGTCGAAATTGTGTTCTGTTGAGTTGATTTACTAGCTGTGTTAAATATACGTGTAAAATTGTTTTTCGGTGTGTAAGAAAACTAAAACAAATTATTTCGTGATACTTGAATATATTTACAGTCGGGAGTTTACGTTCAATATCGTTGGTTTAAATAGCAGGTAAGATAAAATTATTGCATATTCTCACGATCTAAAGTACACACGTGTATTCTAACCTTACAATTAAAGAGAATCTCTTCCAGTTTATTTGTAAAAGCATTCACCATCTCTCCCATAAAAACGGGATAGATGGAGAATTTAGTTATGGGATAGATGGTGACCTTTATATTCAATTGAAAATATAAATATAAATAATATATATTTTTGTCTTTTCAGATTACATTCCATGCCGACATTTTATAAAAGAAAACCAGGCTCCACCCGAGGGGAATGGACAGGAGACGCATTAAGAAACGCAGTGAGTGCCGTTCGAAATTATGGAATGTCTCTAAATATGGCGTCAAAAGCGTATGGTGTTCCATGGTCCACACTAAAAAAATTACGAACAATTGCCTACACAAAAAGTCTCTGGATCCATCATCAGTATTAGGTGCGGAAAATAAAAAAAAAATTGGTTCAGCATATCAAGAAACTTCAGAGGTATGGTTTTGCACCAACAAGGAATAAAGTACGGTCGTTGGCCTACAGATTAGCCGAACAGTTAAAAATTAACCATACTTTTAATAAGATCTCGCAAATGGCGGGCATAGATTGGTTGCACTTATTTTTAAATCGTAATGCTGAATTTTCTGTCAGAAAATCTGAGCGAATTTCGCAAGCTCGTACTGAAAATATTAACAAAGAAAATGGGTTGAAATACTTTGATTTACTGCAAGACATCCTAGTCGAACACGATTTGATTAATAAGCCAGGAAATATTTTTAATATTGACGAGACCGGACTCCAGCTGAATAATAAACCTGGGTATGTTGTGGCTGCTCAAGGTTCGAAGTCTGTTTCCAGTATAACCTCTGGAGAAAAACGCGAAACTATTTCCTTGATTGCTTGTTGTAACGGAAAAGGTGTATTTTTGCCACAAGCGTGTGTTTCGAAAGGAAAAAATCAATAACCGCAGTATCAGGATGGCATTCCACCTGGGTCGGTTATTTATATGTCACAAAAATCAGCTTATGTGACAAATGAGATTTTTTTCTTATGGCTAAAGAATCATTTTTTACCAAGAAGGCCGGCAGGAAAAATATTAATGGTGTTGAATGGTCATCATTTCCACTGCAGCTCAGTGGAAATGTTCTAATTCGCTGAAGAAAATAACATTATTTTACTCGGTCTCCCAAGCCATACTACCCCCTACTTGCAGACGCTGGATAGGTCTTTTTTCAAATCTTTAAAAACATCCTATTACAATGCATGCAACTTATTTATAAAAGCGAATCCTACAAGGAAAATCACTAGGCTTGTATTTGGTAGATTGCTATGTGAGGCATGGACAAAAGCAGCCACCGTCAGTAATGGAATATCAGAATTCCGCGCAACAGGTATTGTTCCATTTGATCCCCATGTCGTTCCGGACTATGCCTTCTTAGCAAATGTTGCAACCAGAAACTAGCCAACTAGACTCTTCACTACTCTCACCTACTACACAGGTAGAAAATTCTTAGCCAGGCCCCAGTCTTTTACAATCACTAACTGCGACCAAATTCCAAATTCTCATGAACCAGGAGTTTCAAATCAAATTTCAAATGAGTTACCG
The DNA here is from genome assembly GCA_030620095.1 of Kuschelorhynchus macadamiae. Classification (NCBI taxonomy): domain Eukaryota; kingdom Metazoa; phylum Arthropoda; class Insecta; order Coleoptera; family Curculionidae; genus Kuschelorhynchus; species Kuschelorhynchus macadamiae. The sequence continues at coordinate 412,312 of JAUTXW010003098.1, forward strand.
TTACCAAGCTGCAGTACTTTCAAGTCAAATAAGTCTACTGACGATGTAACTCCCGGAAAAATGTTAAACCAAATTTCCCCCATACCAAATTTAACTAGAGTTGAAACTGTTCGCAAAAGAGCCAGAAATGTAGCTTCAATTTTAAATACAGAAAATAACCTGAAGGGAGAAAATATTGTTACAGAGCAACAAAAGGGCAAAAGAAAAGAAGAAGGCGAAAAAAACTAAAACAACGTTCAAAAAGAAGAAGTTAGAAATTCCAGACAGTTCAGACGAAAGCGAACCCGAGCTGGACGATGAAGAAGAAATAAGTGATGATGGCAATGATTACTGCACAGTATGTGGTGAAGAATACAAAGCCACCAAAAATAGTTGTGATATATGTGGAAAATTTGTGTTCAAACACAAAAAAACTAAAGTGGTGACGTCATAATTATTATTTTTATAATCACCATATCACCCATATATCATTCACCAACTAACCCATACATATAGGTGAGATGGTGAATGGGCTGTATTTTTTATTACCTTACACATGTTTCGTTTTGTCTAAATATATTTTTTGAAAAAATACAGCCAAATAAAGTTTTATTCACCATCTCCCCCCAAGTTACCGTATATTTGTTTTATATGTAATGGTAATGTAATAAAAAACACATCAACTATATTTTGCAATGGCTGAGTGAGGCTGTTTTGGGCGTCGACTTCTAAATGTCTATATTTAAGGAATAAATAAAATATAATTTTTTACTTTTTAGCGATTTATTTTGAAGTTGATTCTATTTTTTTTTAAATATTTTATTGTGCAAAATTTGAGGTAATATTAAAATATTACCAGACCCTTACTTCTCTCTGTATCTTGGAAGACGTAATCCCTCATAAGAGGCGCCAGGCTCTCAATTTGCCTCTGCCATTAGGGAGAAGTATCCTTGTAAAGAAGTCACTGATTTATGAGGCTCGAAAGATTTTTAATAATTTACCAAATTTCAAAACAGTTATTTCCCAGAAAACTTTTCGTCGCATACCTAAAAGATTACTTTTGAGTAAAGGATATTATAGTCTGGATGAATTATATCGGGATGCCCTTGAGAATATACTTTTTTAATGCTGTTTTATTATAATTTTTTATGCTATGTACATTTTTTTTTGTTAAATGTCAGAGGGTTCATATTTGATTTGTTCAATTTTTGATTTAAGTCTACACATGTATTCATTTGAAAACGTGTTGTTCGACAATACAGGGTGTCCGGATTTGGTTGCAAAAGCAGGGTATCTCGCTTATTTTTAAAGATAGAACCTTGCGGTTTTCACGAACCTGAGCTAATTTTTTGTGAAACTCGTGAAGCCGTTAACAAAATTTTCATAGCCTTCTTCGTTTATGAGATACAGGGCGAAATAGAAAATTTTGCAATTTGGGACACTCCTCGTATCTCGGTTATCCTTTAACTTAACGCAAAGGGAAAAATTGTTGCTTATGCAGTTTTTTACGCTGGATCCAGTGACGAAGTCATATTTTTCATTTGAGTTGTTATTTTTTAGATATGACCCAAAGTTGTGTTTTTTTAAATGGGACACCCTGTATATTTGTCCACAAATTGATTTGTCCTTTTAAAAGCTTCTCAAAAATATATAATAGTATGTGTCTATTTTAATAAACAACAACAAAAATCCTAATTTTTATAATTATCATCCCAAATTTTGCAGTGGGCCATGCAAAACGATGCCGTTTTCTTTTGTTTTCTTGTACGCGTATATAAAATCTAGCGCTAGTTTTTAGTATTTATTTATTGTGTAAAAATATATTTGTATTATTATGGAAGAAAACCAAACTTTGGAACATTATGAAAAGTACGATATGTTAGCTTGTTTTATATTAAGTAATGAAAATGTTGAAGCGGCTTCTGAGATGTATTTTAAACAGGTAAATAGTTAATTTTTAGGTATGTTGAAATACTATTGCTTAATTTTTATTTAGATATCCAGAAAGGAGGCAACCTAATATATCCACTTTTTATCGGATAAAAAAGAATTTACTTAATCACGGATCATTTATCAAATCTCGTACGAAAACATATAATAAAAAAAATCGGGAGGCTGAGGAAATTATGGTTTTGGCTAATGCAGAAGCTTACCCTACAAACTCTTGTAGGGCCAGTGAAAAGAGCATAGGGATTCCAAAAACTAGAGTTCAAGAAGTTCTAAAAAAGCACAAATACCACCCATACAAATTTAGGCTCGTGCAGCATTTACAGCCAGGGGATGCAGAGCGTCGGGTAGTCTTCTGCAATTGGTTTCGAGAAAGATGCGATATGGTTAGAGATTTTGAAAGAAAGGTTATATGATCAGACGAAGCACATTTCAGTAATTCTGGTATACTCAATAGACACAATAGTAGATTCTGGTTCCAGGAAAATCAACACCAAATATTTCCCAGAAGACAGCAGGGCAGGTTTGGTCTAAATGTGTCCTGCTTCATATTAGGAACACATATAAAATTTTATATATTTGAGGGAAATCTAACAGCCAATCGCTATATAGAAATTTTAGAGGCAGCTATACCTGAATTACTTGACGATGTTCCTCTAGCGCAAATTAACGAAATTTATTTTCAACAGGACGGTGCTCCTGCACACAATTCTGGAATGACGAGATTATTTCTGGACAATAATTTTACCAATCAATGGATCGGAACAAATGGACCTATAAGATGGCCCCCTAGGTCCCCAGATTTGTCGATTTTAGATTTCTTTCTATGGGGATATCTGGAAAATAGAATTTACAAAGACCACTATGATAATGTCCAAGAATTAGGAATTGCAATAAGAGAAAATTTTAGCTATTTACAAAATCATCCCGTTATTTTGCTTAATTCTCTAAAACGAATACGAAAATTGTGCGAAGCATGCATAGAACAAAATGGAAAAGGCTTGTTACATAATAATTTATTACTGTTTTGTTCTTGTGTTACATAAATCTAAGTAGGTGGTACTTTTTTGGTGCGAAATTATCAATACATATTTTGATAAATAGATTTAATTACATATTTATTTTGATTTATTGTTAGGATGTAGATATTGTTAACGACTTTAAATAAAAGGTAGCATTGTTTTGCATGGCCTACTGCAAAATTTGGGATGATACTTATAAAAATTAGGATTTTTGTTGTTGTTTATTAAAATAGACCCAAACTATTATAGATTTTTGAGAAGCTTTTAAAAGGACAAATCAATTTCTGGACAAATATACAGGGTGTCCCACTTAAAAAAGCACAACTTTGGGTCATATCTAAAAAATAACAACTCAAATGAGAAATATGACTACGCCACTGGATCCAGCGTACAAAACTGCATAAGCAGCAATTTTTCCCTTTGCGTTAAGGTAAAGGATAACCGAGATACGAAATGAGTCCCAAAATGCAAAATTTTCTATTTCGCTCTGTATCTCATAAACGAAGAAGGCTATGAAAATTTTGTTTACGGCTTCATGAGTTTCACAAAAAATTAGCTCAGGTTCGTGAAAACCGCAAGGTTCTATCTTTAAAAATAAGCTAGACCCCCTACTTTTGCAACCAAATCCGGACACCCTATACATTGCTTTAATCTAAGTTATTATACTTTGTCTCTGATTCTGTATTATTGTCTACTTGTTTTAGTTTAATTCTTGCTACGAGCTTCCTACTATTTGTTTTCTGTTTCTTATTTCGAATATTTACATTAGTAGGGGTGTTACCTATTAGATCATATAATGTACAGGGTGGTCGAAATTGGTCTGTTTTAACAGAGAAAACCTATTTCCTGACTAGATAGAGCAAAACTGACTTAGGTGTCATGGGCTCGATTTCTGAGAAATGTTTAATGGCAAAAACCGCCTGCCGATATTTTCACTGCCAACTGAGATATAGGGCGTTTTTCAATTTTCGGCCATTTTGAAAATTGTCCATAACTTTTTTATTTTGCGGAATATTAACATTCTGCAAAGACATTCTAAAGGCACTTTTTTATGTGCAATCCAGTGGCGTACTCAGATTTTTTCTATAGTTGTCCGTTTTATCATAAATAGGCAAAACTATTTTTTTTCAAATGGAAATCATAGTTGGCTATAAATTATAAAAAATGCTCGCGTTTAGCCCTTTTCAGTGATATAAAGTTGTAGGTACTTATTTTCAAAAATAACGAAAATATTAGGTGTTTTTGGTTTACATCGAAGTAGGCTTTGATTTGTGATGACAATATCTCAATTATGTATTGTTAAGATTTATAGTTTGTTAGCAACTTAAACACAACTTTAAATAACACTAGCTAACGTTATTTTAATTATTTATTATTAATTTTTTTTATTTTTTTTTGTTTACATAGCAAAGTTGAACAAAATTAACAAACTAAACTACTATTTACAGCTACAAGTGAAAATAAAAAATAATTATGAAAATCTAGGTATTTAGTTAGATAGGTTTCTGATAAATATATTTAGAAAAGTTGTTCAAATTGAGCCCCTCCCTGTTGAATACAACCTAAGCATCTTTTGCGTACCGAGTTGCAACTATTTATTAGTTCAACTGGGCTAATAGATGCAAAAGCTTGCCTAGTGGCCTCTTGCAATTCTTCTTTTGTGTGAAAGGTTCTTCCTTTAAATATCAAGTCCTTCAATCTTCCCCACAAAAAAAAAATCTAAGGGAGTTAAGTCACAGGACCTAGCAGGCCAAGGTATGGGGCCCCACGTACCAATCCAATTTTCTCGAAATTCGAAGTTTAAAAGATCAGTTGTGATCCTTGCATTGTGCGGGGGACAACCATCTTGTTGATAGTAGATATTTCTGGCATCAGCTAAAGGTATGTCTTCCAACAAAGGGACAATATATGTGCGCAAAATATTTACATAATCATCTGCAGTTAAATTTCCATCGTAAAAATAAGGTCCCACAAATCTTCCTCGGAATATCCCCACCCATATATTGAATCCACACCGACCTTGCCGGTCTTGTTGCACAACTACGTGTGGATTTTCAGTGGACCAGTGATATGAATTATATCTATTAAATATACCAGAAGTATCTACTCTGGATTCATCACTCCAAATAATATTTAATGGAAAATTCTCATTCTCCATGAATTTTTGCTCATACCACTGACAAAATCTCAATCTTCTAGCGGCGTCCCCTTCACGGAGTTGATGAACTCTTCTCGTTCTGTACGGTTTGAATTTATGTTTTTTGAGTATTTTTAAAACGGTGGTCTTTGGAACATTCGTTATATTAGCCAATGTTCGAGAGGAGGTGCCAGGATGATCTAATACCTCACCAATTATATTTAGCTGCTGGATTTCCTTTTCTTCCTTTAGTTCATAATGTCTTGTTCTTAACTTTTTAAAACTTCCGTAATTTACTAAATTACTTTTTAATGTTTGATAAATTCGGTTATCCGGTTGACGTCGCTCGGGAAATGTATTAAAATATAATTCACTAGCTGCTTCAGGAACTTCGTTAGATAATATGTAACATTTTAACATATCATACTTTTCATAATTCTCAAACATATTTTGTCAGCAACTTAACACAACTTTATAAAGATAACACCAAAACGCAATAATTACACCAGACTACAGTAATCTGACAGCAATATATTCAAAATATTGAACGCGCGTCATTATTCCAAGGCCTACTTCGATGTAAACCAAAAACACCTAATATTTTCGTTATTTTTGAAAATAAGTACCTACAACTTTATATCACTGAAAAGGGCTAAACGCGAGCATTTTTTATAATTTATAGCCAACTATGATTTCCATTTGAAAAAAAAAAGTTTTGCCTATTTATGATAAAACGGACAACTATAGAAAAAATCTGAGTACGCCACTGGATTGCACATAAAAAAGTGCCTTTAGAATGTCTTTGCAGAATGTTAATATTCCGCAAAATAAAAAAGTTATGGACAATTTTCAAAATGGCCGAAAATTGAAAAACGCCCTATATCTCAGTTGGCAGTGAAAATATCGGCAGGCGGTTTTTGCCATTAAACATTTCTCAGAAATCGAGCCCATGACACCTAAGTCAGTTTTGCTCTATCTAGTCAGGAAATAGGTTTTCTCTGTTAAAACAGACCAATTTCGACCACCCGGTATATGCTTTTTTGGACTAATAAACTACTTTTAAAATTGAAATTGAAAAAACAATGTCGACCAAACTTTGATGCCAATAGGATACGTACTTTGTTACCTATGCCTCGAACAGACAGACCGACGGAATTGAGAAAACATGTCTTTCTACATCTAGGGACCCTGAAACGTAAAGATCTGAAAAAACTCGAAGGATAATTTTTTCATGCATGATTACAATACTTCCCTTACAAGGGAAGTAACAAGCTCTTCCAGTAAAACTGCAAACTCATTTTGAAACAATGTAGCGAAATTTCGATAAATCGAGTTCCCAATTACCACTCAGGAAGATTCTAAAACGTCAAGAAGCACTTTTTCGTCCATCCGAAGTTAATTTTTAATGTTCGTGTTTATTTTCGCTGCTAACGGCTAGAAGAATAAACACGAACTTCCTCCAAGTGCCACACAGCTGATGTATTTCTGGTTATTAGGTTTGACCTATTTTCGGAACAAGTCGTCACGGAATCGATAATACATTAGCTTTCGAAAAAAGGTCGGCCTAATTGCCGAAGGTGTACCTACGCGATGGTTTTGTTTTAGAAATTAACAACACGCAATCTTAATAAAAGGAAGGAGGTTTGAATTAGTTCATTGCGCAAATGTACTCCTAAGAATCTGCCATTTTCATAGTTTGAGACATATTACCATTGACTGTCTAAATAAATTAATCTTTTTTTTCCAAATATCTCAGTTTATATAGACATATAGTTATAACTTAATACATATTATACAGCGTATAACAGAAGTAAGGAAACGGCGAAATTTCCCAGGTAACCGCTCACCTGAATTTAATGACAGTATGTACCCCTAGGTATGAAATTATGCCAGATCCAACGGCAAGTTCCGCATTGCTGCCAAGTTTACTTTTTATAAAAGTCAACAGTTTTTGCGAAAATAAAGGTCTAATATTCATAGTTTAATGTATTACACTTTATGAAAATACCTGCTCACAAAAGGTTACCTGATTGTTTGAAAATGTCAGTTTTGTTGATTTACAAAAACGGCTCGTTTAACTGAAACCCAAAGAATTGAAATTTTAATTATACCGGTATATGGGGATAGAATGCGAAACCTGCAATTTGTTTATAACATTTTTGATGACAAATATCCTAACAGAAATCCAATAACTAAATCTACCGTAAGTAAAATTAACAAAACATTTCGTCAAACTGGAAATATAACCATCTTACATTAGAACCATCTTGAATTAGGACCACAGTTTTACTAGTTCTTCTTTATATCACAATTAGTTATGGCACACAATCAAATCATTTCCTCAAACGTAAAGTTCTGAAAAAAATCACGACTACAAAACTTCCCTTTTACGAGGAAAGTAAAAATTATTTGGCCGCCATTTTGTTCCTCCATCTTAAATGCGTACCACAACTTTACCCGTCTATCTGTACATCATACTTAACGCTTGTACAAAATTTAAAATTAATCTAATATATAGTTTTTCAGGCCGGTTTTTTAAAAATTTTACTAGGCCGCCATTTTGTTTTGCTATCTTATATTCATACCAAAATGTTACCAGTTCATTCCTATGTAACACTTGATTTTTGTGCAGATTTTGAGGAAATTGGATAATTAGTTTTTTTGGCAATATTTTTTCGTTTCACTAGTCCGCCATCTTGTTCCGGCATATTGGATTTTTACCAAAATATTACCAAAACGGCGACCCTTAATTTTTGACTTAAGTTTTTAAGTCAATCTGATGGGTCGTTTTTAAGCTATACTGCGAACTGACAGACAGAAAGACAAACCGACAGGCCGACTGACGGAAAAAAACCTGAAAATATATATATTTTATTTGGCCGCCATCTTGAATTAGTTCCACAGTTTTACTACTTTATCCCTATACGACAATTATTTATGGCATACAATTTGCAATCAGTTCATTAAGTAGTTTTTCAGGCAGAATTTTTAAATATTTTATTAAGTCGCTATTTTGTTCAGCAATCTTGGATTTGTACCAAAATTTTACCAGTTGTTTCCTACATAATACTTGATTTTTGTGCATAATTTTAGATAATAGTCATTTTACGATGTAATAATTTTTTAACATTTCACTAAGCCGCCATTTTGTTTTGCCATTTTGGATTTTTACCAAAATCTTACCATGTCATCCCCATATGATTATTAATTTTTGAACAAAATTTGAAGTCAATCGGGTAAGTTATAGTTCTTAGCTATTTGGCGAACAGACAGACAGACAGACAGACAGACCGACAGATAGACAGACCGACGGAATTGAGAAAATATGTTTTTCCGCATCTAGGAATCCTGAAAAAATCTCGGAGGGTGATTTTTTTCACGATTACCATACGTTCTTCCCTTATACGAGGGAAGTAAAAATTAAAATAAGCATTTTTTTAAAGGCATGTAAATCTAATGCTAAATTTGCAATATATTTTTATTTAGACTATTCATTTGTAAACTTGGCAGGATTAAATGCTATCAAAACGAAATATTTATTTGCCAAATTAAATACACAATCAACAAAATGAGAAGTGACATCACGTCTGCCGGTCCTGCTGGTACTTTAAAAAATGTAACGAGTAAACAAAACACACAAAAAAGCTTTCATTAAGGTTGAATTCCTGGTAAATGACGGGGTGCGGCTGGACAGACAGACACACATTCGGAATTTGCCATTCAATCTGGGCAGACACACACAAAAGGTTAAAATGACAATGCAGATCAATGCGTTTGTTGTTTCCCTTCTGCTCTGCCATTAAGGGCGCTCCCTAGGAACTCAATTTTGCTTGAATATTGGTTTTGTTTCAGCTGAGAGCCGGCGTAGACAGGTCCGTAGTCGATGATTATTGTCACAAAAAAAATCCGTTACCCGGAACTTCCCTGGTTATGAATATTTTCTTTTATTAGGAATAGTGAATTTTTGGGGATAATTAAAAATAAATTCAATAAGTAGTTTTTACATTTACACACACCGTGATATCGTTATCTCGTGTTGAATTCGTTCCAGTTTATATCATATACAATTTTTCTCCAAAATTTATAGTCAAGTGAATAAGTTTTTTTACATTGATTTTAGACCGCCACACATAGGGGCCAATGATGTAAAAAGTTGGCAAAAAATATTTAATGCTGGTTTTGTATTTTAGGTTAGTTAAATATCTATATTAGATGGTAATTTGACTCTTAGATACAATAAAATTGGATTTAAATATACAGGGTGTTCATTCTAAAACGTATACATTGGATATTGGATTTCTCAAAATTTAAATTTAAAAATGATCGCCCAAATTTGTAAAAAATATATCAAGGACAACTTTTAAAGCCAAAGATGCTTCTCTACCTTTAACCCTCTGCCCCTAGGATCCAACCCCTTAAAACTCCTTAATTGATAGAAGGTCGAGGTCGGTCGTGCGGTATCTCATTTTAAAGGTCATTTCACTTATATTATGACTGTGAAGTTTTTACTGTCATCCCCTTTAATATGATACTGTGGATACTTAGTTATTTTATTAGCTTAAATCCAGCAAATTGTCATATTAAACAGAATCACAGCAAAAACTATAATATCAGGTCGAAAGGCCTTTAAAATGTGGTATCACATCACATATGACCGGAAACCCCCTTCCTATATTAGGAGGGTAGCTCTTGGTGGCAGGAGATAAATGAGGTAGAAACAATGTTTAGGTTTCAATATTACAAATGTATTTTATAGCAAAAAGTCCCTACCAATTTTTAAATACAGGGTATAATACCATTAGTATATTAAGATATAAAACTTACAGTTATACAAAAAATATGCAAAGCAAAACCCGCATGAACGGCACTGGTCAGAATAATTGAATTCTTGATGCATCAAAAAATACGTATTAATGCCTAAAATACATGACCCAAATTTCATACAGATATCTACAGTAGTGACAAAGTTATTGTAAAAAAAGTATTTATTTTTTAAAACTTTGACACCCTGTATCTAAAAAGTTAAGGCGTTTAGGACATACGTTCATATGAACTTTTTTTCTTAAAATGAGCCCAAGAATCACCCCCTTTATTATTAGCATGTTATTCTGAAACACCCTGTATTACTACAAGTAAAAAAAAAGAAAAAATGTTGAATCCACTAAAAAAACTTCAAAATCACAAAATATCATGGGCCAAATTATATAATTTTATTTTGTTTATGAAGATAAAGCTGGAGTTAAACGTATCAAGTAGCTAAAGCAGGTTACTAAATCAAGTAACTAAATTTAGTTACTTGTATGGTGTAAACTGCTTGATTTGGTACGATTTAGCACCTGCGCTGCTGTTCACACCATACAAGCAACTAAATTTAGTTACTTGATTTAGTAACCTGCTTTAACTACTTGATACGTGTAACCTTAGCTATAAATTAAATATTTAACTTGCGTACATTCTGAGAAGAGATGTGTATTTTATGATTTCTAAATATGCGTGTGTGTAAAATCTGTAAAATTCACATCTCATTTCAGATTTGGTAAGACCAAAATAGCACTGAAAGAGTAATTCATTGTACGCTTGTTAAATATGATACTATTAATCAATCTTCATCGTTATCTGAAGATTCTTCATCGCTCCCTTCATCATTATGGATCATATCCTCAGATAAAAAATTGAAGTCAGGACACTCTAGTAAATTTAACACATCTGGATCAAAAAGGGATTTGCGTTTTAACGGTTGATGCATACTACTTATCGGAGGATCCGATGAAATTAAAAGACGATGTAAAATATCTTCATTTGATTTTTCACGAGAAATTCTACGTGAAAAACCCTCTCTATATCTTTTAAACATTTTGTTATTAGCTTCCTGAGCTTCTTCGCTCAACTGCCCTATGGGCAACACCGCTTTTTCAATAATAATTGGCCCATGAATTAATACTTTGTGAACAGTAGGGGGCATACAGTACCATGGGTACTTTTCCACAAACAAATTTGCTGTTTCCAAAGCATAATCCTTAAATTTAAGTATATTTATATCAAACCCACTAGAAATTGTATTTAAAATTGTGCCAAATCTCTTTAAAATATGAATATCTAAACCTGTTATTTTAGCCGATTCATCTGAATTTTGAAAAAACCGCCTAGCGGTGTTCCCGTCATTGCTATTCCCAAACTCTGGTTTGGGTTTATCAATGATTAGTCCTAGTTTAGCCCTAAATTCTCTACATATTTTGTTTTTAGTGGATTCAACAATTTTTTTGTCTTCTCCCCGAGCTTGCCATTTTTTCAACGGTAATTTATAGGCTACTTTTAGTAGACTTTCCATGAATCGAATCCATGCATGAAGAGTTGAAATGCCAAATTGTAATCTGGATTCGTCTACTAGCACCGTGGTTTCCATGCACTTTTGGATGTTATTAAAGTTCGTTGATGTTAAGCCACACAGATAGCATCTCATGGTTGAAGCCGTATCTGTCAATGAATTGCAGATTTTGCCGTCAACCATTGTAAACAAAAGTTTATGTTTTATTTTAATTAGGCAACCATTGATTTCACATACTGTCGGTACCAAGTTACGAATTTGAACTTCAATATGATCGCGTTCCTTTTTAGCTAATTCCGTTGTTTCGTGTGCAAACTGAAATTTTATTGGACGGCAATATCTCGTCGATGAAGGTCGTGGGTTACTCCAATATACAATTTGTTGGCCTACTGGGCTTTCAGGATCACCATGTATAAGTCGCAAAGGTACTAATGACGACAAAAAAATACTTGCATCACTGGCGTCTCCACTTGCAAATACTTGCTTGTATTCGGAATGACCGGATGATCCATCAAACCCCCATTTATATATTAAAAACAGTTCACTTATTTTTTTTTCATTTTTAAAAACTATGTTTTGCGCTTGCATTAGGCGAGATGCTGTATGGTCAAGCAGTGCTTGAAGTTTAATTTCGGCTGTTAAGTCACTTATTGATATAAATTCTGTGTCAGGATAACAACGTTTTTTAGCATTTTGTATTATTTTGTAAGAAGGAAAACGTTGCTTGTCTTTGCTCCGTATTATATTATACTGCTGCCTTGTAAGTTGAGCATCTACAAATGTAGATAAAGCTTCCTCGGGAGAAAGCTGGACAATATTCTTAAAATTATTCATTTTTTTATAAGCTGTTGTGTAGCAAACCGCACGTTTGGGTGATGATGTTACTTCTTTAAGTAATTTAGATGCATGATTTGCCCCCGAAGACCGTAAACTCATTTGTGCTGCATAACATAATTCTTCTGTAGAATTTAAAGACCTCAAATGTTCTGTTTTTTGTCTCTTAGTCCTCTCTGAAGCGTCTTGAAATTTAATGTTAGGTCTTCCTTTTTTTTTAGAAGAATTGCAGACTTCATAATTCGGAAAACTGATGGATGATTCTAGCCAATCAACGTTTTTATCCAAAAATCTTTGCTTTTGTCTTTGAGAACTACGCCATCTTTTCTTAAAATCAGAAATAAAATGCGACATTTTAGTGCGTAAATCGGCCTCCTTGACTTTAGCACATTTAGTTCGGGTTCGCAAGTATTTTTTTAGAAATAATACTTTATCTTCTAATTTATCAAAACCAGACTCATTCATCTTCTCAAATAAAAATTTTCTAGTTAAGAAAATGTCAGTATTACCAGACCCTAAAAGAAACAGAAGATCTCTATTTCAAAACTGCATTTAAATAAACAGGAAAAAATATGGCTGTCGGAAATTTATTGTAAAGAAATCTATTTTATATAATGTATTTTTTAAGCAACCATATAAAAATTATTTGGGGATGAAAAGTTGTATTTTTAGTTGCTCAATTTGAAAAAAATATATATGTTACATAAAAAGTCTGTGACGTACATTTGTTGTCAATAATATTCAATTCAGTAGGCTGCCCTCTGGGACGCCACTGGACTTATGTAATAATATTAAGTCCAGTTAATGCTAATTTAGCCTCTTATCACTGTAATAACAATGCAGAACTTAGACAAAATCTGCCAAAGGCTGTTTAAAATAATCATGAAAAATGTTATTTTTAATTTAACACCCTGTAAGGTATATCGAAAATTACATAATGCAAGACTTTATTTAAACTTGCACAAGTTTATAACTAAAAGTTGAATATATAAAAAAGCAATGAAAATTGGACAGACATAGTATATATTATTTTAACGTTTAGTGTGGTATCCTTTATTAAGTAGATTTCTTATAACTTAGTGTAGTTTTCAGCGTGTAATTCAAAAAGGCGCAAATTTGCGCAAGATTTTTCTCTACTAGTTTAAATACTACTCTTTTATGTATATAATAATGCTACAAAAAATGCTCGGACTGCAACCTATGGATACTAAAACTTTACACATTTAAATAAAAAATTATGAAAAACAATAAATTTGGCGGCCATTTTAAGTATGTGATTTTAACTAACTCAACTACAATTAAATAGTGCCCTTTACCTAAAAACGAGAAACTTACCTCTTGGTAATGAATTCATATCACTAAGTAATTGAAAACACTTCAATGCTAATAAATATACATAAAAAATACCAACTATTACAAAAATTGCTTGTGTCAATAATAAATCTACCGTTTCCAGGGATAATATTTGACAGCTTGCCATGGCCTACCATGTCGTTTTTAGGATTAATAAAAATTGATGTCGGGTAGCCCGTATATTCTTTTAATGATTTTTACATATCAATATATCAATGTGAAGCTTTGCGTATTCTTCATTTTTGCCAGGTTTTGACCTTATTGGCCCCTATGTGCGCCATCTTGTTCCGTCATATTAGATTTTTACCAAAATATTATCAGGTCATTCTTATATGATCCTTAATTTTTGACTAAAATTTGAAGTCAATCTGATGAGTAGATTTTAAGTTATGCCGCGAACTGACAGACAGCCAGACAAACCGACAGACGGACTGACAGACTTGATAAGACATATTTTTTTGGCATCTAGGGACGCTAAAACGTAACGATATGTAATTGGCCGGCACTTTATTCCGCCATTTTAAATCAGTACGATAGTTTTAGTAGTTCATTTCTATACTACTATCAGTTATAGCACACAATTTGAAATCAGTTCATTAAGTAGTTTTTTCAAACTGAATTTCTAAATATTTTATTAATCTGTCATTTTGTTTCGCCACCTTGGATTTGTACCACCAGTTGACTCCTACGTAATACTTGATTGTGCAAAATTTGAGATAAATTGGATAGTTAGTTTTTGAGTAATAATTTGTTTAACATTTCATTAGGCCGCCATCTTGTTTCGGCATATTGGATTTTTATCAAAATGATACTAGATTATCGCCAATCTTGGTGAGTAGAGTAGTTTTTAAGCAATGTCGCGATCTGACAGACAGACAAAACGACAGTCGGACCGACGGAATTTATGAAATATATTTTTTGGCACCTAGGGGCGCTAAAACGGGAAGATATGTAAAACCGGAGGAAGAGGTTTTTTCAGGTTACAAAAATTTTATTTGGGCGCCATTTTGTTCCCCCATCTTGAATGAGTACCAGCTTTACTAGTTCATCTTTATACTACACTTCTTTATGGCACACTATTTGAAATCAGCTCACTAAGTAGTTTTTTCAGGCTGAATTTTTAAATATTTTATTAAGCCGCCATCTTGAATTCGTACCAAAATTTTACTAGTTGAGATAAAGCAATACTCTTTTCTACACAATGGACACGTTAAAAAACTGTTCACCGTCCACTCGACTAAACAGTTAAGACAAAATTTATGACCACAAGAATTAGGCCTGCATCTTTCTTAATTTTTTAAAGTTATATAGCAAATAGGGTACTCATTGGAAATTTCTTCTATCACTTTATTTTCTTTTTAATTTTACTGGCATTAAAACTCTTCGAGAGTCCTTTTTTCTTTTAGACATTTGACAAGTTTCAGAATTGTTTGTTACTTTACACTGACAACTTTAAATTGAAACAGCAAAACCGTATTTATCCCTTTTAAACTTTACCGTTAAGCGAGGAGTCTCTTTATATTATTGGTCATAGCTTAAAAGAAATAACCTTCGGCGACAGGGCTAAGTTAACGAAAATTTTCAATATTAGAGAGGAGGAGGAATAGCTATAATTTTAAAATGACAGGGAGGGGAGGAGTAGATGCAAAATGAGGAAGAGAAGGGGCTTCTCTCCTTAAATAACTAATAATGAAATTTCTATCAATTTTATTTGTAGTATTTTAAATATTAATGATAATTAAGTGATCAGCTACACGAAAAATAAACTTTACCTTTGAGCGGGAAGTCTCTCGAAGTAACCTTATATTATTGGTCATAGCTTAAAAGAAATAACCTTCGGCGGCAAGGCTAAGTTAACGAAAATTTTCAATATTAGAGAGAAGGAGGAGTAGATGCATAATGAGGAAGAGGAGAAGGGGCTTCTCTACTTAAATAACTACTAATGAAATTTCTATCAATTTTATTTTTAGTATTTTTAATATTAATGATAAATGAGTGATCTAAATCAGTTACATCTTCCACCGTCAACTCAACTAACTCCTTAATTCTACAGGCACCTGCTACACCAAAAATAAGGGCTACCTTCGTCATTAAAAAATGGTTGTCTGGGGCATCCATTAAAAATTCATCAACCTGGTCAACAGTCAGGATCTTGGCTTTTTTTTATTTATATCCTTCGTTTCTTCTTTCCAGCAAAGCAATTAGCTTGTGAAATTTGCTAATGTCGATATTATCTTTAACGTTGAGCGTTCAGCATAGAATAATATGCCCAAAGCGTCAAAGGTGATAAATTCCTAGATTTCTTGATAAAAAACAAAAGTAGTGCATCTTCGTTGAAATTTGGCTTACAGTACCATTTTACAAATGTCGAATATTCCCCTGTATATATTTTCCTTGATTTGTACGGCAAAATATCTTCTAACCCCTCTTCAGCTGCTTTTTTTAAATCAAAAGTTTCCATTTCGATTTCTAATTACGAAATTAATAACACTGATATCTTGTTTATGTATGCTGTAACTACATGACTATACATTACATTATTTGGTAATATTGTTCCCAAATATGCAAAAAATAATGTATATACCGCGGGTTTAAAGTGTCTTAATCCCTCCATTCGCGGGATTAAATGAGCCACTTTATTCCTTAGTTACATAATGTACTATTTCGTTATTACAATAATTTGTTCTTGCAAAAGCTCATATAGCATTTTTTAATAAAATAATACATATAATACTATTCTGCCCTACGGTAAAATAAAAATTAAACATTTTATCCTGTCTGTATTAATAACTGTGTATTGCTCATGTTTGGTACATAATTTTGTTCAATTATGTACAAGAGCTTAACACTCACACTAAAATTAAAAATACGCTTATTACATAAATCTGTACAAGGAAGAGCAAATTAAAGCATTTCCATTACATTAATTATCATTCGACCAACAGTCACTGATTACTTATTTGATTAATATTTTCATAACACCGACACCTATAATTACTCGGATACTAACTACCACTTTAACCTTGGCAAAGTGTTTCCTTAATTTACAATTTTTAAATATTGAGCGCACCTATATGTACATATTGATTTATTAGTCATACTTTTTAAGTTAGGTACTTATTTATAATACTTAATAGTCGTTTTTGTGTGGATAGTGGATAGTTTCCGTTCAATAATAATTGAGTAGTTTTAACAAAACGTTTAATATTTCTAATCAGTAAGTCAAGAATTTAAACTGAGTTTCAAAATTGTTTAAGATAAGGCAGTTAACATTCGACGATCTAATAAAAAACCGAGTTTAAAATCCTCAATTATTAAATCCTACCATATTTTAAAATTAGGAATTACCTACCAGGTTAGTTGAAATTTTGGTGATGTATTTGGATTTAAAATATGATTATTTTGACACATTCAACTTTGACATCGCTCATTGGCGTGCGAGCATACAGGGGGGGAAATGGTACGATTTTTAAGAAAAAGATATTAGGAATTTTTTTAACGAAATTTTGATTCTCGATTCTTACTTAGCATGATCTAGAACCTCCTTATGCCATATTTCAACAAAATAAGTCATTAGCTTTGGGAAATACGAGGTTTCAAAATATAAATTTTTTTATTTCAAAGGCAGAAATCTCTTAAACAATTGTCTTGATCAAGAAACACTATTTTACAATTTTTTATTATTTTGACAATCTTTATCGAATTTAAAAAACAAAATAGTTTTAAGACGTACTCTAAAATATGTTCGAGTTCTTCAGCTCTGCTATTGAGTTCCTTAATTATTTTTATTAAAATTATAAAAATAAAAAAAAAGTCTTAAAGCTTTTTTTTTACTAAAATTCGATAAATATTGTTAAAATAATAAAAAAATGTAAAATAGTGTTTTTTGATCAAGACAATGGTTTAAGAGATTTCTGCTCGTATTTTCTAAAGCTAATGTCTTATTATGTTGAAATTCGGTATAAGTGGGTTCTTGATAATGCGTTATATTAGATTGCTCAACCCGCACCCATGTTCAGGAAATTATCAACAAAATCTAAAGGATTTGAATTACACCATTCACAAATTGTCTTAACATTCTCAGAGACAATTCTTTGTGTGTGTTTAATTTTATGGGACTGTAAAACAATGGTGTCATCAGCAAAGACTGTAAATCGTCCTCAAATATCAGAGAAAGGAAGAGTAGTGGGTCTAGCACAGAACCCTGAGGCACACCATATCTGATAAAGCAAATATCTGAATCTTAATTAACTTAATCTCTACATCGATTTTATTGTTTTTTTTATCAGAGAGGTAAGATTCGAACTATTTCAGGATATTCCCCTAAAGTCAGCAATATTCTGTGATTCACACAATCAAATGCTTTGGAGATATCACGGAACACTTTCGAGGCTACATCGCCTTCGTTCAGGTTTATACAGGGTGGAGCCTTGAAAACGTAACAGAGGCATTTACGGGCAGCTTATATTTTTTTTGAAAAACGCTCGGACGTTAAATTATCATAACATCACTTTCATACCTGCAGCCCCCTAGGCGGGGGGGGGGGAGCACCACCCCTAAAATCTTAAATGGAAAAGGGTCGAGTGACACCTCATTTGAAAGATCTTTCGATTTCCTTTAAAATGATTAAAATATCTTGTACTTTAGTAGTTTTAGAGATTTATTGACTTAAAACTTAAAGTAGACTTTAATATATAAGATTAGTGGAGACGAAGTAAAGCAAGAAATTTGCCAGCAAGTGGTATAAAAATAACTAATGAGGATACTGATGTTATTATTTAATGAATTTTTAACTCTTGCGTCACTTACACAAGCATACGGAGTTCTTTAATTTAAGGGTTTTAAAAACTTAAGTCTTAATAACAAGAATGTACTTACACATCACCCCAGTAAATGCTGAAAATGGCCACCTCCACTCTCCATGCAGTAAGAGAGGTTTTGCTCAAAATGTTGTCGCACATTCTGCAATATTTCAAGAGTAATTTGAAGGCACTCATTTACATTTCTTTGTTGCAAATCTTGTAATGAAGTCGGTTGAGTCGCATAGATTTTGCTTTTTAAGTGACTCCATAGAAAAAAATCCAGAGGTGATAAATCTGGCGATCTTGGGGTCCATTCAATAGAACCTCATCAACCTGGAAACGTCTGATCTAAATATTGTCGAACAAATATCAACCTGGAACATCAACCTATCCTAAATACATTTCACCTGTCAAATTTCCAGGCAAGAAAAAAGGACCATCTATATGATCGCCAAAAATACCAGCCCAAACATTTAATGTTAGTGAATGCTGGGTGTGTACCTCATGATAAATTTTGGGATTAGAATCGGACCAATATAGGCACTTATGACGATTTACCATGCCGATTAACGAAAATGAGCATTCATCAGAGAAACAAGTACTGAATAGAAGGTTTTCATCGTTTATACTTCGTTCACTCATAATTTCACAATATTGTAATCACCAATCAAAATCGTCTTCATTAAGTTCTTGTGTACAGATGGAAACTATGGGTTTTAAAAAACTACGTCGGCTAACACCAGACACAGTTTCCAATTGGAGAGTACTTAACTAGATAAACTTAGCCACGAGTTTCAGCACATATCTTCGATGCAGGTTGCAGTTCTCACGTCGCTCATTAAATATTTGTGATGCTCTGTTAGCGCACTGATTATTTCCGAAAGACATTTCGATGATTTCAATCCTTTCTGCCGTGCTGTGTCCCATGGTTAATTTGAAAAGCGTTAAAAGGTTTGGTCGTATCAGTGGCGAGCTATGTACTAAATTCTTTTTTAAAATCAGTAAGAGGTATTCCTTCTCTTATCTTTTTTCAAGAAAGAGTTTAACACAATAGCAACTTTGCCACTACAAAGCTCAAATCGCTATTTTCAACAGTAAAATGATAAATAAACTAATTTGTTTATACAGAATTTACCGTTAATACGTATTAACAAAAATGCGTTGAAGATGTCTCATAAACAATCAAACCAATTCAATTTTATTTATTTTTAGGCTTTAGCTATTTAAGGTATCTTTAAATAGTCGTGAGAGATAAAAATGTATAAACTAAGAATATAAAACTCTTCAGTGTATTTTTATGACATCTGCCACTAATCTGACATATTAAAGTCTACTTTAAGTTTGAAATCAATAAATCTCTTAAACTACTGAACTAAAGCACATGAATTTTATTATTATTTTGAACGGAATCGAAAGACCTTTATGATAATTTAGTGCCCCAAAAAATAATGAGGTGTCCGTACATGCCTCTGTTTCGTTTTCGATGCGTCATCCTGTATATAAATTTTGAGATCGCTTGAGAACTTTTCTATGCTCGGACATATAATATAAGTCAATTTTATTTTCCGCCCCAGAGAAATGGACTTGTATTTATCCTATAGGTGTTTTTTTTTCAATTTTTAATAGTTAAATAGTTTCTTTAGTAATATAGATAGATATTTCAGTCAACGCGGGTAATGTTATAGTAGAAAGTTTGATTGTTATAGTTTTAACGTTGATACCATAGAGTTGTCAAGGTTTGACTGTCTTTGAGTCCTAACTTGGTGCTAACCATGTTCAGATACATATACATATGTAACTTTAGTTTTATAAATAGCAAAATTTTCTATAATTAGAAATTAAAATTATCCTTAAATGAGCAAAATATCTGTCACATAATCGAACCCTTTCACCTACGTAGATAAGAAAGAGTATTTGGTGAGGGAAATAAGCTTGTCCGGTCTTTTACTTATCCTTAAACTTTCGTATTCGGCCTATAGTCGACCTAAAAATAAGTTTTCAATGAGAACGCGCGACTAATTTTGATGAGTTCTCGTCACAGTTTGAAGCGACTTTTAATTGTTTACATCCCATCCTAGAAACAAATACAAACTCCGTTTTACACGGTCTTGCGAACACCGAAAATAATCGTGACGTTTCGGTCTTGATATCATCCGTTTAGATTTAGTGCAGCTGACATAGGCAGCTGCGTTCCAACATCACTATTGTTTTAATCGGATTATTATTGTTAATAATCCATTTTGAGTCATGAAATGAAGTACCAATCCCTGAAACTAACTGATTACATAGCATCAATTGGACACAAAAGTCGCCAAGAAGGGAAGTAACTAAAAATCACCCTCCGAGATTTTTTCAGATCATCACGTTTCAGAGACTCTAGATGCCGGAAAACATATTTTCTCAATTCCGTCGGTCTGTCTGTAGCTTTGTCTAAAAAACTACTCATCAGATTAACTTCAACTTTTGGTCAAAAATTAAAAGTGATTTTTTGGTAAAAGCCAAAGTTTAAAAAAATATTACTAAAAAACTACTCATCCAATTTACCTCAAATTTTGCTCAAAAATCGAGTATTGTGTAGTAATTAGAAAAATTTTGATGTAAATCCAAGATATTTATAAAATCAGCTTGAAAAAACTACCTAATAAATTAAGAAATCATGGTTCTTGGGATTAGCCCGTGTCAAAATGGAATCACTTTCCGACGTTTCGCCTTCGATTGCACGAGGCATCTTCAGGGATCTTCACTTCACGAGATCGGAACACTGAATGAGCTCGGAGAGATCCAGGCCGGCTATTTATAGTCGACCTGTGTTTACCGAAGCGTGACTCGGTGTAACGATCGGTTTCCACGTATGATGTAGACTGAAGCCCGTTATTAAAATTGTTAGGATGCTTATAAATTTCAATAGATTCTCTAATTTTGCGTTTATAAAGTCCCGAAACAGATGCAAGAACTTTGGTTTCTTTTACATTTATGACATGCCCAGTAGAATGTTGGTGTTCAGATACAGCAGATTGTACAATATGTTTCTTTCTGATACATCGTTCATGTTCCTTAAGCCCAGTCGATATGGATCGTCCAGTTTTTCCAATATAAACATCACCACAAGATCAAGAAATTGCATATACTCCTTCCGTTTGAAAAGGAATAATGTCTTTTGGCAATCTCAAACATTGTCCAATTTTCTTGTG
Organism: Kuschelorhynchus macadamiae; assembly: GCA_030620095.1. Taxonomy (NCBI): domain Eukaryota; kingdom Metazoa; phylum Arthropoda; class Insecta; order Coleoptera; family Curculionidae; genus Kuschelorhynchus; species Kuschelorhynchus macadamiae. Next base: position 433,902 of record JAUTXW010003098.1, read on the forward strand.
TGTGTTGAAGATTGTACGTATGTTGGACCGGCGAAGTAACCTTGCAATCTTGTCTGTGGTTCCGTGTATTAGTATATAGTATCTTCCGTTGAAGCGACAATTAGAAGACTTCCAGCAGAAGAAGCTGACGCAATAAGGTATGAAACAGCGAAGATCATCAAAAATTCTAACCCGCCTAAGTCGAATCTATCAGCTGCGGAAAGAACGGCAATAAAAACATTAAACAACAATACAGACATTTTGGTCCTTCCAGCGGATAAGAGAAATACCACTGTCGTCATGGACAAAACAGATTACGTGAGGAAAATACAACTACTTTTGGACGACAACATCTACAGAGTGATCCAAGCAGACCCGACCAACAAAATTGAAAGACGGATAACCAACCTTATAAATGCATCCAACCTACTAACAGAGGAGAAGAGGATGTTAACGCCAAGCAGCTCAAGGATCCCGCGGTTCTACGGACTACCTAAAATACATAAAGTTAATGTACCACTTCGACCTATCGTCAGTGCAATGGGATCTCCTACTTACAAAATTGGTAAATATCTTTCAAATATTCTTAATAATTTTACAGGAAAAACACATTTATATATTAGAAAATCTACGCATTTTGTAGAAAAACTTAAATCAATCCCATTAGATCCCAAAGATATCTTAGGCAGTTTCGATTTAGAATCACTGTATACGAATGTGCTTATAAATGATTCAATTTCCATAATATCAGACTTGTTTCACCATAATAGTATTGACAACTCACTTTTAGATCTAATTCAAGCATGTCTTACATCAACGTATTTTGTCTTTCCAGGAACTTTCTATGAGCAAACCTCAGGAGCAGCCATGGGATCTCCACTGTCACTAGTGGTAGCCAATATCTTCATGGAGGCTTTTGAGGAGGAAGCCTTAGAGTCGTCTCCACTAAAACCAAAATCGTGGTTCAGATATGTAGACGACACTTTTGTAATATGGCCACATGGTCCAGAAAACCTCCCTGGGTTTCTTGATCATCTAAATCAACAACATGCTAACATAAAATTTACAATGAAAATCGAATCAGAAGGCACGATTCCCTTTCTAGATGTTCTTGTACAAAGGAAAGGGGATGGTTCCTTAGGACACTCTGTATACAGAAAACCAACGCATACGAACAAGTACTTAAATGCATTGGTTTACAGAGCTCTCGCGATTTGTGACCAAAATTCTTTACAATCGGAAACAGAGAAACTGACTCAAGCTTTAAGAGGGAATGGATATTGCACTGATGATATTAGATGATCAATTAGAAAATATAATAATCCAATTTCACGAAATGATACTAACAAGGAATTACCGATAGGAAATGTAGTTCTTCCATTTATACACGGAACCACAGACAAGATTGCAAGGTTACTTCGCCGGTCCAACATACGTACAATCTTGAACACACGCAAGAAAATTGGACAATGTTTGAGATCGCCAAAGGACATTATTCCTTTTCAAACGGAAGGAGTATATGCAATTCCTTGTTCCTGTGGTGATGTTTATATTGGAGAAACTGGACGATCCATATCGACTAGGCTTAAGGAACATGAACGATGTATCAGAAAGAAACAAATTGTACAATCTGCTGTATCTGAACATCAATCTATTGAAATTTATAAGCATCCTAACAATTTTAATAGAGATACGGGCTTCAGTCTACATCATACGTGGAAACTGAGCGTTATACAGAGTCACGCTTCGGTAAACACAGGTCGACTATAAATAGCCGGCCTGGGTCTCTGCGAACTCATTCAGTGTTCCGATCTCGTGAAGTGAAGATCCCTGAAGATGCCTCGTGCAATCGAAGGCGAAACGTCGGAAAGTGATTCCATTTTAACACGGTCTACTCCCAAGAACCATGATTTCTAAATTGTCCACAGCCGTGGAAGCTTTCGTTCTATGTTACTTAATAAATTGGTTTCAAATGTTATGCAAGAAACATGTAGTATGGAAACGAACTGGTAAAACCGTGGTACGAATTCAAGATGACGGATCCTCGATGCCAAAAATATATGTTTTCCCAATTCCATTGGTCTGTCAGTCAGTTTGCAGCGTAGCTAAAAACTATTTACCCGATTGACTTCAAATTTTGGTAAAAATCCAATAATGGAGAAACAAAATGACGGCCTAGTGCAGCCATGTCAAACTTAAAGTCACTGGTGGGCCAAAAGCATGAAGACCATCGACTATTAAATTTCCAATAAAAAGGACATTTCAAAAAACTACAAACATTAAATTCTTTTGCCAGATATTTGATATCTTTTGTGTTTAATTAAGTTGCCTATTTGTGGCGCGAATTTATCGGCGGAAATACCTTTTAAAACTGCGTCCAAGTGTGCGTCCGTCAATTACGATCTTGCAGGAGATTTGTTTCCTTTCATCAAAGAAAATAGTTGTTCACACTTATAGGTACTTCCAAACATTGACAAGACTTTACATGCTCATTTTCTCATTTCTTGGTATTAAACAGGCATTTAATTCGAATGTACCAACACTATCAAATGTTTGTTTTAAATGGGTCTGACACTGAATCTCAATTACTTCCATTTGCAAGTAAGAGGGAACTTTATCAATATCGATAGTGAAAAGACCAGTAAATAGAGAAAAATTGTTTTCTTGGGTCTTAAAATCCTGAAAACGCTTCTCAAATTCTGCCAGAAGGCTTTTCATTTTCTCTGAATATATTTTGTATCATATTAGGACACTTGTGCTTTCCTGATATGCCTTACAAGTCAGAAAATGTGACAGTTTATCATCTGCTAACTGTTTTTCCACAACATCATCTTACACTTGAAAGCTTTCTCATGATCATGCATATCTGTATTAACTTGACGTTGTCCTTGCAATTTCGTATTTAAGTGCGACAAGTGATGAAAGATCTTGTAAAAAAGGTTTATCGCATAATAAGCTGATATCTTCTCCTTTTGTTTCCATGAAAACACGTATTTCTTTTTTGATTTTCCACAACCAGTCGAGTACCATAGAACACGAAATCCATCGCACCTCTGCATAATATGGTAAAAATAATAGGTGTCTACTGTCTCACTTTCTAAATCACGTAAAAATGCAGAAAACTGTCGCTGATTAAGGCCTCGTGACCTTATGAAGTTTATAATTTTTTTCACTAAATTTAACACACTTTCTAACTTGATCACTTTTGAGCATAAAACTTCTCGGTGGATTATACAATGAATATGATGAAAATCTGGTTTGTCACTGCCTGTTTCTCTGATCTTTGTCGTTAAATATAACGAAGCCATTTTTTACTCCAGTCATTTAAGGAGCTCCGTTTGTTGCAACGGAACACAGTTTTGACAAATTTAAATTGTACTTTTTAAACAGCATTGAAAATATCCTTCCCAGTTGTTGTATCAAACAATGGTACTAATTCCAGTAATTCTTCATACACATTGATATCTGTATCAACCGCACGAAAAAAAACAGCGACTTGCGCCACACCACACACATCCGTACTTTCGTCACAGGCAATAAAAAGTGCAATGAAAGAGTCTGATTTTGTTTTTATCTGATCACTTATATTGGCAGCCAACTCAATAACTTTTTCACCGACAGTATTCCGGTACAAGGATATATTTTGAAATGACTTCACGCTCCCGGGACTTACAATTTCCGCGGCCTTTACAGGGCACTCTTTTATAAATTCACCTTCAACAAATGGTTTTGAGTGTTTCGCGATCAATTCCGACAGTACGTAGCTCGCTTGAAGGACAGATTTCAACCGTAATTTTAACTTATTTAACTTTTCGTTTCTGACCATGCCTGTATGCTTGTCAAATATAGTTTTATGAATATCATAGTGACGTTTTATATTATATAATTTTGGGACACCGACTGTACTATTACAAATCAAACAAATAATTTTTTCTTTCAATTCACAGCAAATAAACTCTAATTCCCACTTTTCTTGAAAGATACGATGCTCATCTACAAGTTTCCTCTTAGTTCCACTTGGTTGTGAAAGAGACATGTTAAAAACTGTATCCGAAATAAATTTTAATAAGTACTGTTAAGTGTTGTAACAATAAGTGAGCAACTCAACTCGAAACTCTATCGCAATTGACTCATAACTGACTAAAAACTGAACGACTGAACTCAATCGAACACGGCTTATATACGGATGGTGATTTCTCCAGTTCTTTCCAGAATGTTCAGATAGCGTCATCTGTGTTTTTGCGCGATAGAATTTCATGGAACAAGCCAGATAACGTTTGGCTTTACGTTTTAGGTTGAGTATGTGTAGTTCATCCTCCTAAACATAGATGGCACTATGTACAATTGAATTGGTCATTTTGAAAAGGGGTCACATCTACTTTTTTAAATTTTACAGGAGAGATAAAAAACTTTCTATCTGTGATACTAGTTGAAAACAATCTGTGGTAAGGTATTGTTTGCCTCAAAACATGAACTTTTAAGAGAACGATTCAATAAAAACATGTTTTTTTTTTCTAAAAGTGGTTATAAACTGCCATTTTTGAAAAAAGAGATGACCCGTTTTCAAAATGACAAAGTATATAAAATCAAAATAGCATATAAATAATATTGTTTTTATTAGGCAAAAAAGTGGTGGAGAATACATTTTAGTACAAACACAAAACATTTTTCAAATTTCCTCCGTTTCCTCGCAGATAGTGTCATAAAATGCCTTGTATTCATCTGGAATATATTGCTGAAGCTTCTTTATATCCTCAATTTTCTTTACATTTATCGGAACTTTTCCTTGATAGGCGTTATCGTTTCCTTGATCACGGCTGACTTTTTTCAGCGGAAATTAACTTAGCATTTTTTAAATATTTAAACGCTTATATGTCAAAAACTAATGCACGAAATGTATTAAAAGTATATATATATATATTTGAAATCAAAAAAAGAAGATCTTTAAGAATTCGTGATAATATACAGGGTGTTCCTTTTAAAAAAACTATCAACCTGTCAAAATTTGACAATTCCGAAAATATTTTCGCATTTACGTTATCAAATTCTGACGATTCATAAAAAAACCCTGCAACTTTTGTATTTACGAAATTTCGATATCTATTCAAATAAACTCTCTAGGTAGGTGTTAAAATATACGGGAAAACCCTGTATAATGCATTGTTAATGTCAACTGAACCAACCGGTCAATCGCTTGAATTCGATACTAATCAATGATGTTCAAGCTCTTCTTTCGGTCCCATTATTAGGGGCATGACTGGCACAATATACTAAATTTGGGACATTTCAACTTACCGGCATGGCTCTCCAGTTTTTCGTGGACCTATAAGTTTGCCCGCATAATTACGGTGTTCTTTTCCAGTAACTTTTGCGTTTTTAATCGAAATTTGCTTATAACTGTTCGTATTTTTAACACCTTTCTTCCGTTTGGTAAAAGGAGATGTCTCACTGCTTTCACTACTAGACGACATTTTGACATGCGATACGTAAACCGCCTCTAAACAAACACGTCTGAACAATTACGCCTACTGGATAGATTGCATCATCCGCGAAATAATAAAACGTTGGCGGTGGGGGACAAACCACGATTCATTTTGAGAAGAGGTTATCTCCAGAAGATGACCCGTTTTCGAAATGAACTGATTTTTGTGTGGCGTGTATAGGCGGTAAGAATTGAAAGATGACCCGTTTTCATCGGGAATTGATGCATCTAGGTATACTGAATGTTAATTCGCCAAAAAATGAAAATGTCAAAAAAGTGGATGTGACCCCTTTTCAAAATGACCGATTCAATTGTTCATTTTATTATACCAATCGTTGTTGCAGGGGCGCGCGCTTTCAAAAACGGTTTTCAACTTGTTCGCGGGCCGCATTATCTGGCTGTTTTCAAACTGATTTGGGCCGCAGAAAAATGCTCACTGGGCCGCCTGTTTGACATGCCTAGCAACATTATTAATAAAAAACAAATTACCTAATTTGCTTTAAATTTTGCTCAAAAATAAAGTGTTACAAAGAAACCAACCCGTAATATTTTTATACGAATCCATGACAGCAAAACAAAATAGCAGTCTTAAAAAATATTTAAAAAATGAGTTTGAAAGAACTCTTTATTAGATTAATTTAAAATTTTGTGCAAGGAGATAAACTGGAAAAATTGTGGTACGAATTCAAGACAGCCAAACAAAAAGACGGCTTAAAAAAATCAACGTAAATACTTTTAAAAGCCATTGACAGAATAAGCTTCCTAAAATCTCATTTATTAAAAAAATATTGTAAGAAGCATAAGTCAATTGTTTCTCCCATAAGTGTAGAATTTCAAAAAGTAAGAAAATTGTTTCTAAATCGTAATTGACAAAGGAATTGCCTTAAATATCACATTTAGTTGAATAGATATTTTTTAGGTACCCCTTAAGGACTGAATTTTTAAAAATTTAGATAATTATTTTTAGAAGCTATTAATGAAGAAATCATTCACGTTTTGTTGAATAGGTATATAACGTAAAATACATAATTTTGCTATTTTTTACCCTATTAGGAATGGAATTTGGAAAAATCAAGAAACTGGGTTTTCGATTATTATTTTTGTAAGCCATTGACCGAAGAATTTTCCTAAAATCCCATTTAATTGTATATTGTAAAAAAGTAAAAATATAATTTACCCCCTTAGGGGTAAGTTTGAAAAAAATCTCTTTTTATTTCCTGCCTATATCACAAATAAATTGTCCATGTCAACCATGAACTTTTTATTTCTAACGATTTCAGAAACAAAGAAAAGAAAAGAGTTTTTTTACATACTATATAAGTATGTAAGCATAAATAGATCATTCATTAAATATTTTTTAATTTTGATTCTATGAGAATAACAACCCAAACCCGTTTTTGGAGTCAAAAATTAACAAAATGTCTAATAAATAAACTTACTATTAAAAACTAAACCACTTCAAGAATTTATAGTTAATTAAATTATTAAATTGATTTCAACATAATACTTCGATGTTTGTGCAAAATTTGAGACAAATTGGATAAGTAATTTTTTAATAATATTTTTTTTAACATTTCACTAGGCCTTCATTTTGTTCCGCCATATTCGATTTTTACCAAAATATTATCAGGTCATCCCCATATGACCTTTAATTTATGCTGCGAACTGACAGACAGGCAGATTGTTTCGTCATCTTTGATTGGACCAAAATTTTGCCGGTTGATTCCAACATAATGAAAATATGTAAAAACCTTTATTTGGCCGCCATTTTGTCGACCATCTTGAATTAGTATCACAATTTTATTAGTTGATCCTTATACCACAATTAGTTATGGCACAATCCATTAGGCAGTTCTTTCAGGCTGAGTTTTTAAATGTTTTATTAATTTTTTTTATACTTTAGTATACTTTTCCCGCCATCTTTGTGTAGATGTTTGCGTAAAATTTGAGATAAATTGGGTAAGTAGTTTTTAATAACGTGAAGATCTGAGAAAATCTCGGAGGTTGATTTTTTCACGAATAAAATACTCCCCTTTTACGAGAGAAGCAAAAAGTAGATAGAATAGAATTGATAACATCCTCCGTTTTTGAAGTCGGTTAAAAACAGGGACGCAGCATCTTCTTTGTTCCATTGTTAACTGTGAAGTCTTCAATTCGCCACGAGCCTCTCCCGATTCAAGACCGATTCATTCGCTAAGTGTATTTTTAGACACCTGAATGAGAATACCTTTTGATGGTGGTCGCGATTAGTCGTCGTTCAGCAATACGTTTTTTTCTTCAGTTGTTACGTATTTATGGAAACAACGGTACCAGCATCTCGATGCTGTTAAGATTAGAAAGCCCGCGTCCATTGATATAGCTACGGAGGTCGTACCAACTGGATTTGTCGTTTTTTTTTTTCAATCGGTTTTTATAGGCTTTAAGTTCAATTGCAATTTATACTTTTCTGATGGATTGATGAATTTACGGTTCTCCGGCATGGATGCAGATGCATGGGGTCATAAATACACAGTAATCGGCGAAACGTGAAAATCAAACGCCAAACAATTATCTTTAGTCTCCAAATGTATTATGATAAAACAATATATAATTAATTTCACGAAAGATGGTTTGATTGAACGACTGTAATAAAACTACCTGGGTCGATACGATTGTGTAGGCAATTGACTTTTATGTATTTAATATAGATGAGGTTCTAACGGAAACAGTATATATATATACAGTATGCCCACGGATGGACTTTACAAGAGGACAAATGGACTAAAAATTGAAAGACTAAAAAAAAATCACTCTTAATAAAAGTTTTTACTTGCCATGGTAACATTTTGGTAAAAATCCAATATGGCGAAACAAAATGGTGGCCCAGTGAAATGTTAAAAAAAATTATTATTGAAAAACTACTTATCCAATTTATCTCAAATTTTGCAAAAACATAAAGTATTGTGTTGAAATCAAGTGATAAAATTTTGGTACGAATCCAAAATTCGGCCTGAAAAAACTGCTTAATGGTTTGATTTCAAATCGTGTGCCATAACAAATTGCGGTATAGAAATCAGCTAGTAAAATAGTAGTACTAATTCAAGATGGCCGAACAAAATGGAGGCCAAATAAAATGTTTGTAATCATGAAAAAATCACTCTCTCAGGGCACACATCTTTACGTTGGGTGTATTATTTGGGGTTAGGATCCAGTAAAAAAACAAATGTTTTTTTAAATTGTCGACGTTTCGCAACCTTATTGTTGCATCCTCAGGACACATATATATTTTATATCCTGCATGATACTCATATTATCAGTCTTTACCTATTCCGTTGGTTTGCACATATTTCCCAGATATTGAATTTCTAAATGGTTTTCGTTAACGATTTTCTAGTTGCTATGTTAGAGAGGTGTATTATTTGGGGTTAGGAAATATCTGCGAATCAATGGAGTAGGTAAAGACTAATATGGGTTTCAAGCAGGATATAAAATCTATGTGTCCCGAGGATGCAACAGTAAATTGACGAAACGTCGGCAATTTAAAATATGGTGTTTCGTTCTTTTACTGGATCCTATCCTCAACTAATACACCACTCTGACATAACAACAAGAGGATCGTTAATGAAAACCATTCAGAAACTTAATATCTAGGATACCTGCGGACCAACTGAGGAGGTAAAGACTGATAATATGAGTTTCAATTTAAGATGGCGAAACAAAATGACGGCCAAATAAATTTTTTAAAAAATCAACGTAAAAAAATCTTGTTCAATTGATTTTAAATTTTGCAGAAAAATTAAATGTGAATATAGGACAATTATTGAGTTTATTTTAAATTATGCCCAAAAGTCATGTTTGGCATAGGCAGAAAGGAAATGGTAAACATATTGGTAGGAATCCAATACGATGGAACAAAATGGCGCCCAATAAAAATGAAGAGAGAGTACCACATATACAGGGTGACAATTTAAAAACTTGAAATGACCATATCTTAGAAAGGAAAAACTTAATCAAAAACGCTCAAAGCACTTACTATAAAATGAAGAGGGAACAAATAAAAGCCTATTATTCGACCCTTATCTGTAACCTCTTGGGTAGGGTGAGATACACCCCTAAAATCGTAAACAGAAAGGGGGGTCGAGTGATACATCATCTTAAAGCTCTTGAAAAATGCTTTTAGCAACTTTTCGTGAAATTCTTCTGTATTTATTAAAGGAAACAATAAATAAAAACACAGTTTTGAACATTTTTATTTTTATTTAAGTAAATGTTCAAAATGATTGGTACCGATATCCTGGCATGTTTCTTAAGAATTTGAACATTTTAAGCCTGGTATTTTATTTGTTTATGAATATTCGCATTTTATTATCACAATATTTACTTTAAAAGTAACTTGTACTATTAGTATTGATATTTTAACAGTTAACTTTTGGTTCAGTTTAAACGAAAAGCAGCACTTATCTTAAATAATGGTGTCCAACACAGCTGAAAGTGTAGAAATGATTTTCATTTATGGTTCTCAGGATCAATGTTTCTTGAGGACAGCCCAAAGATTTAATAAAAGGCATCCAGGTCAAATTGTAAGTCCGGAGTATCTTCGCCAACTAGTAGCCAAATTTGAAGAAACTGGCTCTGTCGCGAATAAAAAGAGAAATCAACCGAGACTAGTTGACGAAGCAGCGTAAATTGAAGTTCTGGGGCAGTTTCAATTAATTCAACTTTATCAACTCGTCAAGCGGCTGTAGCAACTTATTTCGTGAAACAATAAGAAAGGTACTTAAATGTCATAAGTTTCATCCCTATAAACTGCGCATACTGCAAGAACTTGGTGACTGACGACCCGGATAGAAGAATCCTGTTTTGTGAAATAATGACAGATAGAATTACTGCAGAACCTCGACTAGTTAAAAATATTTGTTTCAGTGATGAATGTACCTTTTATTTGAATGGACTTGTTAATAAGCAAAACTGTCATTACTGGAATGACGAGAACCCACACGTATTTAGAGAAGGGCATACCCAGTATTACCAGAAAATTAATGTTTGGGCTGGAATATTGGGGGACGTAATTATCGTCCCAATATTTATAGAAGGGAATTTAAATGGCGACATGTATGCTGAAATGCTACAGAGGTCTATTGAACCACTAATAGTGCGGGAATTAGAAAATCAGAGGGACATACAAGGAAATTTGGCATTAGAAGAACGCTTACTACATTTTCAACAGGATGGAGCACCTCCTCATTATGTAGTTTCCGTCAGGCAATGGTTGGATGATAATTATCCCAACCAGTGGATTGGAAGAAGAGGTCCTGTTGAATGGCCACCTAGATCCCCGGACCTAACACCTCTTGACTTCTTTTTGTGGGGTCACCTTAATTCTGTGGTGTTTAAAACGCAACCTTAGTCAATAGAGCAACTCAAGGACAGGATAGTTCAGGAATGCCGTGCTATATCCAGAGAAACATTTGCAAATGTACGCGAAGAATTTGAACAAAGGCTTTATTATTGTCTTCAAAACAACGGGAACCATTTTGATCATTTAATTAAATAATTATAAAAAATTTCACAATTGTGTTTTAATTTATTGTTTCCTTTAATAAACACAGAAGAATTTCAGGAAAAACAGCTTTCTATGGTACCATTGGAAAACATTTTTCAAGAGCTTTAAGATGATGTATCACTCGACCCCCCTTTCTGTTTAGGATTTTAGGAGTGTATCTCACTCTGCCCAAGGGGTTACAGATAAGGGTCGAATAATACGTTTTTATTTGTTCTCTCTTCATTTTATAGAAAGTTTTTTGAGCGTTTTTTGATTAAGTTTTTCCTTCCTAAGATATGGCCATTTCAAGTTTTTAAATTGTCACCCTGTATACAGTGACTATGTACTGAACTAACTAGGATCACACTTCATTCTTCCCAATAAAAGTAATAGTTCATATCGAGGGAAGTTCCGGGTAAAGGAATTTACCGACTTGAAATGAATGAATTTGAAAATTTACTATTAAACTTTCTCTAAAAAATGTGTTTTTAACTGGATGGTTGTCCAGCACATTATGATCGTGAAGTAACAGAATAGCTTAAACGCAAATTAGGTATAAGACGAATTGGAAAAAGATGGCTCAATTTTGTGGCCAGGAGTATTGACTTAACAGCAGCCGACATGTGTATGGGGCAATTTAAACAAATTGTTTATGCTGCTCAAAATAATATTGACGTGCTAAAAGGCAGAATTACCCAGGTTATCCATTCAATATCTCAGGATGAAATCAGAAATTCCTTCAGATATTAGGAAGCAGTTAGAAAATTTGTTGAATATGGCGGTGGTTTTTAAATTTTGATCGTACTGATTAGTTTAATTCTTTTTTGCTTAATTAAATGTCTGTATCATTTAAAAGTTACACTTGAACAAGTAGTATTTTGAATTACTATTATTTAATTATTAAACAATTTAATTATTTCATGAAATAAAGACATTGACAAGTATATTGTTATGCTTGAGAATATTTGGGGCTTTAAAACTACTCTTAATTTTAAATTTGGTAACGAAATCTTGTATTTCTGCTTGGGGTTTAATTCAAAATATATTTAGTATTTGTACTTTTCATATGAGAGAAAATTATAAACGAGATACGCTTTTTACGCAAAACAACATTTTTGTATTTTTATGTCTCCTGCAAAAAAAAACAAATAAAAACTTTTACCAAGAGTGACTTGTGGTCTTGTATTTTTTATGAGCCCTGCATAAAAAATTTTGTTCCGCGATAATCGCTTTACATAAAAAATTTACTAGTTTATCTCTTCATCACACTTGGTTTTCGAGGGTTTAAAATAATTTTTTAAACATATCGTGAGGCCGATTGGATATCTAGCAAAATGTTACCACTCCAACGAGTTTTTGGGCTATACCCCGTACAGACAGAATGACACTCCGCCAGAAATAGCAGTAGAAGTTTTTCGCAAAGATCTGCAAAATCTCGAGGGGTGATTTTGCATGATCGGAATACATATATAATTTGCTTTAGTGCGCAAGCTTAAAATTTTTTTTCTTGACTGGTTTAAAAAATAAGGGGGATTTAATTAAAGAGTCGCATTGCATATTAAATAAAAATAAAATAAGAAGAAGATTCTTTTTAATATTTTACTAACTACCACATTTTTTTCTTCCAGATTACCAACAGCAAAAATGCCGTCCGCTTTCTCCTAAATTCTGCACCCCTCGACAACCCCATGCTTTCCTACATGCTTCCGGTGGAGGAGAAACCTCCACCGGGACCAAAAGGTCACCTCCAACTGTCCCTGGCCCATCAGAACCACAACGGTCATCACGTTGTGGGTACGAACGGCACCGCCGGCAATCCGATCTTGGTGAACGGAAGGGGCGCGGCTGCAAGTGCGGCTACGCCAATCAGTAAAGAGACGAGCGTGAGTAGTTTCGTGAGTGACACCACGGCCACGGCGAGTCACAGTTCCATGACTCCCACCAGCACGAGCACGGATAAAGGGGGGAAACCCAAGTTGAGCATAAATGGCAAGCACCAACCGCTTAAAAGGTATGTCATAAACGAATAGTTTAATTAGGTGCAGTTTGGATGAAGTCTTGACATATAATTCTGATCCATTTTGTACTCACTCCATCAGTCTGAAACTTATTATAAACGGGGGTGTTTCCTAAGGAAGGACATTAAATTTAAAAGCATATTCCTAAGCTAAAGCTACGTCTTATAAATAAGTGGTCTAAAGTGTTTCGTTTTCATAATACAGGGCGATGAAAAAAACAAAAAATAAAAAATTTTATTATTTTCATTATTATTTATATTATTTACCTACAAGGTAAAACCTACTTAATTGAAATTTCGCACACGCAAATAGATGTTCAAAGACCATAAAATGATTAAAAATACCAGTGGATTTTTTGAAATTAGAAAGCATTGGCAATTAAAATTACTAAAGATATACAAAAAATTTCTTCTATTCAAACAAACGTACGAAATTGTGTCAGTCCTATAATAATAATATTTATTTATTTAGCATAAAAGCTACAAACAAAAACAGTAATTTAATTAAAATAACATAATAAAAAAGAGACTAAATTAGCTAGGACGATAATACATGGGCTCTCATTAATTTTCTACAACTATTTACGTTATCACAGTATTTTATTTCACCAGGTACTAAATTAAAATTGTGTAGACCTTTATAAAAACGAGAATTAAGCATTTGACTAGAGTTGCATTTTCCAGACAATATAAAATCATTACAGTTTCTTGTATGGTAACTATGAACATTTTAAAAAATCTTCACTTTATCACAGATATATTTTGACAACATTTAATTTTTAAGTTTGTACAAAAAGATATAAATATTGAACATGAGTTTCTGTTTAACAGATAAAAGATTAACGATACTAAGCATTGTTGCATCTGGTGCATATTTTGAACAAGTTGTAACTGTTGGATCTTAAAAGCTGGCAAATTATAGAGAAGTGTTGAATAAAATTTAAGGTGGAGTGCTGCGATACTGTTATACATCAACAGTTTAGTGTTCAGAGACAAATTTTAGCCCACTCTAGAGATAGAACTTGCTTTTTTGAAAACTTCCATGTGATGTAATCAGCATGCGCTTGAAAGTTAAGATTACTGTCTAGAAGAACAGCTAAATATTTAATTTTTTTATCATGTTCAATCTTAGTATTGTTTATACAAATATTTAAGTTTTCTGTGTTAATAGTTATTTATAGTATAAGGGATGTAAGTAACATTTACCAGTCGAAAAAAGTTCGAGACTAGTTAATGTATTTACATCCCATATAGTATATAACATTTTCCCCCTCCCTGTATTGTATATTTACAAGAAAATACTGGATATATTTTTGGATTTTCATTATTATTATATTCGATAGCATTCTTATTAAATTATGAAGGCAGCCGTGATCCGTTGCCAGAGCAACATAAGCAGTTTTTATTTTATCAACAACGGCAAGTTGACAATTCATAGCGAAAAGTTTGAAGATGTCGAATTGTTTGATTTTTTGTGGACAAAATGGATGTTTCAGACATAGAAGAATCAGCGAATATGGCTTGTTTATCTCTACTACCGGAAAAGTCGAAAAAAAGGTATGAAGCAGCATATAAATCCTTTAAGAATTGGTGCCAAAGTAAGACGGCTTCTGCAGCCTCAGAAACCTTGTTTTTGGCGTATTTCCACGAAAAAAGTGCTATATTGAAGTCCCCATCAAGCTTATGGTGTGAGTATTCTATGTTGAAGTCCACCCTTTTTATAGAGGAAAATATAGATATTTCTAAGTATCCAAAACTTCGAGCATTTTTGAAAAGAAAAAATGATAAAGCTACTTATAATAATTTTAGATTATTATTTCCCTAGGGATGTAAGTTGACTTACATCCTGTCTTTAAGGGCAACCAATACCTTATTGAGTAACTTTCACTTACGTCTATCAAAACAGTGCCAAAATAGGTTGCTTACAACTCAGGGAGGGGGAAGACTTAACTTATTTTTGCATAACCATTTGAACAAATTATCTAAATTTTCGTTAACAATTCGCTGCATTTCTAATATGTCACTTCCACTCAAATAGATCATGATGTCATCAGCAAACAATTCAATTTTGCATTCCCTTACAACATCAACCATGTCACAAATATACAATAAAAACAACAGAGAGCCCAACACTGTTCCTTGTGGAACACCACGCTGAACTTCCAAAAGATCAGAAACACAATTTTTAATTTTAACCCTTTGGTACCGGTTTGTCAAATATGATTCAAACTATTTTAAAACTGTTTGGCTAATGCCAACATTATTTTGTTTTTTAATAAAACTGTTCTGTCAACAGTTTCGAACGTTCTTTTAAAATCCAAAAATACAGTCAAAACAAAGTTTTCCTTATGAATTTCTCCCAAAAAAGTATCACAAACACCATCACAACAGATTCACACGAATGACGCTCACGAAAGCCTGACTGGTTAACCACTAAAATATTGTTCTTATTACAATGTGCCTGTAGCTGTCTTTTAACAGCAAGTTCAAGTACTTTTTTATACACTTCAACCGTATTTATTGGTCTAAATTAATTTATTAAAGTTGTATTTCGTACTTTGGGAACAGGAATCACAGCTGATTTCTTTCAAGCATCTGGAAACTCACTATTTGAAAGTGATGTGTTTATAACATTTAATAATCTATCTCCAATCACACAACATACATCACATAATACCTTCTTAGAAATTCCATTTTCGCTACCACTTACATTTTTTTTTTCATTTCTTTTAATTTTTTCATTCTTTCTATGAATGTTTAAAATTTGAGAAAACATCAATATTAAGATTAGCAAAGAAAATTTTAACCGATAGGGCAATATTTAGGGAACTTATAGTTTCTTGTATACTATTTATATAATACTTATTAAATTTCTGAGCATTAGTGAATTCATCTAATATTTTTTTACCTTGACAATTTATTTCATCGGGCAATGAAATATTTTTACCAGGAAGTAAAACTTTATACAAACTTTCGTATCCCTTTATGTTTCCTCCACATTTCATCATTATTCTCTGTTACTACTCTCACATATAAAACATCTCTATACTGCATATTCCATACGCCATCACATTAGTAATTTTGTATTGAATCTACATTATAGTTTTTCATAAGTCTATGGTGAATAATTACATCCTTTTCCTCTACATTTTTTCTGGGTGAATAGACAATATATAATGATCACTTGTTTTTGGAGTTAAGTGTACATAAAATGAAAGATTTTTGTTTTCCGTTATGATGTAATCAATTAATGTTTTACTTCTATCTGTGATGCGCGTCGGGGAATCAACACATCTTCCAATATTACGTTAACACCCCCAAACTGTTAAGATAGTTGTTAAAAAACTCGATAAATCTAGCATTTTCAGTTTGAGGTGGATGATACAAAACAGTGAAATGATACCTAACTGTAGACAAAGCAAAAGACTCTTAAGTTTTAGTAAACACATATCAAATGCACAATGTGTTTTCGTCCTGTGAGCACTCGTCAGTGTACCGATCGTAAGAGAAAAGCACTTTGAATAGAAAATAATTGATTTCAAAATTTTAGAATTTGTTTGTTTGACATGTAACCTAAAAACCAAAATAAAAATGATAGTTTGCAGTTATCTATAATATGGTTTGAAATGTTTTCAGATTAGTGGTTTCGGTCAGAACGAAAAATAAAATTTGTTTATTATTTTTTGGCTTTATTGCAACTCAGTAAAATTATCTAACTTTAAAATGATTCAAACAAGAATTTAATAAAATTATATATCCCAACATTAGAAGCAGTCCAGTCCGCCCATGGAATGTTTCAATACCTAATATAAAGAATATTATTTAAACAAAAATTAGAGATTGTGTCATTTTCCTTAAGTTTCAATAGACACATAGCAGTAGTACCAGTATTTTCATCCTGTTATTAGACTAGTACTCATGTAATTTTCTTAAATATTTGTCTCAATCAATTTAAAATAAAATACTTTTATTGAGTTGCGAAAGAGTTAAAAAATAAATCTGTTTATCAAAACGTGTTTATTCACCAAAATAAATTACCTTCCTTAGTGGTAATATGTTTTCCCACAATTTCCTAAGAAAATACATTTAACAACAAAGTAGTGTGTGTGTTAGGGAAACAACGCACAGCATTGTATAGTATCTGTTTGTTAATAACAACCTTTTAAAAATAGCTTATTCTGTTACTCTATTTTAAGATTGTACATTAATTGTATTAATGCTCGCAGAAATAACATTACTGTTACAATAATTTTTATACACTATATTTATACATATTTATACACTGTCGACGTGACGAGAATGTATTATGTCCTTGTCAGTCTTCAAAATGTCTGTATTCGACGTGGTGGCAAAAACGTACTTTCTGCACATTTTTGCTTTTCGATCGTCATATATCGAAAACGATTTCAGATACACTTTTGAATTTTGATACATTTTTAAGGCGCGGTACCAAACCTGTCTTGGTATCATCTTTGGTTTTCCGTCTATTAATAAAAAAAGAAAAAATTATTTCGTCGAAAAAATTGAAATATTAATTTGCAGAAGAAAAAAGGTCCCTTAACTTTTTAAAATTTTTAAACCTTTTAGTCGAAATGCCCCCTGGTGGCCAAACACTATACAATTTCGATAAAAACTAAAAAGATTCTGAAAGAGCAGAGATGAGAGAATAAATCCCTATAGGGCAATACCTTTGAAAAAGTATAAGCAAAATACATTTATAGCTGTTTCTTTAAAAAAAAAATCCAAATTCTTTTCTGATTTTTTTTGCTGTAGATCGCTAAAAATTAGGTTTATTCAAATTTTTATAAGATAAAATTAATTGAGAAGTTAAAAGGTACAAAAGTACGTTTCAAGTTTGCAGCTTTAGAAAAAAATACTACTTGCGCGCAAAGCATTGAATGTTTTTACCGTTTGATACATTTCTATCTGTACTAACAATAAAATTTGTTATAAATCTGCCGTACCTCTTGAATTCAATCTATTTGTCAAATTTGACAGCGCGTTCCTAGATTTTTATAAGCAGCTTGTCAAAACCGAAAACTCAGTTAAATATCCTAAACAGCAGTTAAGTTTTGTGCAACCGGCTGCTATTTATTTCGGCGACGTACCTAAATTCTCAAAAATCTGGCTAAAAAAAGTTATATATTTGGACAGATTGCATCAAAGTTGCCTCGATTTTCAATCAAATTCGGCATATTTACGTAAAATCTATTTATTCTTAGGTCCTCAAAATCGATTTTTTTTTGGGTATTTTTGAGAATAGTATAGTAAAATTTAGATTTTTTTATATATTTATATTCGATAGCCACAGTTTGGGGTGCAATACTCTCCCCAATTGTATAAAATACCTTTAAGAAAATTTTCTGTCATTCTCAATATATGAGTAATGTCGATATTTATTTGATAAAAGTGCAACTTGATTACCTTTGTTGGATGAGTTGGAATACCGAAATGCTTGCGTGTCTTTGGATACAGGATAAATACATTTTTCTGTAACTTTTGAACTGTTAAAAAATTTTAAATACCGTTTTCACAGTTCAATGCCAATTTTAGAAGCGTAATTAATAAAAAAATTTCGACACCCGTCAAAAAAAAACTTCTTAACTACTTAAAATGGTTAAATACAATTCCATGTAACTTTTATTGATGCAATTCATTAAATATTTTTTAATATATGTAAAAGCTCTTTTTCCCGTAACTTATAAACTGCTTAAATTTTTTAAATACGGGTTTTACAGTTCTATGTAACTTTTAGTAAGGTAATATATGTAAAACATTTTTGATAGCTATAAAAAAATTGTCTTTTTCCTGTAACTTCTAAAACTTTAAATACGATTTTCACAATTCACTTTAACTTTTGGTGGCGTAATTCATAATAAACTATTTAGACACCTGTCAAAAACAGAAATTATTTTTCCCCGTGACTTTTGAACTGGTTCAAGTTTTTAAATACGATTTTTACATTTTAAATAACTTTTTGTGGCGTAATTTATTAAAAAAAAGATAATTTCACAGCTGTCAAAAAAACTGTCTTTTTCCTAAAACTTCTAAACTATTTAAAGAATTTTAAATACGATTTAAAAGCCCCATGCAACTTTTAGTGACGCAATACATTTTAGAAAAATATTTTGGCAGCTATCAAAAAGGGTCTAGTCTTCCTAATTTTTGAATAGCTAATTTTTTTTAAATAATATTTTTACAGTTAGATGTAACTTATATAAAATGGGATAATAGGTCGAGAGGGATATTTAAATCATAGATTTTAGGTTATGGTCTAGATATAGCTTGTTAATAATGAAATTTCCGCTCCAACGTGTGAGGCCTTGAACGTGTTGCAAAGTAGGATGGGTCAGGTAAAACAAAACGGCAAACAATGCGAGATCGGCTGGTACGTTATTTAATCATTTACGTTTTTAAAAGATGCCACAGACATTGTTGTTCTTTTCAGTCTAGCCCAGGAGTGCTCAAACTTGAACTGCTGGGGATCTACCTCAATATTTTTAGACTACTTACGATCGACTCTGAGAGGCAGCAAGTATGTGTGATGCAGGGTTGTCGTACATACACGATACATATACCCTACCTACCTACCTAGGTAGGGTGTACCGTAGCATATATAGATATTAGCTTTCCGCACAATATACATTATTTTAGTCAAGGTGTGGGTTAGGCTTAGTTAGGTTCTTCTCTACAATATCAATGAAAAAACTCATAGTTATTCAAAATTGCGAGTTTATTGGTTGTTACAAAACAAAAAAGTTACATATGGTGTTAAACTTAACTAAGGAGTGACTTTGGATGTTGAAGCGTGGCACTGCATGTCCTCAGCATACTTTTCATTCGATGGTACGTAACCACTGAGTGCTAATCCCAAGCATGATGACATATGATCGTCAGTTAGTCTATTGCGATATTTTGACTTAATTATCTTCATTTCAGAAAATGCAGACTCGCACAAGTAAGTTGACCCAAACATTGCTGTCAGTTGAAGGGCTATTTGCCTTAGATTCGGATATTTATCTTCAGATATAAAACACCACAAATTTGTATCAGATGCTGTAGCTTTGAGATGTATATCTGATATAATCTGCACCAACTCATTTTCAACAGAACATGAGTTCATATTAAACTGACTTGCAATTTCAGTACCTAATTCCTCAATGTTTTTACATGAAAAAGGATAACTCATAAATGATGCTACGTTTGCCATTTTACTACAATCATAAAAACGCATTTCGAATTGTCCCAAAATATTTGATAATTCAGCCTCATACGTATCATAATTCAACTGAGGAATCCTTGCTTTCAAAGACGGAAAATGTTTCAGATCCTTTCTTTTCAGTTGATCTATCATAAGTTGCAATTTACTTTTGAATGCGTTTACTGCGCTAATCATCTCAATAACAGTGTTTCCTTTATCTTGAAGCTCCAAGTTAATGGTGTTTAAGTGCATTGTGATGTCAGTCAAAAATGCCAAATCAGTCAGCCATTTTTCGTTTTTCAACATCTGAGTGTCATCACCGCTTTCGTCTAGAAAAGCTGTTATTTCGGGCAATAATTCTTGAAACCTTTCTAGGAATTTTCCGCGACTCACACACCTGACGTCCGTGTGAAGAACTAAATCAGTGTGTTCAGCTGACTCCCTATCTTCCAGCTGCAACTTAAAGAGCCGCCGTTGCAAGCTACGTGCACGGATGGAATTCACAATTTTTGTTGCAATGCCCATAATTTCCTCCGTGTTTAAAACTTTTGAACATAAAACTTATTGATGTATAATGCAATGGATTGAAAAAAATGAAGGGAAATCTTCATTAGCTCGACACAATGCCACAAAACCGTTTTTGTTTCCAGTCGTTGCTGGTGCTCCATCGGTTGTAATGCACACTAATTTATATATTGGTAGCTTGTAGTTTTTTACAGAATTGAAGAAAACGTCATATATATCTTCGCCACGGGTCTTCCCCTTCAAAGGAATGATTGTCAAAAATTCTTCCTTAGCCAACATGTCATTGAATACCATCCGAATAAAAATACACAGTTGGCTAGTGTCTCTCATATCGGTGGATTCGTCGAACTGTAAAGAAAAGTATGTACATTCCATGATATCATTTTTTAGTTTATCTGCCATGTCCTGAGTCATGACTTCAATACACCTTGTGACAGTCGGACAAGATAACTGAAGTTCTCTAATAGCAGACATGATTTCTGTTATATTTTTAAAATCTCCAAATAAAGTCTCACCCGCTTCAATAAATACTTCCTTCACAACCGATCCATCTTCGAATGGTTTCTTGTGTTTCGCCAATATATGAGATATTTTAAATGACGCGATCGTAGCAACTTTTGATTGTTTGGCTGGTCTTGTGAACATGGTTTGTTCTTTTTTTAAACAAGATATCAAATCACGTACTTTTCGTTTTCTTAATTCACTCTCAAAACTATGAAAATCCTTTTCGGAGTTTTTATGAACCGTTTTATGATGCCTCTCTAAGTTACCACGCTTAGGTATTGCAACTGACGCACGACAAATAAGACAAATGCTCTTATCCTTCGGCGTGAACGAAAGTCTCGAAATGCCCGAAATTTCTAGAAAAGCGGCAAGAATAAAAAACGCGGCTTTTCTTTGACAAGTACCGCGCGTTCCTTTGATAAAGCCGCCTTTTGCCGCTAGCAGAGTGTTATTTTATTACGTAATAAATTTTTGTAGTTTAATTAAGTACCTACTTATTAAAAAAAAAATTCTTCTCGAGATCTACTCAAAACACACTCGAGATCGACCGTTTGAGCACCCCTGGTCTAGCCTATGGCTGTTTGATGAGCTCTAAAAAGAGCGAAATTGCGATCGTCGTTTGAGTGAAATGGACCATTGCGTCTGCGGTATTGCAGGACATGTTCCAGACAGGGATCATGTTATCCTTGTTCAGACGTTAACGTAACGTGAAACAAAAATATATTAACATTATTTCTCTCAACGAAAGTCAGGAATCAACAATGTAATTCAATTCTTTGTGTCCAGATTTATAGCTGTGTTACTTACGTTTCTTGTGTTTGGTTTATGACAAGCCATTGTTTATAAAGGAAAAAAGCCAACTCGTTTCACCTTGTGCGTAGTTGCGACCCAGAGAAAAACTACGTCTCATTTCTAAGCAAAAATAAATTTGTTAAATATCGGTTAATGTATGATGCGACAATTTTTAATGCAAATTGACCTTGGTCCCCAGATTTAACATTTGCCTGCCTGCCTAATCAACCTTCTAGGAACGAAATTAACTCTATTGTTTAATATACCGGGAAATATTATAATATTTATAATAAACCGCTTTGGAATATTAATGACCGCGTACATTCAATACGGTATTTAGTAAAGGTTGTTTAACTACAATCTATTTTAATCTAATTTCCGATCGATTCATTAGTCGCACCGCACCGTGGATGATTGAAAATTAAGTAATGTTTGTTTGTTCACTGTATTTTAGTCAGGTTGATTGGATTAGGGGGTAACAAAATCTACATGTTAAATTTATTTATTATGAAAAAAAAATCGTTAAATTCGCCTAAATACAGATAACACAGTTTATCTACGATCGTGAGATAAAAAGCCAATACCGCACTGACTTTAGTTAGATAATATGAGATATTACCGCACTAGTGCAATTATTTAAATTAATACTAGATGTACTCGATGAACTTGACTTAATTTGCGATAAACTTGCATTAAATATTTCAGTTTTTGGATACTAGTTGCTTAATTTTCCTTATTTTTGAGTATACTCAAAGCACTAAAGCAGTCATCTTCAGAAGCCTCAATGTATCCTTCTGCAACTGTATTTGATCGCCATCCCCCGTGCGTCTTTAGGGTCAAAATATCCACTCCGGTGTTGGCTAATAGTGGTGTAGAAACCTTTTAAAGCAGTGGCCGGTATATTGTTCTGGATCGGATAATTTTAAAAACAAAGCATTAGTTTTAGGCATACCTCCAAAAGTGTTTATTCCCACTGGCTGTTATTAATAAATAAAATAAACAAAATAAGTAAAAAAAATAAATATATTTTATATTAACAAATTTTTATATACATTTACCGTTCTTATAGCACACAAAGAAACAAACCTGATCAACGTGTTTAGGGCGTAACGTGATGTAATTTCGGACAATTTCCACCGTATTTATACCTTCAATGCCTCCTGATGTTACAAAAACTCTCGAGCTATTTTTGTCTTCGTGAATGGTATAGTAAGTTTGTCAGCTCTCCCCTTCCTATCTTCAATTTTGTGGGTTTATATCCTTCCGACTTCCTTTTAAAAAACGCAATTAAATGCAGGTATTTATTAATATCATTTTTTCTAATAGACATCACCCTCCGCAACACTGAATAGTATGCCCAAACAGATGGTGGTTTTTGAATTTTGGATAGATCATTAAAAGAGGCCAACAATGCCTTCTCTGGAGATAGTTTTTATGTTCTTTTCTTCACAACGTTTCTTGTACCGGGAGCAGGCCAACTCATATTTTTCCCGTCATTTTTCGGGGAGAAGGCTGGAAGATCTGAATCGCTCATGTTGTAAATGTATGAAATTCGTTCCGAACTTTATGACAAATTACAAATTGTTTGATATCATTGTTTTCTAATAAACGCTTGGTTACTTGATTGTTATGGTATAGTAAGTACAGGCTAATAGAGGTAATTTGTAATTATATTACAGCTCGGATAATATTTTAAACGATCATAGATACAAGTTTGTACAGGGTGTCCGGATTTGGTTGCAAAAGCAGGGTATCTCGCTTATTTTTAAAGATAGAACCTTGCGGTTTCACGAACCTGAGCTAACTTTTTGTGAAACTCATGAAGCCGTAAACAAAATTTTCATAGCCTTCTTCGTTTATGAGATACAGGACGAAATAGAAAATTTTGCACTTTGGGACCCCCCTCGTATCTCGGTTATCCTTTAACTTAACGCAAAGGGAAAAATTGCTGCTGATGCAGTTTTTTACGCTGGATCCAGTGGCGTAGTCATATTTTTCATTTGAGTTGTTATTTTTTAGATATGACCCAAAGTTGTGTTTTTTTAATGGGACACCCTGTATATTTGTCCAGAAATTGATTTGTCCTTTTAAAAGCTTCTCAAAAATATATAATAGTATGGGTCTATTTTAATAAACAACAACAAAAATCCTAATTTTTATAATTATCATCCCAAATTTTGCAGTAGGCCATGCAAAACAATGCTGCCTTTTATTTAAAGTGGTTAACAATATCTACATCCTAACAATAAATCAAAATAAATATGTAATTAAATCTATTTATCAAAATATGTAACACAAGAACAAAACAGTAATAAATTATTATAAATAAATAAATAATAAATAAATAAATGCTTTATTGTCAAAAAAATTTTACAATTTTGTGGACAAAGCTGTTGTAAAAAAAAATAGTTTACAAACATCAAAATTAGCAAACAAAAACACATCATAAATATTATAGAAAAATAATATTTAAATCAAGAATTTAGAATATTAATATAATAGAATCCTAAAAGAAGTACATTAGAAATGTACTTTGTCAGTCGTACTATGTTATAAACATTTTCATAAATATAATGCAAAAAAAATAAAAAAGCAAAGTAAAAAATAAAAAATAAAAAAGTACGAAACAATTAAAAAAATACATATACAAAATTCGGTAAAAATGGTTGGTAATGGCAACTATCACACTAGGGGTTCATAAGGATAAATTTATGTGTTGTAAAACTCGTTCACGGTGTAGAAGGCGCTTTCCAGTAAGAATGATTTCAAAGCCTTGCCAAATGAAGTCAGAGATATTATGGATTTGATGTTAAATGGCAGGTGATTATGCATTTTTTTTTGCATTGTAGATTACTGATCTTTTAATTAACTCTGAGTGTGGGGTTGGAAGATAGAGATCGTGCTCAGTGTTTCTGAGAGGGTAGTTGTGAGAAGGTCTCTCTAATAGAGCAGGTGCATGCTTACGAATTAAGCAAACCGATTCCAAAATGAATAAGCAAGAAAGGGTTAGTATTTTATATCTTTTAAAGAAATCTCGGCAGTGAGTTCTACTGTTAAGTCTCAGTAGGTAACGAACAGCTCTTTTTTGTAGTATAAAAATTCGATCAAATTGAGTCGCACAACATGTACCCCAGAATGGAATAGCATATCTGAGATGCGACTCAACAGAGTTTACGACATCAATAGTGGTGCCATTAAGGTCAAAAGGTTGCAGCGTGTTTTTATAAGACAAGACTTTCGTTTTAGAGATGTTCAAACATAGGAGATTAGAATCGCACCAGGATTTAATGGTGATTAGGTCATTAGATACAATCCTATGTAGGTCCGTGACATCTGGGTGGCTCCACGTAAAGCTGGTATCGTCCGCAAAGAGACATATTTTTCCACTAATGTTTAAATTAGCCATGTCGTTTATGAACAGAAGAAACAAGATAGGGCCTAGTACCGAGCCTTGAGGCACTCCATATTCCATTGGCCTACAAGAAGACATCCTGTTGTCAACTTTCACAACTTGATTTCTGTTGCTAAGATATGACTTAAACCAATCGAGAGGAGCCCCTCTAAATCCATAGTACTGCAGCTTGTTAGTTAATATATTATGATTCACACAATCGAAAGCTTTGGAAAAATCACAGAAAATTGTTGCCGTAGCGTGATGGTTGTTTAGGCTGGAGTAAACTCTATTAAGAAGGGAAAACATGGCATCGCTTGTGCATTTGTTACTTAAAAATCCAAATTGATGTTTTGTAAGTATTTCATATCTAGACAGAAATGATAAAAGCCTTTTTTTAACCAGTCTTTCGATGATCTTAGATAGCGTAGGGAGAAGTGCAATTGGGCGATAGTTCGAAGCTTCTTCTGAAACACCTCCTTTGTGAAGAGGTATGGTTATTGCAGTTTTAAGGCAGCTTGGAAAAGTACCATTTTGGAAAGACATATTTATCAAAGCAGTCAGATGCTGTAGAGTGCACTCCGGCAGACTTGAATACATTTTTAAAGTAAGCCCATCAATTCCCGAGGAAGATTTATTTTTGATATCATTAATTGTACTGCGAAGTTCTGATAAAACTACTGGTGAAAAGAAGAAACTGTGCAGGTTTACCCTATGATTAGAGAGATATGAAATTGGGTCATTAGATTGAGATACGGATTTAGTCAAATCTTTGGCTACATTTACAAAATAATTGTTTAGGTCCTCAGGAGAGGTAAGGATAGTGTTGGATAAAGGAGTTTTGTTTCTTAAATCATTTACGATAGACCAGGTTTCTTTAGCTACATTTTTGGCGTTAGAAAGTCTATTATTGTAATAAATATCTTTGGCGGCTTTAATAGTCTTATGATAAATTTTTCTGTATGATTTTACATAATTATGAAAAAAGACACTGTCCGAAAATTTCTTTAAATGAGATAGTGACCGCATGTTCTTAGAAGATATACGTAAACCTTTAGTGGACCAGGGTTTACTTCTTTTATTTTTGATAGGCCTAAGAGGAAAAGATTCAGAAGCTATATTAGTTAGAGTTTTTATAAAACGAGAAAATTCAGTGTCGACATCATAAGTGTGAGAGTCCCAGTCAGTTATTTGACATAGGTGTTTGAAATTAATGAAATTTCTAACCGAAAAAATACGGCCTACTTGTCTAGAGGAATTTTTGGCTTTGGATGTAATTGAAAATTTTGTGAAAATTGCTTCATGATCGGAGAAACCTGGACTTAAGACATTACATTCGACGGAGCTAGGATCGAAAGAAGACACAACGTAATCTATAGTACTGGCACTTGTCTTAGTAATTCTGGTTGGTGAGTTGACGTGCATGGCAATTCCTAATGACTCAAAGATGGACTGAAGACATTCCTGAGCAGCACACACACTGGAAAAGTCAATATTGAAATCGCCACATAAGATTAATTTGCTTTTTACAGGAAGGGACTCGAGCAAACTTAGAAGGTTATGGCAGAATAATTGCACATCAGCATCAGGTGTTCTATAAATACAAATAATATAAAGGTCATAAGTATTGTGATAAACGATAGAAAATTCAAATACTTTTTCAGATAATAAATGATTATACTTTGATATTTCGGAAAAATCGTTGTTTAAAGACATTATCATGGTGCCTCCATAAGTTAAATTAGTTCTATTAAATCTGGCAGTTGTGGTATAGTTTTTAATAAAAACAGGTTGATTGATATTTAGCCAGTACTCAGTGATGGCAATGACTTCTGGAAAATTTAGCTCTTCTAACAAAAGATATAATTCGTCTGTTTTATGTCTTAAGGACTGAATATTAAGAAAAAAAAAGATTAAAATTACTACTGGTCAATTTTCTAGAGGGTGCTAGATCCTCTTTTCGCGTCATATTGACTAAAAATTTTTACTTTTTGATGGTGAACCACTAGAATAATATTTACCAGTACTTTCACGAATTTTTTGGAGCCGTAAAATTTTTTCCGAGGAGTAGAAAGATCTATACGCTGCAAGGTCTGAGTCCACTTCAGATGAACCAATCCCATAGGCATCGTGGAAGCGATAATACAACTTGCGCAGGGAGTCCTTGTCACTGGGAAGGCCTTCTGAAGCTAGCAATAATTTAATGCTAGTACTTGTATGCCCCTCAAAACACACACTAGATGGCTGGTCGTGTAGATAAGCAAGAAATAGCCTTAAGGTCTTTAGTAAGGAAGGATCCCTTAATCTGGCTAATATATAGCGACCATTTGCTTTATCCGAATCTTGGGACAGCCGCACTCTTGGTGGAGTCATTGGATCAAACTGCAAAAAATCATCTTTCCTTGCAGTTTTCTCCATGCTTAATTTAGAACCCTCCAGTGCCAATGACCTACAAGCTGCTATGGCCTCCCTGTCAGAGCCAATCATGACTGACTTATCCTCCTCAGGCACAAATGTCACTGGTGATTCCAATAATTGAGGCTTTGGTGGAGACAGCCCCCGGCTCTTTGGGATAACTATATTGACATCTTGATGACTAGAAGATGAGACATTATGGGCTGTGGAAGTGGGCGGCGTTTGGATAAGGGTTGGTGAAACTGAATCATTGGTAGGATCAATTATGGTACCAGGTGGCGACAGACTAGCGTTCTTAAGCTGAATTAAGTGATCTTTATTTTGCACCCCAATTTTAAAATCGGAGCGCAAAGTGTCTGCATTCTTAAGCATAGGGAAAACGCACAAAATTCGTGGTTCCTAATTTTTCTTTGATGTAGTGTACAAGCTGATTTGATTTATACGTGGACGGAATTAAGGATACCACTACATAATGCCATTTCTCTATAATGGGTGTTTTGTTGGGCTGGAAGGAAACAGCTTTTTTTGGAGACCTATTGACAGGCATTTGGACATCTGTTGTATCGGTTTGGGTTGATATTGCGGTGGTGTATATCTTCTTTATTGATTGTTGTTTAGGCTTATCAGTAAGCTTCTCCAGGGTAAGTGCCATTTGTTTTACACTATGCCTCAGCTCAGCCATCTCTTTAGTCAACTGCTCCTTCGATGAATCATGCACCTGGACTTTGACAGATTCATTTTGAGATTCCATTAAAATAGATGATAGATTGAAAGTATCCTGCCTAATTTCTTTAATGGATTTAAATAAGGATTCTTGTATACTGTCAGATATTCCAGAATGGAGGCTGTGAATATCCTCAATTTTTTCTAGCAGTATCTTCCATTTGGAGTCATGATTGAGTAAGATGTCGTAAATTTCGCCAATGATCGGAAGGATGTCGTTGTTTTTCTTTAAGCAGGAACCCAGGGCTTCGAGATATTCTGAAGAGATTTGAGTCTTTTGGAGATCTGATATTTTATCATGCAAATATTTCAGAGTTGGAGAGTCGCAAACAGTGCAAAAAAATCTTATGTTGTTGAATTTTTGTTTGTAGAGCACTTTTGTCGTGGATTTATCCAGTCCTGTACAGACCATACAAAAATCTCTTCGGCACTCCCCACTACAGCGAATTCTGTAGCAGTCTTTTTCCGAAACGATTTTTTGGCAAGAATCGCACTTAAATTCAGCCATTTTATAAATAAATAAAAAATTAAAATTTTCAAAGGAACAAAAAAAGTGAAAATTAAAAAAAAAGATGTAGATAAATTTTATGTAAATATTATGTAAATATTTCCAGTTGATAAATCAAAATCTTTAAATGTCACGCATTATGTAACAAGCCTTTCAGCAAAAATCAACTGTCGTATAAGAATTACAGTAACTAAGGAAATCAAAAGAACTGTTCAAACTGATTTCCATTTTGTTCTATGCATGCTTTGCACAATTTCGTTTTAGGGAAATAAGCAAAATAACGGGATGATTTTGTAAATAGCGAAAATTTTCTCTTATTGCATTTCCTAAATCTTGTACATTATTTCTATATAGCGATTGGCTGTTAAATTTCCCTCAAATATATAAAATTTTATATGTGTTCCTAATATGAAGCAGGACACATTTAGACCAAACCTGCCCTGCTGTCTTCTGGGAAATATTTAGTGTTGATTTTCCTGGGACCAGAATCTACTATTGTGCCTATTGAGTATATCAGAATTACTGAAATGTGCTTCGTCTGACCATATAACCTTCCTTTCAAAATTTCTAACCATATCGCATCTTTCTCGAAACCAATTGCAGAAGACTACCCGACGCTCTGCATCCCCTGGCTGTAAGTGCTGCACGAGCCTAAATTTGTATGGGTGGTATTTGTGCTTTTTTAGAATTTCTTGAACTCTAGTTTTTGGAATCCCTATGCTCTTTTCACTGGCCCTACAAGAGTTTGTAGGGTAAGCTTCTACATTAGCCAAAACCGTAATTTCCTCAGCCTCCCGATTTTCTTTATTATATGTTTTCGTACGAGGTTTGATAAATGATCCGTGATTAAGTAAATTCATTTTTAACCGATAAAAAGTGGATATATTAGGTTGCCTCCTTTCTGGATATTTAAATAAAAATTAAGCAATAGTATTTCAACATACCTAAATATTAACTCTTTACCTGTTAAAATACATCTCAGAAGCCGCTTCAACATTTTCATTACTTAATATAAAACAAGCTAACATATCGTACTTTTCATAATGTTCGAAAGTTTGGTTTTCTCCCATAATAATACACAATAAATAAATACAAAAAACTAGCGCTATATTTTATATACGCGTAAAAAATTGGGAAATGTCATTTGCTTCCAAGAAAACAAAAGAAAACGGCATGGTTTTACATGGCCTACTGCAAAATTTGGGATGATAATTGTTGTTTATTAAAATAGACCCATACTATTATATATTTTTGAGAAGCTTTTAAAAGGATAAATCAATTTCTGGACAAATATACAGGGTGTCCCATTTAAAAAAATACAACTTTGGGTCATATCTAAAAAAATAACAACTCAAATGAAAAATTTGACTACGCCACTGGATCCAGCGTAAAAAACTGCATAAGCAGCAATTTTTCCCTTTGCGTTAAGTTAAAGGATAACCGAGATACGAGGGGGGTCCCAAAATGCAAAATTTTCTATTTCGCCCTGTATCTCATAAACGAAGAAGGCTATGAAAATTTTGTTTACGGCTTCATGAGTTCCACAAAAAATTAGCTCAGGTTCGTGAAAACCGCAAGGTTCTATCTTTAAAAATAAGCAAGATACCCTGCTTTTGCAACCAAATCCGGAAACCCTGTACTATACAACTTTTATCCTACTTGTGACGTAAATGTCTATTAAGTATACATAAGTTTTAGGTTTTACCTGTACGAATGACTTTTTAAAAAAAATACTCAAAATTTGAAAAATACGGACTTTAATTAACTGGTACGACAGTTAGTGGCTTAAAAGACGCCTTAACATGTTTACAGAAAGTATTTATATGTGAATAATTGTATGTCAGCGGTTTTCATCTTCCGTGGGAACATCTCATCGTTACAGTTTTCCATCATAAGGTGTTGTGTTGGCTGTTCCCATAACTCCTCCGCCCTTAGTGTAGAATTCTGGGGTTGGCTACAGAATTCGGGGATACATGGCTGGGGATTTCTTCTAATTTCATTTCTTCATTTTCTTCTTTCTTGAAGTTTCTCGTTTTCCTTCTATAAAACTTGATTGCAAAAAATGGTATTAGTAAAATTAAAATAATGTAAATTAGTATTGTCCAGCCATTAATAGTTTTAAAATGAATTGGAGTGTTTTCGATGGAGTTGATTTCTTGTTTTTCAACTTCTAAAGCACTTTTAATAACACTTATGTCTTTTAGATCTACATCGTCTAGTTTCAATGGTTTTAAGTCTGTCGCGGATTTATATACCGGGTGTGTAAAATTAATTTTTGGAAGCAAAATATTTTTGTAATTGTTTTTGGAATTTTTGAAGTTTCGAATAAGTATGTCTTTTATACGCACTTCACAATTATATTTTTGTTCTAATACGTAACTTCCTTGTAAGGGTATATTTTCACTATTTTCATCGCATTTTGACTTGGCTACTGTGTATTCGAACCAATCGACAATTGGATAGGTTTTTTGAGAATTTCAGAAGTTGCGTTTCGCATGGGGAATCTTCTGTGGTTTTTATGGGATTTGTATTTTGGCAGATAAATTCTTCAGGAATGATTTCTTTACATTTTTTATTGAAAAAGATATGGTTTTGCTCATTAATTATTAAATATTGAGAATTCGGTATTATTGTTTTAAAAGAGTTATTTTGTGGAATCGGTAAAGGGTATAGGTGAAAATAATTATAATTATTTTTTTCAACAATTGGAATTTCGATTATAAATATTATTTGATTCTTTTTGCTGTAACTTTTTATTTCCATTATTTTTTCAAAAAGTAAGATGTTCTCTAATTTTGTTTCGAATGGTAGTTTATTATTTGTTAAGTGTTTAGAGATTAATTCTACTTCTCTTAGAAGCTCGTTGGGCTCAATTATAGAGTTATGAAAAATATTTAGTTTGGAAAAAGTTATTGCGATTTGTATTTTTTCTAATATTTCGTATATTATTTGAAATTCGGTAATTATTTGGGAAATTATCATTTCGGTGTAAAAGTAAAAATAGGTTCCTATATTTTCGACTTCCATGGTATGTAATAATTCTTCAATTCGGTTTATTCGATTTTTGAGAATTATTTGATTTTTTGTTAAGTTTTGGATATCATTTTGGAAGGTTTGGATTGATTTTTCTAGAAGTGAAATTTAGTTTTTTACAAGTGTTTTTATTTTTATTTGATTACTAGATAGAGTTTCTATAGCTTTATCATATTTTTGAGCGTCTTCTTGGTCTAGGTTTCCGGTTATTGATTTTATTATTGATCCTAATCCGTCTATAAGACCTCGTTTTTGTCTATTTTTAAATAAAGGATTAATTTGGGTAATTTGACTTATTATTTTATTTTCGTAAGATAATGCCAAGTTGTAGATATTATAGAAATTATTTTTATAGCTATTAGAAATATTAGTTTCATTTTCAAATGCGTTTTTTATACGTACGTATTGAGACTGAAGTGCATTAAATTGACTTATTATGTTGGATATATCAAATATTTGAATAAATGACCATATATTTTCTTGGTTTTGGGCATTGCCAAGTTTGTGTGGGAATAGTCCCGGATTGTCTTTCATGTTCTCGAATGCTACGTATCCTGGGTTGCTGAAGGTCCCGGTGAAGAGTCTGAAACAATACGAGAAGGTTTCTTAAGTTCCTTTATGTGTATTGTTTCTTTTTTGTTAGGGTTATTACTTTGTGTAATTTCAACGCGGTTCCTTTCTAATATTTTGGTAATTTTATATGGTCCTAAAAATGTATTACTTTTCTTACTTCTATTTTGGGGGTTTTGTTTAAATACAGTTTGTCCTAAGGTAAAGTCTTTATTTTCGTTACCATCGGAATTATGTTTTGAAATTATTTTCTGTTTTTGGGCTTCCAAATTATTTTGGACATTTTGGTAAACATGTTTTAATTTATTTTTATGGTTTTCAGCGTAATCTGAGAAAAACTCTTTTTGGTTAAATATTTCATTCGCGTCTCGTGAACTTGTATGTCCATGAGTTAGTTCGAATGGCGTATAGTTTGTTGTACTATGTATTGAATTGTTATAGGCAATTATTGCATAATCCATTAAATTGTCATTGTCATTTGGATAACTTTCTTTTAGTAACCTTAAATGTTCGATAATTGTTGAGTGAAAGCGTTCTACAATGCTATTAGAATCGTGGTGTTGTGGGGTGGTAAAATGAATTTTTATTTTGTGTAGATTTAATATTTCTTTCACTGTGTCATTGTTAAATTCGGTTCCATTGTCTATAATTAGTTTTTCAGGTATGCCACAATAGGAAAAATATTTTATTAAGGCATATATACTAATTGCATTTTTTCCAGGTATTAGTATTGCTTGTGCGAACTTGGAGAAAGAGTCGACTAGGGTTAAATAGAGTTTTTTGTCGTAAAAGAAAACATCTATATGTACGACTTGAAAGGGTTTCGAAGGCGTTTCTGTGAGCATTAGTGGTGAATAGGGCTTTTCCCTGGAGTATTTTGCTCTTTGACAAATGTCGCATGAGTTTATGTACTGTGAAATAGTTGTTTTCATGTTTATCCAGTAATAATTGCGTTTGAGGTATTCTAGGGTTTCTAAGATTCCGCGGTGGTTTACTTTTCCTTCATGATGATTTTTTATTAGAATAAGTTGTTCTTCTTTGTCAGTTATGGTGTTAACCATTTTGGTACAGCGTATTAATTTTGGTCCTTTCTCGGAAAAATGATTAAGATATATTTCATTAAATTTTATATATAGTTCGGGTCTATGAAAATATATACAATATGTTTTTTCGGACATTGTATAGTCTCGTAAAAATTGTAAAATTAATTGTTCATTGTTGGTGTTTGGAATTTTTACAGTAATTATTTTATGATGTTCATAATTTTCTTGTTTTACGTCTAATTTGGGATATACATGCGGAAAAATTAAAATTTGGCTTACTTTATTATTTATGATTTCGTCTAAAATTCTAATTCCTCTATTAGTTGTTTCGTTGAAAGTAGAGTGTTGTGTTTGTAAATCAGAATTATTTTCATGTTGTTTTTTCGGCGGTTTAACTTGTATATCAGACAAGATTTGTATTTTTTTTTGGACTTTTATTTATTTCTATACTAGTTGAAGGTTGGTTTTGAATAGGAGGGTTTGATTCTAGGGTACTAAAACTTTCGGCAATAGTACGCAGATATTCTAGACTTTCGAATTGATCCTGTTCAAAATTGCCAGGATTATTAATCATTGATTGGTTTTCTATGGCATTGATTTGGATTCTAGATAGGGCATCGGCATTAGTATTTAATTTGCATTTTTTGTAAATTATGTCATAATCAAATTCTTCTAGTTTTAGTCGCCATCTTACTAATTTACTTTTTGGTTCTCGTAGTTTGAATAGCCAAACAAGGGGTCGATGATCTGTGTATATGGTAAATTTCCGGCCAAATAAGTATGGTCTGAAATATTTACATGCCCATACGATTGCGAGTAATTCTTTTTCGATAGTGCTATATCGAGTTTCGCTTTCGTTAAGGGTTCTTGAGGCGAATGCAATGGGTTTGTCAGAACCTATAGTTCCTTGTGATAGAACAGCGCCTAGGGCTATGTTTGATGCATCGGTTGTTAGAATAAATTGTTTCGAGAAATCGGGATATTGTAATATGGGTGCATTAATTAATAGATTTTTACATGTATTAAATGATTCAATGAAATCTTGATCGTGAATTATTTTAGAACCTTTTTTTAGGCAACGGGTTAAGGGTTTAGTTATTTTGGCGAAGTCCTTCAAAAATTTCCTGTAGTAGCCTACCAGTCCTAAGAAGCTTTCTTTAGGGGTTTTTGGAAGGGGAAAATTTTTGATTGCAATGATCTTGTCAGGATTTGGTTTTACTCCTTCGCGGGTAATGACATGCCTTAAATAGTTTACTTCTTTTCGTAAAAATTCGGATTTGTCAAGTTGTATTTTAAAGTTTGCTTGTCTTAATCGAGTAAATACGTTTTTTAGTCTTTGAATATGTTCTTGTAGTGACGTACTGAATATTACAATGTCGTCAAGATAAACGAGACATTCTTCGTTTTGAATTCCTCTTAAAATATTATCCATCACTCTTTGAAAGGTTGATGGCGCGTTTTTTAAGCCAAAGGGCATGCGTTTAAATTCGTAATGCCCGTTTTCTGTAGAGAATGCGGTCTTTTGAATGTCTTCGGGACTCATTTCGATTTGATGAAATCCATTGGCTAAGTCAAGGGTTGAAAAATACTGACTTTTGCCAAGTTTATCGAGAATATCGGCAATATTGGGAATTGGATATTTGTCATTAATTGAGCGTTCGTTGAGCTTACGATAATCGATTACAAGCCTCCACTTGCGTTTTCCGGAAGCGTCAATTTTTTTGGGCACGATCCAAATTGGACTTGACCATGGGGAAACAGAGTCTTGTATAATACCTTGGTCTAACATTTTTTGTATTTGTGTTCTGACTTCATTTTTATGTATTTCTGGGTACCTATATGTTTTTGTAAAAATTGGTGAGTCGTCAGTCAATCTAATCTTATGTTGGATTTGATTTGTAAAGGTTAAAGGTATTTGATCGCAATAGAATATATCACGGAACTGAAAACATAAATCTCTAATAGCTTTACGTTCTTCTAGCTTGCAGTGTTCTAATCGCAAATTTTTTAAGTTAGATTTCAATAAATTGTCTTGAGATTGATTGATTTCGATGTCATTATCGACTTCCATTTTTTCTATAAAATTTAGTTCGTTACAATTTAAAAGTTCGGTATCTAGGGGTTCGAAAATATTTATCTTAATATCTTCGTTGCGTCCATTTGTTATTGTAGTAAAAGCAAAATAATCTTCTATATTGGTAATAGCTTGTGGGGATTCGATTTGATCGCTAAATTTAATATAGTCAATAAGGCATAAACCTTTTTCGTATTTTACGGGTAATTTAACAATTTTTTTTGTTCTTGCTGGAATTTCTATGAAATAATTTTTTAGTGTGTAATCATTTTCTTTTTTTGATTCGTCCTCGCGTTCATAAATTATTGGTATCTTAACATTTGGTGTTATAATTTGTCTTTTATTGACGTCTACGACGGCTTTTAACTGGTCTAATAAATCTACTCCTATTAATCCATCATATTTTTTACTAAAATCAAAAATATAAAATTTGTGTTTTTCATTTACGTTAAATAATTTAAAAACTGGAATAAAAATTACTTGATTATGATTTGATATCATGTGAGCTGTTTGAATTTGAAAGTTTTCATTAAAAATATAATTTTTATAAAATTTTTGAACAATTTCTGGAGACATTAAACTTTTGGTACTCCCTGTATCTATTAAAAAGTTTGCATTTAATTCAGGAACATATATGTGAGGCAGATTAGCTTTCGTCATATTAGTGTTTATTAAGGTATCGAGTTTGCTCGGCTCTCCGTAATAAAATTTGCATCTTTACTGTTATCAGTTTCTCGTGAAATACAGGATGTTCCTTAATGACATGCTAATATTTAAGGGGGTGATTCTTGGACCCATTTTAAGAAAAAATCTTCATGTGAACTGATGTCCTAAACGTCTTAACTTTTGAGATACAAGGTGCTAAAGTTTTCAGAAAAAAAATTATTTTTTTTAATAACTGTGATACTACTGTAGATATCTTTATGAAATTTGGTACACGTGTTCTATGCATCAAGATGCATTTTCTAATGTACAAGCAATTTTATTCTTTTTACCAGTGGCGTCCGTACGCGTTTTGCTTAGAATATTTTTGGAGAAAAAAATGGTACGCCACTGCTTTATCTTAAAATAAAAATTATTTTTGGAATTCTCATTCATTTCTGAGCAAATTCGATCTCTTGATTTTCTTTCGGCCGACGCATAGTTTTCGCTTAAAAAAATAAAAATCGTTTTACTTCAGGGTCAAATCGTTAAAAATCTGATGTGGTGACTGTTGTGTGGAAAGCGGTTTTTTTCTTTTTTCGTGCTATTCACTTCATTTAATAATAAATATTAATTAATTTAGAAATAAGTAATTGATTTACTTTACTTTAGGATTGATTACTTTAGGAAACAATTTTTAAAAAACTTTCATGTGCCAATAAATTACAGCGGGGATTTCAGCTTGCAGAAAACAAAGTTTACAGAAACGGCTTAATTTTATTAATTATTAACAATACTAACATTAATTATAAAAATTGTTGGAAGTGGCCACCTTCACTTAATATGCATGCTTCCGCCCGTCTACGCATGGAATTGCGCACTCGTTCAAATATTCCCGGCGTATTCCGTATAGTTTCACACGAGGCAACTATTCGCTCTCTTAAATCTTCTACAGTGTTAATGGGAGTTTTGTACACTAGAGTTTTAAGGTGCCCCCATAAAAAGAAATCCAAACTATTGAGATCGGGGGATCTTGCTGGCCATTGCTGAGGTCTTCCGCGACGTATCCAACGATCAGGATAAACTGTATCTAAATGATTTCGGACAATTACGCTGAAATGAGCCGGTGCTCCATCGTGCATGTACCATATGCGATGCCTTAACGCAACTAGTACATCTTCAAGCAACCCAGGTAGTTCTTCGAGAAAATGCAAATAAGACCGTCCATCAAGACGTCCTGGTAGGAAAAATGGGCCTATGAGATGATTACTAATAATTCCTGCCCAAACATTAAGCGAAAATTGTTCTTGAAAATGGGTTTCGGTTATGGCATGCGGGTTTTCTACCGCCCACACATGATTGTTATGGAAATTTTGAATAGCATTCCTAGAAAAAGTTGCTTCGTCTGTGAACAAAATTTGTGACTCAAACTGCGGATTTAGTGTAATACTCTGAAGATACCACTGAGAGAAGTTCACACGCTGTGGGAAATCCCTAAGGAGTAATGCCTGTACTCTTAGAATATGATATGGATATAACAAAAAGTCAACTAAAATACGCCAAACAATTTGGTGACAAATATTCAAAGCTCTAGCGATCTTCCTCGTACTCGTCTCAGGATGTTCGTCGATTTCTTGCAGCACCTTCAACTTCAGGTGTTCTGACAGTTCGAGGTCTGCCTTCCGAAGTACCTTTATTGAAACTACCTGTTTCGCTAAGTCGGCGATGAATATTCGAAAAGGTTCGGCTATCTGGCAAGGCACGATTAGGATATCTTTCCTGATAAATGCGTCTGGCTTCTGTTGCATTACCATCTGCGAGGCCATATGCGTAATGCATTGCCGCCATTTCCGCATTCGTATAATTTACCATATTTAATGATATTATTCGAAAAAACGGCGAAAATAACTTCAATAACTTCAATGAAACACTAAAAACCAAAGAGATGACACACTGAGATGGTTTTGAACACCAACAGCTTACTTTAAGTCATTTGACATCGACGTTTGTAAAAACGTAATTTATTCCAGGACTACTAGATTTATGGGTTTAAAAATTATTATTAGTTGGTATTGAGATATTATGAAGCAATTTTAACTCAATTATTTAATCAAGAACGGACCATCAGACGAGAAAACTTTTTCGTTTATGAACACATTCGATGTCATAATTTTCTTTCACCCGATAAATAAGCGATTTCCACACAACAGTCACCCTATCAGATTTTTAACGATTTGACCCTGAAGTAAAACGATTTTTATTTTTTTAAGCGAAAACTATGCGTCGGCCGAAAGAAAATCAAGAGATCGAATTTGCTCAGAAATGAATGAGAATTCCAAAAATAATTTTTATTTTAAGATAAAGCAGTGGCGTACCATTTTTTTCTCCAAAAATATTCTAAGCAAAACGCGTACGGACGCCACTGGTAAAAAGAATAAAATTGCTTGTACATTAGAAAATGCATCTTGATGCATAGAACACGTGTACCAAATTTCATAAAGATATCTATAGTAGTATCACAGTTATTAAAAAAAATAATTTTTTTTCTGAAAACTTTAGCACCCTGTATCTCAAAAGTTAAGACGTTTAGGACATCAGTTCATATGAAGATTTTTTCTTAAAATGGGTCCAAGAATCACCCCCTTAAATATTAGCATGTCATTAAGGAACACCCTGTATAATCTAAGTTATTAATATTAGATTGCACGTGTGTATCGTTCGGTGGGTTTTCTGCGTTTGAATAACAATTCATATTCGCATTGGAATAATTATAATACTGAGGTTCATGGTCATAATATCCGTCGTAATGAGAATTATGATAGGGTAGGTCAGGTTGATTTTCGTATATATAATTTTCGTTGTTAATAAAGTTTTGGTCGAAATATTGATTTTCAATTTCGTTATTTGGATAATAAAAATTTGGGTCAAAATATTGATTTTCATGATTTTCATTATTTTGTACATCTTGCAGATGTAGTTCAGTTACAGTAAATTTGGGTTTTTGTCTAGTGTTGGTTGATGATGTGTCCATTGATTCATCAAGCCTTTGATTTCGGGATTGGTTTTGGTTCCTATTGTAATTAAATTGTGGTTGATTATTTATCGGTTGGTTTCTAATTATTTGGCTAGGTCTTTGCATAAAATATGGATGTTTTTGTGTTGGGAAATTATTTGGTCTAAATTGAAACGGTGTTTGATTTTGTATTATAGGTCTTGGTTGAAAATTAGGGTATTGTGGTCTGAAAAAATTATTATTAAATAGCGGTGGTCTTAAATAATTAAAGTTTGGTTGTGTGGGATTTGGTATCGAGTTTGTATTTCGATTATTTTGGTAATTAATAGGTTTTGAAAAATTTATATTTGCATTTATAGGCGTTACTCTTTGATTTGGGCGAAAATTTTGTGTATTTAATGAATGACTACGATTCTGACTGTAAAGAAAATTTTCTTCTTCTATTACTAGAGACATTGCTTTTTCTAAACTATCTGGGTTTCTTAATCTAACATTATTTTGTAGTTGGCCTGTTAAGCTTCTTATAAATGTTTTTAAAGCTCATAGTTTTGTACTCTAACTCTTTTTTCGTTTGGAGTCATAATTATTGAATTTATTTTTGAAAAAATTAAAGAGCGTGCGTCTTGGCATCTCATACTGAAATTATATGGTGTTTCATTTTTTTGAGGTGTTAATGTTATTAAATCTTGTACTAAACAATCCAAATTTCTTTGATCACCAAAACTTAATTCTAATGCAATTTTTATGTCTTGCCACGTATTTAATTCGTGAATCCTAGAACCTATTAGACTTAATGCTCGACCTGATAATTTACCAATGATGGCTCGTACTATAAAATTGTTATGTGCGTTATCGCCTTCTTTATAAAAATTGTTTATTAAGCTAGAACAATTATTTATAAAAATTGAAAGTGTATGTGGGTTACCATCATACGTAGGAATTGTATCTATATATAAACGTAATAGTTGGTAGTTTACGCCTGCGGCATTTTGTGGTTGTTCCATTCTGTTATTTCTTAAATTAGTATTATTAATATTTGTGAGTCTAAACAAATTTATGATATCTTCAAGTTCTTGTTCAGAATCAGACATTAAAATTAGGGATAATTAAAATTAAAATAGATTTTTGTGAAAAAGCGAAAATTTGAAAAATGTATTTAAAATTCACTTTTTTACGAAAATACGCAAATATGAGCAATATATACACGTGAGCAAAAATTGTATGCGAAAATATATACAAAATGGTTTTGACTTACATTAGGAATATTATTATTTTCATTCCTGAAGCACTTATTTTCTAGGGTGATGATGATTTTCTTCTTAGCGTACGAGGGTTGAAACGATGCTTGTTTTTCTGTCTTGAATTTTCTTACAGCTAGGGTTTTCTTCTTAAAGCTAGGGTGCCAATAGGAGGTTGGGCGATGTTTGTCCCTTGATCCCTGGTCTTCCTATCCTAAGTTTTGCCAATAGGACGTTGAGCGATGTGTGTCTGTTTTGGATTTGTATAAAGTTATTAAGATCCCTGGACTTGTTTTTATTTTCCAAATTTGGTTATTTCTTGAGTCACTCGCGTTTTCGGATGTCCAAATTAACCGTCGATACGGACACTATTCGCGATTTTTGTCGAAACGCTTTGGACAATCCTACCGACTGCGCCAGTTTTAGGTTTTACCTGTACGAATGACTTTTTAAAAAAAATACTCAAAATTTGAAAAATACGGACTTTAATTAACTGGTACGACAGTTAGTGGCTTAAAAAGACGCCTTAACATGTTTACAGAAAGTATTTATATGTGAATAATTGTATGTCAGCGGTTTCCATCTTCCGTGGGAACATCTCATCGTTACAGTTTTCCATCATAAGGTGCTGTGTTGGCTGTTCCCATAACTCATATAAATATTTAATAATAACTTTATACAAATCCAAAACTGTAATTTCAGTTTTTTGAAAATATTACTAGACAAAAACTGCTCGGCACAGCTAATGGGACAAGAGAATGTTTAGGTAAAAGTTAAATTTGAATATTTTTAACAAAAGAAGAGATTTTAAGATGCAGTTTTCAGCTTTGTCTTGAAATTTAGTGTTTTATTGTTATGACGATTGTGATGAGGTGTTATTTTAACGTTGAAAGTACAAAAAACACAATTTAACAATGAGTTGTATACATTTTTTTTATCTCTATTTAAGGTTCACTAAAAGGTTAATAATATCCTCTAAATAATGATAATATTAATAATTTTGAATGCTTTTTTTTATCACAAAAAGTGGATAATCTCTAGAGCAGTCTTGTTATAATTGTAACCTAATAATGTGATTGATCATCAGTGTCAGCACTCTAGAGTTTAAAAAAGTTGTTCGTTAAACAAAAAGCCAAAAAAAAAGATTTTTGTTTGTCAATCTAAACACAACAAATAATCTGAACACATTTAAAAAAAAGTTGTTCGTATTAAAGTACTCAAAAATTGTGGAATTTTCGCATGGCTGTTTAGCCGCCATTTTGAAAACAAAAGTTAACTTGTGATATATGGTTAAAAAGCTAAAAGCGAATAAGACAGTCCAAAAAATACACAAGGTCCTGTTTAAAATAAAAAAGTATGGATTGCTTTTTCATAAAAAAATTTCTTTTTATGGAGTTGGAGTAAGATGTCTCAAATTTCATATTGATATTTATAAAAATAAAAAAATGTTAGACAGTTACATGTCTCTTGTGTCACCCGATATTGGCATAGTTCGCTCCAAAAGCAACACCTGCATTTTTAAAAATAAAAAACTCGTTTGGAGGAAAATGTTCAGTACTCCTTAAAACTTAAATAAAAACTTTAAATTTAAATTCGTTTTGTGAAATATAAGATCGCTAGGTTTTTAACAAATATTTTTAATAATTAAATATTTTTTGCCCACTTTGTACATTTTTTGCGAATTGTAGATATTATAGAATATAGAAAAATTAAGACTTAAGGGCTCTCTAGGAAAAAACACTTCATATGGAATAGCTAATAAACAGTTATACCTTAATATGTAAGAAAAATCTAGTTTTTCAAAAAATTGTTTTTTACAATCTCACCAAGGATTGAGCTGATCTAGCAATCTATATTTAAAACACTAGGCCAAAATTTTCAGCAAGTTCGTGAGAGAGTTGTACTGCATGATAGTAGGATATAGAGGTTCAATTAGAAGGGATTTTCGAAAATCAAATTTCAAGGGGGGAAACCGCCCCTTACAAATATTATAACTTTTTATTTAAAAAACGGGTGGAAAAATGTTTAAACTCTGTATTATTTGATTATCTTACATATTTTAAAATTTCTTAAAAATGTATACAGGGTGTTTCAAAAAATCGAGTCACTGATTAATCGCGATTCTGCTCAAACCCCTTGACGTAAAAAGCTGAATTTTAGCATACAGGTTGATTGTAGGATGTAGAGGTTTGATGAGAAGGGATTTTTCAAAAATCAAATTTCAAGGGGATGAAACAACATCTTAAATATTACAATATTTTTTATTTAAAAAACGGTTGGTTTTTTGGAAAGACGCTTAAACTCCTGTATTTTATTTGATTATTTTACATATTTTTAAATTTTTTAAAAATATATACAGGGTGTTCCAAAAAATCGGGTCACTGATTAATCACGAATCTGCTTAAACCGTTTGACGTAAAAAGCTGAATTTTGGCTTACATATGAATAGTAGTCAAGGGAATGAAACAGCCCCTTAAATATTAAGATTTTTTTTATTTAAAAAACGGTTATTTTTGCAAAAAAACGCTTGAACAGGTATATTTTATTTTATATTTTTAAAAAATTAGAGGTAATCCAAAACATCGGAAATAATTATTAAACAAGCCCCTGTTAACAAAAATTGAAAGAAAATGCGACAAAAACGTGTTGTGGCGACTTTATGGTATCTCGGATTTGTGTGCTAAAAGTGTAGATATCAAACTGTATATATTGGTTATTTTATCTATTTTCGTTTTAGGCATAATGTAAGTTTTCAATAACTAGATATATAATAATTTAGGTAATTTTCTGTTTATAGCATTGGGTATTTTTTCGTTTAAAGCACTGTACATTTTTCTGTTTATTACGTTGTATATTTGCCGGCTTCAATTCACATTTAAGCTCTGTGAATAAATTGTTTAATACCCTTAAGGTTTTTAATGGGAATAGCCCAAAACAACTCTTGTTTGTAGGACTTTCTCTAAACTTCATTTTTTCGGTCTATTAAGGCAATATAAATAACTAGTATATTTTATTACTCTCTAATTTCATGGGAAAATCCCGTAGTGAAAGTTCCATGAAGGAAGGAATAACCCTTGTGCCAAAGAACAGGGCCAATGAGAGCCATCCATTTTTGCCACAAGTGGGGCACATTTTATGCTTTCTTTTTTCTGAAAAATTTTGGAAACAGGATTCTCAGTTGGATCTCGGAAGGAGACGGTTGAAGTTTGTTAAACATTTTGTTTTTCTTATAGTTCATCAAGTAAAACCTCTTTATATTCTTTCGTTATGGCCATACCCGAAGGAAGTCGCGGGTATTCGCTAGTCTGTTATAAATATAAAAGATGTCCTATTTAAAATAAGAAAATTCATATTAGCCTAGGAAAATGCAATACCTTGTATAAATAAAAATAAAATAAATTAAAACTCAACAAGAAATAAAGCAACATCTGTCTTTAAATCTTTCCTCTATCTTTTATGGTTCTCCGGATAAAGGGACAGGACCCCTTATTTTATACACCCTGTACAAATTCCTCCTCTATTACAAGAGCCAGAGTTATAAGCAACTCGGTTAGTGCGTTTATTATCATAGATCCATAAACATTATTTTTATATTTTCACTAAACAACATTCGACTTAATCCGCCATTGCTATTGTTATTTTACCTTCGGATTCGCGACGGACTGTTTCGCGCGCCAAAATAGCTTTTATTGTTTTCCAAATCTCTCTCTGACCGACTTTATGCGCAATAAATAATACGGGCCCATAAAATACACCATAAAACTAAACACCGAGCACGACAGATCGTGTCTAACAGCCATAATGCAGTTCCACAATGGTGGTCCATAAGTTCGATAGCGAATTGCGTGGGACGCAGAAAAGAAAACACTACGTATATTCCCTCTAAACGATCTGCCTCTTTGCCTTTTAGTAGTTCGTATTATGTACGCATACGTAAATGCTATAACAACTGGTGTCTAGTCGATGTTATTGTTATTGTATCACGGGCATTAATATCGTCGAGGCGGTAGTGTTCACTACTTCAGTTTGTCAACACATGTGTAAAACATTGTAAAAAAATTGTTGTATAAAGAAATAGCGTTGAATGATAACACATTAATAATATTATTTTTACTTTTCTCTCGTAAGATTTGTAGATTTTTGCGTTAAAACATGTTCCCCATGCCTCCATTTCTGTCAGTATGTCGTTCTATCATTTTGTCTTTTGTGTGTAAGC
The DNA here is from genome assembly GCA_030620095.1 of Kuschelorhynchus macadamiae. Lineage (NCBI taxonomy): Eukaryota > Metazoa > Arthropoda > Insecta > Coleoptera > Curculionidae > Kuschelorhynchus > Kuschelorhynchus macadamiae. The sequence goes on from JAUTXW010003098.1 coordinate 478,789, forward strand.
GGCATAGCTGATTGATTTCAAATTTTGGTCAAAATTAAAAGTCACATGGGGATGGAATAGTAACATTTTGGTAAAATGCATTGTGGCGGAATAAAATTGCGGTCTCAAAAATCGATTATTAAGAAACCAGTTATCGAATGGACTTTAAAGTAAGCCAAAAATAAAGTATGATATTACGATAAATTGGTAAAATTGAAGTGGTAAATCTATGACAAAACAAAATGACGGTCTAGTAAATGTTTAAATAGTAATATTTCACTTCTTGTAATAAACATTTTTTGGAGGAAAATAATCAATCACATAATTTATTTTTTATTTACAATGTAAATAAAGTTACGAAAAGTAATAATAATAATAAACAAACAACTTATTATCGACTGTGTGGTACTTAAGAAGGTACAGAAAAAACAATGCAACATACACGCTGTTTTTATAGACTATAAAAAGGCGTTTCACAGTGTACTACATTCCTGGCTCATAGACCTACTAGGAATATTCAAAATTACCCTCATCATCAATTTCCTTGCAACTATCAAACACCTGTGGAGAACGCACCTAAGGATCTATAATGGCGATCAGTCTCTTACCACCGTTAAGATACACATCAATAGGGGAATTGATCAAGAAGACTGGTTAAGTTCACTTTGGTTTTGCTTGGCGATGAACCCCTTTCCCCGTTGCTCAACAATACAGGGCATGGCTTCAACATCAAAGCCAATAGAGACAACTTCCGAACCATATCGCACCTTCTGTAAATGGATGATATTTAGCTCTTTGGTGGAAACCATAACCAACTAAAAAAGCTTATTTACATGATATACACCTTCTCAAAAGACATTCTATGGAATTTAAAATCGAAAAATGTCAAGCCATAGCAAAAGGCAAAGTCATTAATGGTGATGTAGCCCTACCCAATGAAAAAATATTTCTAGCGATGAACCAAGGAGAAACCTACAAATACCTAGGATTCCAACAAGTTAGACTGCTCCAGAATAAGCAAGGAAAGACCAAGTTGTAAGATCAGTACGTTCAAAGAGGCAGAGAATGATCTTACTACGAAGAGAAGATGGAAAATCCCTTGTTAATTTGACAAATTCGCACTCCCGACAGCTCACCGCATAGTGACACTAAGTGACAATTCATACCCACCACTCAATCTCGCAAGTGACAACAAACTGTTTCTATTCACCCCATAGTTATTTACAATCCATTTTTCTTTTGAAGAAAAATGCTTCGCGTTTATATTCCAGACCCTAGAGGTAAAACATATAAGAAGATTGATGAAAAAACACTAAAGATAGCCATTGCTTCAATTGAAAATGGAATGAGTTATAGAGTGGCACAAGAAACTTACAACATACATTTTTCTGTACTTTATCGGCACCAAAAAAACAGAAATCTAAAGCGTCATGGTGGACAAACAGCTCTAACCTAACAAGAAGAAGATATATTAATCCATCAACTAATAGTTTGTTCCGATTGGGGCTACCCACTTGACCATTTGGACGTCAGGATGATTATAAAAAATTACCTAGACAGTAGAGGTAAAACAATAAAGAGATTTAAGGATAATACCCCTGTTAGAGACTTTGTCGATTATTTTTTAAAACGTCACTAAAATCAATTGAGATCTAGGATCTGCCAGAACATCAAGTGCTCAAGAGCCGCTGTTTCTCCCAGGATTATCAATGATTATTTTGACAATTTGGCTAGGGAGTTGGAAAATGTACCGCCATCAAATATAATCAATTATGACGAGACTAACCTAACCGATGACCCGGGTCGAAAAAAAGTAATCTATTATGTATTATTCTATTATGTATGCTGCTTCAGCTGATGGAAAATTGTTGCCACCATACGTGGTGTACAAAGCTAAAAATATATATATACCTTGGACAGTTGGAGGTCCAAAGGGCGCCCGATTTAATAGAAGTTCATCTAGTTGGTTTGACGCAATATCCTTCTCAGATTGGGTGCAGAAAATCATCATACCGGCAGTAAAATATCTCGCAGGGAAAAAATACTTAATTGGCCACAATCTCAGTTCACATTTTTCTGCAAGTACAGGGTGTCCTGATTTGGTTGCAAAAGTAGGGTATCCCGCTTATTTTTAAAGATAGAACCTTGCTGTTTTCACGAACCTGAGCTAAATTTTTGTGAAACTCATGAAGCCGTAAACAAAATTTTGCAGTAGGCCATGCAAAACGATGCCGTTTTCTTTTGTTTTCTTGGAGGCAAATGACATTTCCCAATTTTGTACGGGTATATAAAATCTAGCGCTAATTTTTTGTGTTTATTTATTGTGTAAAAATATATTTGTATTATTATGGAAGAAAACCAAACTTTCGAACATTATGAAAAGTACGATATGTTAGCTTGTTTTATATTAAGTAATGAAAATGTTGAAGCGGCTTCTGAGATGTATTTTAACAGGTAAATAGTTAATTTTTAGGTATGTTGAAATACTATTGCTTAATTTTTATTTAGATATTCAGAAAGCAGGCAACCTAATATATCCACTTTTTATCGGATAAAAAAGAATTTACTTAATCACGGATCATTTATCAAACCTCGTACGAAAACATATAATAAAGAAAATCGGGAGGCTGAGGAAATTACGGTTTTGGCTAATGCAGAAGCTTACCCTACAAACTCTTGTAGGACTAGTGAAAAGAGCATAGGGATTCCAAAAACTAGAGTTCAAGAAATTCTAAAAAAGCACAAATACCACCCATACAAATTTAGGCTCGTGCAGCACTTACAGCCAGGGGATGCAGAGCGTCGGGTAGTCTTCTGCAATTGGTTTCGAGAAAGATGCGATATGGTTAGAGATTTAGAAAGGAAGGTTATATGGTCAGACGAAGCACATTTCAGTAATTCTGGTATACTCAATAGGCACAATAGAAGATTCTGGTCCCAGGAAAATCAATACCAAATATTTCCCAGAAAACAGCAGGGCAGGTTTGGTCAAAAGTGTCCTGCTTCATATTAGGAACACATATAAAATTTTATATATTTGAGCCAATCGCTATATAGAAATTTTAGAGGCAGCTATACCTGAATTACTTGACGATGTTCCTCTAGCGCAAATTAACGAAATTTATTTTCAACAGGACGGTACTCCTGCACACAATTCTAGAATGACGAGATTATTTCTGGACAATAATTTTACCAATCAATGGATCGGAATAAATGGACCTATAAGATGGCCCCCTAGGTCACCAGATTTGTCGATTTTAGATTTCTTTCTATGGGGATATCTGGAAAATAGAATTTACAAAGACCACTATGATAATGTCCAAGATTTAGGAAATGCAATAAGATACTGCAAAATTTGGGATGATAATTATAAAAATTAGGATTTTTGTTGTTGTTTATTAAAATAGACCCATACTATTATATATTTTTGAGAAGCTTTTAAAAGGACAAATCAATTTCTGGACAAAAATGCAGGGTGTCCCATTTTAAAAAACACAACTTTGGGTCATATCTAAAAAATAACAACTCAAATGAAAAATATGCCTACGCCACTGGATTCAGCGTAAAAAACTGCATAAGTAGCAATTTTTCCCTTTGCGTTAAGTTAAAGGATAACCGAGATTCGAGGGGGTCCCAAAATGCAAAATTTTCTATTTCGCCCTGTATCTCATAAACGAAGAAGGCTATGAAAATTTTGTTTACGGCTTCATGAGTTTCACAAAAAATTAGCTCAGGATCGTGTAAACCGCAAGGTTCTATCTTTAAAAATAAGCGAGATACCCTGCTTTTGCAACCAAATCCGGACACCCTGTACAGTTTCTGTTTTGAAAGCATTACGGCGGCTAATGAAGATCAAGGGGATAATGATTTTGAAAGACGTATGGAAACCTTAGATGAAGATTTAGACCCGGAAATAAATTTGCCCCTTGCTAATTTAAGATCTATTATGGAAAAAGCTCGAGAATATTCTGCAGATGTCTTGGAAATGAATACTTTACTACCAAGTTTTACCGATAAGTCCGATGATAAGTGAGTTATAAATGATTCATCAGCATCAGTCTGCTTTGAGGGTAAATTGTTTCGATGTGTTTCTCCTGTTTCGTTTGATTTAATAGAAGAAGGAATTTGACTTCTGGTGTGTTTTCCAACGAAATATCGAAATATGCATAGAAATAAATGTTTTATCGGACAAGTCCCAAGTATTGCAGGAAATGAGATTGAAGCCACTTTCTTACGAAGTCGTCCTACCAAACACTCGTCAGGATATATTTATGGCTTTCCAGAAGTTCCGGATATTTCTACTTTTCATTTTAGTCAGGTTGTCGACGAGGTTTTCCCAGTTAAGGACGAGATGGTAGCATCTACGTCGAGAAGAGACGTTTTGAAATTTAATGTGCATCAAAGTTGTTTAATTTAAATAATATGTCTTTAAATTTGTTACATTACTACAAAAATAAATGATTTTTTTTTGTAAAATTGGTATTTTTGTCACTTTTTTATATATTTATTATTTTTACCTATACTTTAAAAACATTTTATATGTTTCTATTCATCCCCGTGTGGGTAGAACAACAAATTTCACTGAATGAAACGAGTGTTTCTATTCACCCCACTTTAAGTGTAAAATAGAAATTTTTATTTTTTTTTAAGGAAAAGCCCTATTTTTTTCGTTGGCGAAAAGGTGATTATCACTTTAGCAACAAAGTAGGAAAGGTTCAAAACTGTTTCTATTCACCCCATTTTACGGTGCTATTTAACATAAAACTAAATTTCCAATATTAGGGAGGAGGAGGAAGAGTAGATGCATAATGAGGAGGAGGAGGAGGGACTTCTCTCCTTAAATAACTACGAAAACTACTTATTCAATTGACTTCAAATTTTTTACAAAAATTAAATTAATTGTAGAAAGTAGAAATTGGTAAAATATTGGTATGAATCCAATATGGTAGAACAAAATGGGGCCTAATAAAAATGTTTGAGAAAACTAATGACTACTACTACTAAATTAGGCCAGACTTTACTATTTCTAATAAAAGGAAAGATTAAAATAACGAGAGAAGTTCCGGGTAAAGGAAATTTACCGATTTTTTTATGATAATAATTCAGGATTTGTTTTACAATTCTCCTGCAAATTTTACGGAATTGCGAGATTTCAGGATCTCGAATCTCGGGTGCCCATAATCTATCCAATACAGTTTTAATTTATCAGTTGCGTTGTCCTTGGCCCAAAACTAACTAGAAACATAGATACTGATATAAATGCGTTTTTAACTTTTGTAATCAATGTACGCTACTCATTACTGGAAAAACTTTTAATTAATGATTCCGTCGTATCCCATTTTTAATTAGGTGAAAACTCATTAAAATAAACACGCGCGTGTAACCAACCACCGTGCACGAATCTGATATGCTTCCCAAGAAAGAATGTTAATAGTGTTTTGTATGAAGTTAATATTTTGTTGTGTTTTACTTTCAATTAAGTTTTTAGACTAAATATTTCTTACGCGTTAAAGCAGAAAAATGGTGATTATACTATAAAAAAATATTTTCGGACCAGTGTAAAAAAATATTTATGAAACTTTCACTACACAGCATAACACGTTTTTCTAACATTGGGTTTTATGATACAGGGTGTTGTAATTTCATTATTTTCTAAGCTTTTCTCTGTAGGTCCTGTACCTCAATTTTTATAATAAGGTTACGCAATGGGAGTTACATAACTGCGCATGTCAATGTGATGTTTTCCCTTCGATTCCAATCAACTATTATTTGAAACAGTTTTTTCTAAAAGACGTCGTTTTTAAGATAAATCACTGTCTCAAGTTAAATGACTCACGCCGCGCGTACCAGAGGTCGAGAACCCTTGATATAGATGATACATTTTTGGTCAACAAAACATTTATTGGAAACGACTTGGCCATGTTACTTTGGTTATGTAAAACCTTACCTGAAAATAATAAACAATTTAGCCAGAGAGCTTTAATACGAAGCAGTATTAAGGATATACATGAGTCAGCATCTACTCGCAAGTTCAGGAAGTAGGAAGCAGTGGCGTGCGCTCGATATCCGCACTTCGGGTAGTAGTCTCATTGTCACCTGGTATATGTGGTTTAAATAATAGTTATTTATACTATAAGGGATGTATGTAACATTTACCAGTCGAGGACTGGTTAATGTACTTACATCCCATATAATATATAATATTTTCCCCCTCCCTGTATTGTATGTTTACAAGAAAATGCTGGATATATTTTTCGATTTTCATTATCATTACATTCTATAGCATTCTATTCATAGCAGGCAGCCGTGATCCGTTGCCAGAGCAACATAAGCAGTTTTTATTTTAACAACCTCAAGTTGACAACTCATAGCGAAAAGTTTGAAGAAGTCGAATTGTTTGATTCTGTGTGGACAAAATGGATGTTTCAGACCGGAAAATTCGAAAAAAAAGTATGAAGCAGCATATAAATCCTTTAAGAATTGGTGCCAAAGCAAGACACTGCAGTCTCAGAAACCTTGTTTTTGGCGTATTTACACGAAAAAACTGCTATATTGAAGTCCCCATCAAGCTTATGGTGTGGGTATTCTATGTTGAAGTCCACACTTTTTATAGAGAAAAATATAGATATTTCTAAGTAGAATTTTTGAAAAGAAAAAATGATGGTTATAGACCCAAAAAATCGAATGTGTTTAACAGGGAAGATGTGAATAAGTTCATGCTTGAAGCCCCCGATGATATATACTTATTGATGAAGGTCGTAATGATAATGGCAGTTGCTGGAGCGTGCCGTTCTAATGAACTCTGTGAAATGAAAATGGACAATGTTAAAATAAGTCAAGAATTCATAATTGTGACCATTCTTGACTCCAAAAGTGGAATGTCACGTACATTTACAGTGACAAAAAGTGACGACACTCAGGTTTGTCATTTCAAAATAATTCAAAAGTATATTGATACAAGATCCCACATGACTACTATTACTTCACGCTTCTTTATGGGATATCAAAATTGAAAGTGTTTAAATCAGCCTATCGGGAAAAATACGTTTTCGTCAATTGGAAGTAAAATTGCGAAATTTCTAAAGTTTGAGAACTTCAAAATGTATACTGGATACTCTTTTAGAAGAACGTCGGCAACTTTATTAGCAAATACTGGAGTTGATGTATTAGCTATCAAGCGACATGACGGATGAAAATTCGCTACTATTGCGGAAAGTTACGTAGCTGAGAGCCTCAATAATAAAAAGGAAGTAGCGAATAAAATTTTATACAATAAGACCCAGACAGAAGTCTCTTGCAATGCTTCAACAGTGGCGGAGACATTGGTTAGAAATAAAGAATCTGTGGAGTCAGAAAATGTAATGCACATCGAGAAAAAACGAGAAAAAGTGTTTCCAAATTTTGCTAATAATGTGAATAATTGTAATAATTGTACCATTAATATTCATTTCAATTAATATCACCTAGTTTTTGTCCGGATTTTTGTAATATGTTGCTGATATCAAAAATAAACACTACTTATAATAATTTTAGATTATTATTTCCCTAGGGATGTAAGTTGACTTACATCCTGTCGTTAAGGGTAACCAATACCTTGTTGAGTAACTTTCACTTACGTCTGTCAAAGCAGTGTCAAAATAGGTTGCTTACAATACAGGCAGGGGGAAAAAATAGTTTCAACTCTAGTGTAAAAAAAATTGTCACCCTTTACGTCAGCTGTGACACTGACACAAGATTGTCATGTTGAAAAGTACTTTTCCTAAGTTTGTGCAGAAAAGTTTTTTTCTGTACGAAAAAAAATCTTGCAGAAAAGTAACTTTTGAGGACTACTAGCATTAAAAAGTAACTTTTCCTCGCGATTCGTTAAATTAATGAATATCTTATCTAAAACACTCAATAAGGTGAAATACTTGCAAAGTAAGTATTTTTTTTGTAAAAAGGTCAATATTTTTTGTAATTACAGTATATTATTATTGAACTCAACCCTGATTGACGTTTATATGAGGACTATATCGATCGTAGGAAAAATTTTGTACCTAACACATCCGGAAAGTGTCTTTTCCACCCTTGAAAGTACCTCTTTCCGCACTTTTAGGTAAATAAGTATTTCAACACACCGGTTGAATTTTTTTTCAATACGCGTATGATATATGGCACGTTCTAGCCCAATTAACAGTGTGTTTTTGTCAGTTTCGTAATTGGTGGTATGAAAAAGTATATTTATGTTACTAAGTATGTTAAGGCAGTAATGCTAATGAACCATACATATGTCTGTGCAGATTCGTTTCGAGCATTTCTAGGAACAATTAAACAAAACGTATTGCGAAACAGCAGCAGCCTAGCTCAACGTCTCCGTAGAAAAACCGTAATAAAGCTACGTTTCATAGCATTTCTTCTTTTGTTTTGTCTAGAGAAACCACAGCAGTGTTAGCGACCATAAAAGGCGACAAAAAATTATGTTCCTTTATGCAACATTGAGTGACCGCAGCACCGGAGCAACGTTGCCAAGTTGTTAAGTACAGGAAATGCAATTAAGTTTTTTTTTGTTTCAAATGTATTTAAGATGTGTAGAGTGTCTAATATTAAATTGTATTCATGGGCGTCCTTTCTGGTAGTTCGGAAAATGAGTTCTAATTGTTGAATTTAAATATTAAAGTAGAGTGACCATTCATCCCCCATTTTGAACACGTATCACCTATTGAAAAAATCTCTCATTGACTAAAATGTCCCCCAGATCGTGTTCCATTGTCCATTAAAATCTGCATAATGAAAGATTACTAATAATATTACCTAAAATACAAAAGACATGACCTTTTTTTTAGAAATCAGTTATTTTTGGCCCATATATAGGATGTTGCTGAAGGTGTCCGATATTTCACAGGGTGATTCCTCAATTATTTTTAAAATAAAAAGTTAATATAAACGTGTGGTCTAAACTGCTTTGTTTTCGAGATGCAGGATGTCTCAGTTTTATTTTTATTTTTGTTTTTCTGCATAGTTTCCTAAATAATGCCGATTTCTGGATGAGAATTGGTACCTGGAAGTTTTTTGACAATAAAAATTTGAATTTGATGTCTTTTCTCATTTTCAAAAGGTATTAACTTTTTCATATAACTTTATATTACATTTTTCGTAAAAAAAAATTAATTCCTCAACCATTTTTACGTGAAAAGGGCCCTTGTTTATTAGAAGTTGCTAAGAGCAATCGTTTTCGAGATATTTGGATTTGAAATAATCGATGCATGTGACATTGAATGGCAAAATGTAGGACTATTTTTTCAAATCTAAAGAATTATTTTTTAAGATATCCATAATACATTATGGGTTTTTTGACATTAGAAATTTGTATTTAATCTTAAGTTAGCTCAAAATACAAGAGTTCTAACCACACTACACCACAACTTGTTACGTTCTGGACGCGCGTTTCGCTAACCAAGTTAGCATCACCAAACCAAAGTAACTTAGTCTAACCGAGACTATTTGTAGGTAAATATGGTCAGACTTGGTTGCACCCGACTACACTGTTGTCGAAGTTTGTTGTTTCCAAGGAGATTTTTCAAACTGTTCTGCGTTTTGTAGGCTACTCTAAAACCTACGTTTTTAAATACTTTTTCTAGACCTCTTGTATATCTGGGATCAAATGGGATTACTATGAACTTATTGGGAGCCTCAGGTGCTTGAAGAGTAGTGGCATCTTTTAACATTTTCTTACATGTACATGTACATGTACAAAATTATCGTTATATCCATTACTTTTAGCTATATTTTTAATCCGATTTATTTCAGTTTTAAAACGTTCTTTACTTAATGGAAAATTGGGTAACCTATGAGTTAAGAAATGAAATGCTGCCATTTTGTGTTGGTTAAAAATGTACCTAATAATAGATTATTGGATTCATTTGAGAGTATAGAAATACTTAAATGTGGTAAGAAATCACTAAATAAAGACAGAGGGCCTATTCCCTATAGTTCCCTCTATTGCTTACTTGACAACGGTGCAGTCCGGTGCAACCAAATGTGATTACATTTACCTATAAATAGTCTCGGTTAGGATAAGTTACTTTAGTTTATATCATCTGCTGATGATGCTAACTTGGTTAGCGAAACGCGCGTCCAGAACGTAACAAGTTGTGGTGTAGTGTGGTTAGAACTCTTGTATTTTGATCTATCTTTCACCACAGGATCCAGTGTTAGGACTTAATTTAGTTCTTACTTGTCGGGGGGGGGGGCAACTACATGTCTGTTAAAGGCTGAAAAACAATGAATTTCTCAATCAATTTTTCGTAAAAATGCTATTCTTATTGAAATCTTTACTGTTTCTCGAGATTTATGATTTCTATGAGAATTATATGAAACACTATCATGGAGTAACACATTTTTTAATCATCATAAATATTTCAGACAATGATTTATAAAAAACAACAAATAATGAAACACTAATTTATTGTTGGAAATGCCCACCTCCTGCCAAAATGCATCATCCAACCTTCTTCTCATCGATTTGTGGACCCTTTGAAAAACCCCCTGATTATTTCTAATCATTTGCCAAGAATTTATTATGCGATTCCTTAGTTGTACTTCATTTGTAATCGGAGTTCGGTAAACGACAGTTTTAAGAAGACCCCAAAGTAAATAATCCAGGCAGCTAAGGTCTGGTGACCTGGGGGGCTTCCTCCACCTATCCAGGGTTTATTAAAAGTTTAATTCGAAAATTATCGCGCTTGAATGCTAAAATATGCTGGTGTACCTTCATGCATAAACCACATTTGATTTCGTTTCGACTAGCTTAAATATAAAAATGAAATTTAAAATCAACCAACTTAATCTTAGGTATATAAAAAAACAGTGATTACATGCCTCAATTGACCAGCAGCAGTTTTTTTTTAAAAAATCTTAGATATTTATAAAAAAAGTTTTTTTTTTTATATATCTAAGACCTTTACGGCATGTTGGTTGATTTTAAATTTCAAACAATTTTTTATTTAAGCGAGTCAATTTTTTTTAATTATATATTTTTAAATCGTGTAAGCTTAACTACAAATATATTTATATACATATTTTTATGTCAGTACATTGGAGCTCGTACATTTTTTTATTGTTTGTCCAATATTTCAAAAAATACTTTGTTATTTGTATGTCTATTTTAAACGTAGCCCTGAGGAAGATAGAAACCAAACTACTATCGAAATGTTAGCAAAAATTTAAAATTATTAACACTAAAAAGCCTGTCTAATATTGAGCTCGCAACTCATTCCTCTAGGAATATAAAAAAAAAAAAATTTTATGTCATACTTTATGCATATATTATGCATATCTAGTCTGCTTTTTACGCACATAAATATAAGAGCATTTAATTGCTAGGATTGTTGGTTAATTGCTTTAAAAACATAAAGGCATCTTTAGTAACAAAAAAGCTGACGATTAGACAGATTGTTGAGTTAAGAGCGTAACAAGTGAAATCATAACGCGATTGACTAGCAATTAACACATAGTTCTGTCGACAGGGACACGGTTCATTTAAATGGCTGCAGTTTTAAAACTATTAAAAGTAAGACCTTTGGTTAGCAGTGGTAGTTTATTTAGGCATCTTTTTGCGCTACCAAGTTGTCAACCTAATAACTATTTAGGATGACTTGTTGAAAAACCATACTTTTTAAGAAATATACTTACTGTGTAAATAAAGAATTTTATATCATACTTTGAAAACTTTTTTGTAATAAAATATCCACAAAACCGAAAATGTTTGGGTGGTTCATCATATTCTAAAACGTAATGCAAAAGGCGACAACGTCGCGTTAGCCAGTCACCGGCAGCAGGTTGCCTTCTCCTAGCTTGGTCAAGTCTTGGGAAAGTGGACTCCGACGTCGTATTATGGTCGGTATTATGTAACGATACGATTACGTGAACTTGGTCGAAGGACTGTTGACTCATTCTTCGATCAATGTCAATGAATCCTGCTGACTGCTTGATGAGGTTGTAAAGGTATTGCGTGTGATGACTTATTGTTTATTTTACGTAAAATATTAACGCCTACTGTTTTAATATGGAAACTTAATTAGCTGAACAAAAATGAAAATGTCCTAATTTTCGGTTTTTTAAATTCCTCGTCAAAGGGAAGTATTGTAATCGTGGAAAAAATTAAGGACCATATGGGGATGACCTGGTATCATTTTGGTAGAAATCCATTTTTTTAGCTTTTTAGCGATGTATCACTCTTTATAACTAAGTTATTATTAAGATGTAAATAGTGCGCATAGAAAATGAATAAACATTTTTTTGAATTATCCAAATAAGAAATAACAAATTAATTGGATTAAATAGCTAATACAAAAATATTTCAAACAAAATTTCGATTTCATCTACAAGAAGAAGCGAAACGGAACTTCAGATCTGAAGTCAACCATCTAAGACGTCTTAAAAGTAACTAAATACAAACTCTACCAGCAGAACTACCTACCCATGCAATGACATTAATTACATAATATGATTAAAATTGTTGATCATTTTGTTCAATACACTGGATGCATTTCTTCTCAAGTGACCTGATTACCCGCTGAATGGTATTTCGATTGATAATTTCTAAAATAATTAGAGTTCGCTGCTCAAGAACTTTATTTTCAGGAGGGTCAAATTCGTATATCTCATTTTTCGCATATCCCCATAAATAAGTATCTAATGGTGTGATATCCGGGGATCTAGCAGGCCAGCTTACAGGATCACTATTGGATATTACTTTTTTACCAAATGTTTCCGTTAAATAGGTTCGTACATCCCTGGTTTTTGTAAAACTGATCATTTGGGAAAACTTCTCGAATGGCAGGAACTATTTGGTTCTGTAACATGCCAAGGTAACTCGGACCTGTCAGTGTCTGAACATAAATAAAAGGCCCAATGAAACAATTTGCCAAAAAGTAATGAAAAATACTGAATCATTATAAACAATTTAATTGGGGTGATACCAATGTCATTTATTGAAATTATTTCGGGTAGAGTTTCTAGATTAAACTTACTAATTAACCCCTCTTTAAAACCAAATCGCACTTGCAGTTTGCGTGGCTCGCATACCTGCGAATTTTCAATGGCTTAATAATGGTGATTCCTTTTATTAAAAACTCTTGGTAAAATGAGGCTCATCTGCTGACCAAAAGACTTTATTAAGAAAAGCGGGATCTTCTCGACATCTAATATACCAATTGCCGGGGTACATGTCAAAATATACATCCATAGTCCTATTGGCATTTCTTTCGTTTTTAATATAACACACTAACATATCGAACATTTCTTCATTAGAAAAGTTTAATACCATTGTAAAGCTTATTAAAATATTGACGGAAGTTGAATAAAACTTCAACGACAGATGACATTATAAAAATTCAATTATTTCAAATGCAAAGCCTATTTGGCTCAATGTGTTAAATTAGTGTTATTTACGGATGGTAATTTGAATATTGAATATGTGCAAGTAGTATGAATGCTATTGAGTGTTTCTTACTGATTTTCTATTAAATTTAATGTTGAATTAAAAAATATTGCTATTTAACCCTGTTAGATTTTAATTTCTTATTTGGATATATTGAAAAAATGTTTATAAATTTTCAATGAGCACTTTTTAGATCTTAATAGTAACTTAGTTATAAAGTGTGATACATCGCTAAAAAGCTAAAAAAATACTCTTTTAGAAACTGTTAAAATCGAATATACTGGCCATAAGAAAATGCTTCAGTTGGTGATGGTCCTGAAAAAACGAAACGTTGCAAATAAAATGTAACTAAACAGGCGTATTCTAGGTAAAAAGTTGCTTTAATAATGTTTTTACGGATTAAAAATATTTTTAAAAATAAAGAAATTATGAGGGGTTTTCGAAAATGCAAAAAATATCTTCAGTAACCAAAAAAGATAGAATCGTGAGCAAAACGGCATTCATTTACAAACATAATTATCTAAAACATTTCTCATTTAAACTTTCTTGTATCTCTTACGGTTTCCGATATTCCAATAGTGCAATAATGAATGAATTAATTAATTATAACAAAACAAAAAAATTATTATAAAGAGGAGAGTTTTAGCATGTTTTTCACTTTACCATCACTTCCGGTTTCACCGGAAATGACTCCAGTTTCTATTTTTTAAATGGAACACTCTGTACATTTTTACATTCTTGGATTCCTGAGACAATTCTGAATCCGAATGTGACATTTAAAAAACTTTTTACGCCTACATAATATAAGGACCTAAAATGATGACAGAATAATACAATCGTTAAGTTTTAGTGATTAGTCTAGTAGCTAGGAACAAAAAAAGTTGATAAAATTAAATTTTGGTGTCTAACTTTTTTTTTTCAAATGGTGACCCTTTTTAGACAAGCACTTTTTGAAAAGAGGATTTTTTTACGAATCTAACGGTACTAACTTTTTTGCGATTGGATTAAAAATAAGCTCAAAAATTACATATTGCTAAGAAAAATACTCGATAATCAATTATTTTACTTTTATCAAGTGTGCCGTGGATATCCATCGTGGATATTAAGTAGGATTTTTAATTGTGAAATTTGGTTGATCAAGATTACCTACGTTGGATCTATCTATGCGTCATGTCACGTAAAGTCTGTTCAGCCTATCTATGTTTATTAACAAATAGTATTAAACAAAAATATAACTTCAATAACGCTGTAAAATGTAAAAGTATAATATTCGAGTTCACTGTAGTTGTTCAAAGTGCATTGTGCCTCCTTGTTCACGACACATTTCCGCTCGTTCAATTGCTTCTCTCAACACGTTGTGCAGCATTTGAGGCGTTCTAAATACACGTACAATCCTTTCTTCTGAGATTTCAGGCTGGGGCTGTTATATAGACTCTTTCTTTAACATATCCCCAAATAAAAAAATCGAGAACAGTGAGATCAGGTGAACGGGCGGGCTACCGTATTGGGCCATATATAACTTTATTATTAAATGTTCAATTAAATAATTAAGAGCTTCTCTGGTATTGCGAGACGGCGCTCCATCTTGCTGGAAGTCAATTCGGCGTAAAATTTCTAAAGGTAGATCATCAAGATGTTGCTCAATTTCATTTTGGAGAAAGTCTAAGTACCTATTCCCTGTTAATTGGCCTTGAAATAAAATTGTCCCAGTTATTCTGTTACCTACGACACCAGCCCAGACATTGACTCTAAACCTTTTTTAAAAATTTTCTACTTCCATTTCATGTTGATTTTGTTGGGCCCAGTAACGAGTGTTTTGCTTGTTAAACATACCATTATTAGTAAATCTGGATTCGTTAGAAAATATGATAAAGTTTATAAAATGTGGGTCAATTCTACAATTTTGAAGCAACCAATCACAAAACAATACCCGTCTATTGCCATCGTCAGGATACAAATGTTGGTGTAACTGGTACTTAAAGGCTCGAGATCCGTGTTTCTTTAAAACTTTTCTAGCTGATTCATGACTTAAACCCAGTGCGTGATTAATTCTTTAATTAATTAATGTAACGACGTAGCCGATGCACGCATCGGACAAGTGGCCCTTCAGAAACGTACACTACAGAATGCTAAACATTCCAAATGGCACGCATTCGCAAATAACGTCAAATAAATAAATAATGAAGTCAGTAACTCTAAGAAAAAATATAGATCAGCAAACAAAAATTACCAATGAGAAAGATTTTCAATTGAAATAAAATAATACATGAATAATGATAAAACTACACAACTACATAAACAAAAACTAACATCAATATGGGCCAAAAAACATTACAAAATCAATCCGGTTAACTGCCTTTTCAGCTGCAAAGTGCTTAGTCTAAAAATATCATATTCTGAGAAGTGACCCAACCCATAATTTGTACGGTGGTATCTTTCAACAAACAGCTGTGATTGTCTTGTTTTTCTAATAGAAACTAAAAAGTGGACTGATCCAAGCAGCACTTCACAGACAATCCCCACATTCACCAATTTATGCAACAAACCAGAAGTGCCTTCTATCTTCTAAATTCAAGGGTTTGAAGGCCGCAAAGAAGAGCTCTAGTATTAGATGACAGACCTTGATATGGGAAGTGCAATTTATGTAAGAGGTATTTTGAAAACCTATTTTGCACCTTTTCAATTCTGTCGATGTGACACTGGTATGATGGACTCCATATTGTACAACAATATTCTAAAACGCTACGAACCAATGAGTTATAGAGACACCCAATTGTTTTGATATCAGTTACGTGTTTCGTATGTTGCTTTATAAAACTCAGAAGTCTAAAACCCTTAAGTACAATGTTATCAATATGTAGATTAGAAGTAAGATTTTCATCAAAAATGACACCTAGGTCCGTGAAAGAATTAACAACTTCAAGGTTTACATTATCTGTGAAGTAGATGGAGGGTATAGTATTAATACATTTGTGAAAACGGAGCACTATACATTTCGAGATGTTAAGAGAGAGATAATTAGTTCTGCACCATTTGTCGAACCTTTCCATATCAGACTGCAGAGGATTGGAGTCTGAGGAGACGGGTGGGAAGAATTTTAAGTCGTCTGCATATAAAAGACATTCTGAAAATTCGAAACAGGATATTATATCAATTATGAAGAGCAGAAAGAGAACTGGACCCACATGCGGACCCTGCGGGACACCCGATGTCACAAGAATCTCCCTGGAGACCGAATCGCTTATGTTGACACGCTGGCGACGTAGATTGGTAGTTGTTGAACGATCACGATAAAAACCATGTTGCATACTAGTAATATAGTGTTTTAAAGACTGAAATATATGATCGGTGATAATTGTCTCCAAGAGCTTTGGTATATGTGAAAGTAAAGAAATACCTGTGTAGTTCTTCACATCACTTTTATCACCAGATTTGAAAATGGGCAGAAGGGTAGAAAACTTTCAAAATTCAGGAAAGGAACCCAGATTAATGGATCTCTGAAAAATAATAATTATACATAGAGGCTGAGACAATGACTCACAGCATCGTTGCAATAGAATAGTAGGAATTCCATCAGGGCCAGCCTTCTTGGAAGGATCAAGGTCCTTTAATTTATTAAAGATTTCTGCCTCTGTAAAACAATATGTTGATATTATCTTTCCTGAATAACTTACTGGATCAATTTTACTAAAGTCTAAATTATGGTGGTAAGTATAGCAAGACTGAAAGTGAGTAGCAAAAGCATTTGCGATGTTATTTGATCCAGTGATTTCTTGCCCGTCAAAATTCATAACACTGGGCAGATTAGAGTCCATTCTTAAGTTTCGTACAAATGACCAAAAGTATTCAGTGTTTTCCGGGATAAGTAGCTCAGTCTGTGTGACATATGCAAGATAACACATATCAATTCGAAGTTTAACCTCACGTCTTATGTCAGAATAGGCCAAATAGTCAGCAAGTTTATCGGTCCTTTTATATATTTTGTATAAGCAATTCTTTTACCCGATAAGCTTTTTTAAGGGAAGGTCAAACCATTTGGGATATTTACAGTCAGCCACGATCTTCTTGGGGATACAATTATTGATACCCTGAAATAAAACTTCAGAGCTGTTCAACCATTCTGTTAATATCAGGCTCAGACAATAAGAATGACCAGTCGGACTGCTTATAAAAAATATCCAAATTGACGAGATTTGCTTTATGAAACTGGTAAACACTTACTTGATTTTGATTTTTTATCGGCGATTCTTCCTTAAAGAAACAGTTTTATCAACTTCAACCATAGCAAGAACGTTAATCTCCATTCCTTCATCAATAAATCTGCCTTCCGCCACTTGATTTCCTTCTTGATGCCTAAAATGATTCTCAGGATATGGAAAATACTGATGAACTGCATTCCTTAAATTTTTATGACAATCTCCAAATATTAATAACATATCGACTTTTTCACTTTGATTATACATTATTTTGACTTTTGAAAACCAAAATAATACTGAAAGTCAAGAAAAATAAGGAAATCCTATGTCTACTCAGAAAGAATAGGTAAGTGTCACTGTCAAAACAAAAAACCCTACTTAATATCCAGCATGGCTATCCATGGCACCCTTGATCAAAGTAAATAATTGATTATCGAGTACTTTTCTTAGAAATATTTTATTTTTGAACTTATTTTTAAGCCAATCGCAAAAAAGTACCATTAGATTCGCAGAAAATCCCCTTTTCGAAAAGTGCTTGTCTAAAAAGGGTCGCCATTTGAAAAAAAAATAAGACACAAAAATTTGATTTTATTAACTTCTCTTATTCCTAGCTATCAAGCGATTGTATTATTCATTATCATCATTTCAGGTCCTTATATTAAGTAGGCGTAAAAAGTTTTTAAAATTTCACATTCTGATTTAAAATTGTCTCAGGAATCCAAAAATGTAAAAATATAAAGAGTGTTCCATTTAAAAAATCGAAACTGGGGTAATCAAGTGACCGGAAATTGAGAAATATGCGAAAACTCTCCTCTTTATGTGCTTTTTCCATTACAAGTTCATATTTTCTAGCTTCATTTGAATATTTAATAGACATCACTTATACGTTGCTGTTTACAATGTCTGGGACAACGCAGACAAATCTATACTTGTTTTTTTTTTCTTTCCCAAGGAACTTTACAAGGGCATAATTTTAAACGCAAATATCTCCTTGAGTTAATGAGCAAAGTTCTTTTCGGTATCTTCATAAATGGCCGGATCATTTGAACTCTCATCTTTCGGCCCACTTTTCTTCTTGTTCTTCATCAGAGTGTCCCTTGATGCCTAGGGACCCTGAAAAGAAAAGAATTCCAGATGAAAATAACGTTCATTTTTAGCTACAAGGGTATATAATCCAAACCATGAAAAATTAGCATCCGAAACATAAGTGCCACTAGAATTTTAAGTGCATTTAAAAACGACAATGGAAATGCCGGTTTCATTTTACTTTGGGGAACATCTGTTTTCGAGATTAAACCATTTTATCAGAAGCACTTAGTAATTTATTTTTAGCTAAATGGTTCTTTGTTAATGTTGGTGCAACATTATTTTCATATTTCTTTATACCTTTTGTGCTAAACCTAAACATATTTAAAATAAATTAAAGAGTAATTTACATTCACATTTTTCGCCTGCTTATAGTGAAACTCACAGTTGATTATGTTTTGAAATGGTAATAAATGTTCCTTTATTTTTTGGAAGCAGAACATTTAGCTACTGCAATTCGTAATTAAAATTCGAGATATGCCGCTAAAAAATTCTTTAATATGCTAGTTGAAAAAAGTCATTCCTGTAGTAATACAAGTAGTACTTTACCCTTGTAAATGTGATTGACTGGATCGTTACTTGATGAAAATCCATTATCAACAATGTAATGTCCACCACTTGAACCTGTGGTGGACGATAGATCAAAATACAAGAGTTCTAACCACACTACACCACAACTTGTTACGTTCTGGACGCGCGTTTCGCTAACCAAGTTAGCATCATCAGCAGATGATATAAACAAAAGTAACTTATCCCACTACACCCGACTACACCGTTGCCAAGTAAACAATAGAGGGTACTATGAGGAATATGCCTTCTGTCTTTATTTAGTGCTTTCTGACCACATTTAACTATTTCTGTATTTTCAAATGCATCCGATAATCTATTATTAGATGCATTTTTAATCAACTTAAGATTATTATTCCTATTTGGTGATTGTTTTCTAAAGCATGTTGGGCAACGCTTGACTTTTCTGTTCTTCCGTATCTTAAATGTGCCATGTGTTCTTTAAAACAAATGTTTATGGAGCGTCTAGTTTGCCCAACTTATTTTAGATCGCAGTCATTACAGCTTATTTCATTGATTTCATTGATGCCACTCCTCTCTTTCAAGTCGACTTTGTCTTTAGGGTTTCCAAGGAGATTTTTTAAACTGTTCTCCGTTCTGTAGGCTACTCTAAAACCTACGTTTTTAAATACTTTTCTAGACCTCTCGTATATCTGGGATCATATGGGATTACTATGAACTTATTGGGAGCCTCAGGTGCTTGAAGAGTAGTGGCATCTTTTAACATTTTCTTATGCTTATGTCTACTTATGTACAAAATTACCATTATATCCACTACTTTTAGCTATATTTTTAATCCGATTCATTTCATTGTTAAAACGTTCTTCACTTAATGGAAAATTGACTAATCTGTGAGTTAAGAAATGAAATGCTGCCATTTTGTGTTGACGGCAATGAAATGAGTCGGATGTTATATACCTATCAGTATTAGTAAATTTCCTATAAATATCAAATTCTAATTTATCGTTATTTCTAATAACAAACGTGTCGAGAAAAGGTAATTGCCCACTGTTCTCCTTTTCGTATGTAAAATTAATAGAAGAATATTTATTGTTTAATGTTTCTAAGAAAGTGTCCAAATTTTCTGTTTTAGTATCAAAAATAGCAAATATATCGTCTACGTATCTATAACACACCCTTGCAAAATACTTGAGTTCTTTTTTGAACTGGGTTTCTAATCTACCCATAAACAAATTTGCAAGGAACGGAGATAAGCAATTGCCCATCGTAGTTCCCTTAAGTGGTTTATAATATTTATTGTTGAACTGAAAAAAATTTTGATTCATACATAATTTTATAAGAAGTAAATACTCATCAATAATTTCTTTCTTTAAATTATTGATTTCAAGTAGTTCCTTTAGGTAGTCTAAAGCTAGTGGTATGGGTACACTAGGAAACAATGAGCTTACATCAAAAGATATTAAAATTTCACCTTCTTATAAGTGAACATTCTTGATTTTATTTAAGAATTCTAATGAGTTAGTAACCTCAAAGTTATCGTACGACATATTTAATCTGCTGAATTCTACTAATCATTTTGAAATATTGTACGTTGGTGATGCAACAGCTGAAACAATAGGTCTCATGGACTTCCCAGGTTTATTTGGGAAGGCAATACAGTTTAGATAACTGTGGGTTACTATGTGTTGGTTTAAATTTTAGTTTATCGGACACAAGGTTTTACACTGTTTTAAAACAGTGTAAAAATCTTGGCAGCATTTCATTTCTTATCTCACAGATTAGTCAATTTTCCATTAAGTAAAGAACGTTTTAACAATTAAATGAATCGGATTAAAAATATAGCTAAAAGTAATGGATATAATGTTAATTTTGTACATAAATTAGTAAATAGACATAAGCATAAGAAAATGTTAAAAGATGCCATTACTCTTCAAGCACCTCAGGCTCCCAATAAGTTCATAGTAATCCCATATGATCACAGATATACGAGAGGTCTAGAATAAGTATTTAAAAAAGTAGGTTTTAGAGTAGCCTACAAAACGGAGAACAGTTTGAAAAAAATCCTTGGAAACCTTAAAGACAAAGTCGACTTGAAGGAGAGGAGTAGCATCAATGAAATCAATGAAATAGCTGTAATCACTGCGATCTAAAATATGTTGGGCAAACTAAACGCTCCATAAACATTCGTTTTAAAGAACATATGGCGCATTTAACATACGGAAGAACAGAAAAGTCAGGCGTTGCCCAACATGCTTTAGAAAACAATCACCAAATAGGAATAAATAATCTTAAGTTGATTAAAAATGTATCTAATAATCTATTATTGGATGCATTTGAGAATATAGAAATAGTTAAATGTGGCTATTCCCTATAGTCCCCTCTATTGTTTACTTGACAACGGTGCAGTCGGGCGCAACCAAGTGTGACCACATTTACCTATAAATAGTCTCGGTTAGGATAAGTTGCTTTAGTTTATATCATCTGCTGATGATGCTAACTTGGTTAACGAAACGCGCGTCCAGAACGTAACAAGTGGTGGTATAGTGTGGTTAGAACTCTTGTATTTTGATCAACAATGCAAAAAAAGGCTTTAGAGTGTATTAGATTTTCACATTTATTCACAACTTGTGACATATATTTCTCTAACACTGTAGCTTCGTCAGACAAACGGTACGATTTGCTAAATGAGCTTGATTTTTACATAAACATATTTCTAGGAAAAGACTTTTATGGCCTACGAGAGTACTAAATAACATCTGGACGGAATTTTTTAACAAAATAGGTTTAAAAGAGGTGAATTATTCATCTCTAAACGGTCATTTAAGAGATACTGGGTGTTTTACGTTTATTAATTTTCACTTTTCATCGAAAGCATAGCTATTATTTAATAAATGTTGGGACGTTTGTTGAATCTGTTTTATTTTTAATAAAATTTCTTTTATGTTCTGCTAATCTTTGTTTAAAAATTCTCCCAGGCTGGACGATATACACTTTTGTGCATGATTTACGTTTTAATTTATATTCTCCAGATTTATTAATTTTATTTGTTTTTTCTTTGTTATTTTTTATAAATTTACTTAGATGATTATCTGTTTTAAAAGCAATTTAATGTTCTTTTTACGCAGTATACAAGCCACCTTTTCTGTAGGTTTACCGATTTAATTTAGGTACATTTTTTTCTTTGGGTGGCACAAGATAAATTTCTGAAAGTGTTTTTTTTAATAGTTTTTTGATTTAAAATATTATCAATTATTTTGGCATCATATCCATTGTTAAGTGCTATTTGTTTAATTAGGTTTAATTATTTTTGAAAATAATCTTTGTTTAAGTTTATATATGTTTGCCACTTTTAGAAAAAACAATTAGATATATTTTGTTTTCTTCATATTTTAGTTAAATATCGGCTCCAGTCGAATACAGAGTGGACACACTCTCACTCTGCAGTTTCGTGTGTGGTTAAGTGATGTTATTTGTTGTTGTTCTATTGTGTTTTTTTTTTAAATTTTAAACTGTAGTTAACTGTTTTGTAAATATTAAAGAAATTTTGTTTTAAATTGTATAAGGAGATGGATTGGATGGAGATTATTGGATAGCTGTTTTTGTTTGTAATCTCGCTTACAGTAAGTCAAAAAAAATTTCAATCGCTTACGTTATATTAACAAACCATTTTGTAGTGTGACTGAGGAAGGGTTAAAATAAACCCGAAAGCTTTCACATAGTAAAAAGAGTCATCAACTAAATGTTCCAGTAACACCAAGGATTAATTGGCTTCAATCCTGCTACCCCATTTCTGATCATTATATATATATATATATATATATATATATATATATAGGTAAAAAGTTCCTATGAACATGTGTCCGGAGTTGTCTCGATTCTGATATACAGGGTGTTAAAGTTCGTTGCGAATCGGGTTTTTATAACAATCATAAATATTCTTAAGCCGATTTTGTTGAAATTTGGTAGTGTTAGTTGTAGTACTAAGACGCTAATTGAGCCCTAACTAGATTGAAGTTATTGGATCCAGTGGTGTCTCAAGGGGCACCGCAACCATTATTATTGAGAAAAAAAAGTACGTCATTGACCCTTTTTGCAGTTTATATAGTCTCTTTTGTTCTGTTCATATCTAGCTTTGTTTTCAAAAAAAATCACTTTAAACCACTCTAAATATTTTTACACCTACCTGGGGGAGTTTACCTTACTGGTATCAGCATACAGTGATAGTACTGTCACTGTCATATCAATAAATTTTAAAGTTGTCAATTAGCAGTGATTCTATTATGAATAATTTTAGTAATTCTGAAATGACGGACATGCAATGGAAATTCGGAAGTGGCACGGGGAATTTACCAAGTCAGATATCCTAACAGAGTAATTCCATGTGCTAAAACATCTAGAACGATTCATGCAAGATTAAATGAAACTGGTAGTTTTAATTAAAATACAGGTGGTGGAAGACCAGAGACTGTAACAACGCCTGAACTAGAAGCAGCTATACTTAATGCGGTCGAAGAATATCCTTCAAATAGTACAAAAACAGTTTGGAAAGTTTTAAGAAGAAATCCAATGTACCCATATCACATACAGCGCGTTTAAGCTTTACTGACTTGAGATTTTCACCCAAGATTAATGTTTTGTAGGTGGTTGCACACAATAACAATTTTGTACCAAACATTTTATTTTCGGACGAAGCAATTTTTTCACAAGATGCTCTCATTAATTACCATAACAACCATTTCTGGGCCGACGAAAATACCCACGTTATTAGGGAAAGTCCAGCAAGATTAACAGTGAATCCTATACAGACTTTTTGCGAGAACATCTATCCAATTTGAAAGAAGATGTATCCTTACATGAAAGAACGAATATGTGTGTGTCTTTGCTCGTCAGCATCTCGACATTACTTATACTAATCGCTAGATCGGACATGCAGGACTTCAAAATTGGCCAGCCCGTAGTCCTGATATGAATCCTCTAGATTTCTATTTATGAGGTTATCTGAAGGCTCTGGTTCGTAAAACTCCTGTACTAGATGTAAACGACTTGAGAAATCGAATAATCGACAATTGTAATGTTATAAGGAATACTCCAGGGATCTTTGAACGTGTCAGACAATCAATGACGAAGCGATGGCATTTGTGTATTTTATCAGATGGTAGTCATTTTGTTCATTCGGTTAAAGTTTTATTTTTCTGTAATTTATGTATAGTAATTAATACATAGTTTTCATTTTTTTAATGTTTTCCATAAATAATTTTTATAGCGGTTTAAAATCAATTTTTTTTCTCGAAAACGAGGCTAGATACGGACAAAACACAAGAGACAAAAAAGTTCTATTTTTAGATTCTAAAACTGGAAAAACTATACAAACTGCAAAAAGAGTCAGTGCCGTACTTATTTTTCTCAATAATATTGGTTGCGGTGCCCCTTGAGACGCCACTGGACTTAATAACTTAATTGGGCTGAATTAGCGCCTTAGAACCGCGCGAAGCTACGCAAACGGCATTAGAAGGGCGATCAATTATTTCAAAACTGACTGAATTATGTTTAGAGAAAACGGAAATCATTTTCAGCTCTCAGCAAATGTTTTTCATGGCTATCTGGGATATTTTAGAAAAAAATATTTAAAAATGTAAATTTTAGGCCAACGGATACAGATAAATACCACAAATTATATATTTGAAAAGCTAAAAAAAAAGGGTGTTCCATTAAAAAAAACAACATAATATTGGTAAATAACTCAAAAATGGTAGGTGATAAAAAAAAATCTGACTACGTCACTTGATTCTCCGTAAAAATCTGCATAATAAGCGTTTTTAACTTTTTGATATCTTAAATCCCAAAATGCAGTGTTTTTAAAAGGACCCTGTATCTCAGAAACGAAGCGTGCTGGGAAATTTTTGTTTACGGCATCTTTAGTTTCACAAAAATCGAGCACGGTGTTACTAAAACCGCAAATCTCTATCTTTTCAAATAGCCGAGATACCCCGTAAAAGCATCGAAATTTGAACACCCTGTACATATATAGTTTGTTAAATTTAAATTATTTTTGCAAGTATCCAACTGCTCGCCTTAGAATTTTGCAAAGGGATCAATCCGAAACTATGGAAGTGGCATAAATTACTAGTGGGTCACCCTGTAGTTCTTTTGCATATAACCATATTAATAGAAACTAAAAAAAATGTCTGAAAAAGGGGGAGAAAAACAAAACCTTTGCGTGATTTATTTAAAATTTTAAAAATTGAATTACTTGTCTTAAATTTTATTTCTATATTTATCGTTTTTACAATTCTAGTTTCTAAAATAATCTGTGTCTTTTTGGCTCAGACAATAAACTCAACTTTCCAACATTCCGTATTCGACAAGGGCCTCGGAACTATTAAAAAAAAGACGTGCGCGAGGTACTGTTAGAGAGTTCCGTTCTCCTTTTACGGAACGCATACATTTAACGAGGTACTTACAATGACACGATCTGCATAGTTAAAAATTCGGAAATACTACTAGTAGGAAGTGCATTGTGAATAGGTGAAATTAATGAACAGTCTAATTGAATATACGCAGTACTAATTTGAAAGTAGATTGTAGTTGTTTAAAAGTAATGGTACAGTGTATACAGGGTGTTTCACAACTTATCCACGAAATTTTAACCACATATGCTCTGTTACGAAAGAAGTTGACTTCTAAAAAAAATGTAATAAAAGTCCTACAGAAATTAAGTTGTAATTCTGAGTGTCAATAACAAAATGAAAAATAAATATCTGTATTTTGCGCTCATCGTTGCGATATCACAACACTCATTAATAATTTCTTGTAGCAAATGTTGCACCAATCCACTAAAGAAAACAAAAGACCAGGAATTTTTTGTTTTTTCATATTGATAAGAACATGTAAATAATGTTTAATCTGTATCGTGAGTGATCTGAATGAACAACGGTCGATTTTTGTGAATTTAAAAAAAGTATTTTGCGAGTTTATGTTTTTCGATATTTATTAAAAATGGCACATGTGTACAGTAATGAGGAGTTAGTGGATATTGTTTTAGCGTACGGAAAAGCAGGGCAAAATTCGCAAGCGGCTTCTCGTTTGTATGCAAACCGATTTCCGAATAGGCACATACCACATCCACAAACATTTACTGCAATTGTTTTACGTGCACGTGCTAGTCGCGTTTTAAACGCCGAAGAAGAAATTTTGCATATTGTGGAAGAAAATCCAGGAATAAGCACAAGGAGGTTAACCCAACAGGTACCAGAAGTCTCACATGCGACAGCGTGGCGCATATTACATGAAGCCCAACTGTACCCTTATCACGTCCAGACAGTTCAGGCGTTGCTACCCACATATTACCCCCTCAGAATAAGATTTTGTGAGTGGTTGTTGCAAAAAAATGCTCGAAATGCCCGTTTTACAGCTGATATTTTCGCCACCGATGAACCAATTTTTACTCGTAATGGTATAACCAATCTCCACAATATACACGTTTGGTCCTTTGAAAATCCTCACGCAATAGTCCAGACAAACTTCCAACATCGTTTTTCTTTAAACACGTGGGCAGGTATTGTCGATGAACATCTAATTGGAACGTTTATATTGCCAGATCGGATGGATGGTCAACAGTATTTGGAATTTCTTCGGAATGATTTGCCGGTCCTTCTTGAAGATGTGCCATTGGCGGTTCGAGCAAGGATGTGGTTTCTGCACGATGGGGCACCTCCGCATTTTCGTTTAGAAGTTCGTAATTTTTTGAATGAGGTACAGCAGATACGCTGGATCGGTAGGGGTGGACCAATTGCATGGCCTTCACGATCCCCCGATCTAAATCCTCTGGACTTCTTTTTATGGGGATACTTGAAAAACGAGGTATATCGTACTCCAGTTCAGAATATTGAAGTTCTACGTGACCGAATCACAGTGGCTTCAAGCACAGCAGGAAGGAGGTGTATTTTAGTTAGTGCGCCGAAATTGTATTAGACGCGCCCAAGCTTGCATTGAAGCCAATGGAAACAATTTTGAACAGCTTTTATAAGTAACTGAACTGGTAAACTGTATTATTTTATTATCTCGATTTCTGTACGACTTTTATTACATTTTTTTTTGAGAAATCAACTTCTTTCGTAACAGTGCATATCTGGTTAAAATTTCGTGGATAAGTTGTGAAACACCCTGTATATCGACTTTTGGATAAATTGTTCTTTAAAATCTCTAAGGGATTTTCTATAAGCTGTAACCAGCTGAGTGCGAATATCAACACTTCCGACTGTAGCATAGTTCACCGAACATATCATGTGATCTGCAGAAAGCGCATGTTTTTTTATTTTTTGTTAAGTGTTTTAAGTCTTTAACACCGGTTTTGCACCATAATGAGTCCGACGAGTCCTTAGAAAACAACATAACAGTAAAATGAGTTAGAGACTTCACAACAACATATTCAGTTAGCTAAATCGTACATACTTTTGCGAAAGTTTCGATGAACCTCTTTATTTTTGCCTTTACCAGTTTCACAACTCAAACATAGACCACCTTGAAATTGGTTATTTTTGCAAAATTAAGTTCGTAAGCATTTTTTAGTTGTTTAATTTTTTTTGCGCTAGTCACTATTAACATTTTATTTCCTGTATATGTCCAACTCACAGATGGATCATAAAAATAAAAAAATATATATTACAAAAAACAGTATATATATATATATATGTCAATTTTCCTCAATTAAAATCGTCCGAAATAATATCGAGTTAGAATATCGATCGCGTCACCTCTGAACAACACGCCGACGTGTGGCCGCGACCGATCGATCGAATTATGAGAAGAGATCGGCTGCCGTTCGGTCGCTGTGAAATCTTCGGGAACTTTCATCAAGCTTTAAGGTAATCAGGGCAATTCGGACTGCCCAGCCTTAGTATAGCCTATTTTATTATGCCTAAGGAACGCAAAGAGACCATTCGAACCACCGCCACGGGTGGCTAATAGTGTAGCGTATTTAACTTTACCCAAGGTTTGCGTTTTATTATAACTATTAGGAGGGAAGGTGAAACGAATAATTCATTTTCTGAAATATTTTTAGGGGGTCATTGACCAAATTACCCTATGGAAGAGTCGCCACTGGTTGAAATAAGAAAAGACGTGGCTCTTTTTTAGTCAATTTACTGTTACAAAACGGTGCCTAACGAAAATATTTGAAATGACAGTATACATGTGTTACTAAATGATCATGGACCGAACTACATTGGGTCACACATATCCATAACGAAGGACGTTCCGGGTAAAGGAAATTTACCGATTTTTTCTCAACATATTACTAAGTAATTATGTGTGGAACAAAATTGGGTCATGTTTCACTTTCCTTGATAAAAGTGAAAGTTCTAGGTTCCCTGTAAAACCAGTTTGCCGATTTTTTTTAACTATATTTGGCAAAATGCTAGATTAATCGACTAAGTGTGAATAAAACTCCTGTTCCCGAATTGAAACAGGTGTATTATATAAACAAATACATACCAAGAATTTAGAGTTATTATCATTTCTAGTCTTTATAATACAAGTTCTCTCAACTTCAGACACGTAGTCTATATTAAATTCGATTAATACAGAAAAGAAAATCCCACAAATCTGCCCTTTACGAAGGGAACAAAAGGAGGGAAAGAACAATAATTGCCCTAACAGTCTAAACTTCTTATCAGACGGCCTGGCTCAGAAAACGGCATCATCCAGCTGCTGTGCTAGTCGGATCGATATCACGCCCACGTGAAAATTCGATGCTGCGCCCTTAGTGCCCTGCAGTTGCACCCCCCGGATGCTTACACTGACCTAACTTTCGGCGACCTTGCCGCTATTTGCCTCTAGAACTATTTGCAAATGTCTGTGTAGTAGGCTTTATAACAAAAAAAAAATAGAAACGGATTTTGGTATAGTGCATTTCATATTAATGCGGATTGATCTCTAAAAGGTCAAATCTTTTGTTAATCTATTTAACATCCGAATTGTTTACAACATGTGCAAGCTGTCCCATTTTCGATACTTTTGCAGGGTATCTCTGTTATTATTGAAATTAGAGGGATGCTGTTTCCGAGTGGCGCTTTCAGAACTCTGATCTGGGGAGGGTATAGATTGACGGGGAGCGACCACCCGTTTAGGAAAATTTTAGAGAAAGGTTAAGAAATTAAAGAATTATTAATTACCCTGTACCTAACCTTATTTTTAAAATTCAATTTCGGTCTCCCATCCCACGTCGTGATTTTTCGGGTATAAATTCTGAGAGTGGCGAGGGGGGTAATACCAAGAAACGCCTTACGTGTGCGAGACGTTGTTGCCATATCAGACGAATATTATTCATACATCTAGATATTATCACAATACATATCTATCAAATTTTTCGTTAATATTTATATATATATATATATATATATATATATATATATATATATATATATATATATACAGGGTTATGATAAATTAAGGAATAAATTCATTATCTTGGAAATTAAAAAGGTAATAGAAAAACGCTCGAACCCGTCGATTTAGTTTTATTTTTACGTATATTTAGAAATTATTTTAAACTATACAGGGTCACTCACAAAAGTTGTACAACTGTCATCTTTTATGTTTTCAATACAATGCCTTATTTTTTTCTGCTGATTTAAATTCTCTATGAAATTCTAGACATTTTTGGTATAACATAACCTATACTGAAAATTAACAGTTATCGAAATATGTTTATCTAAATAAAACATAAAACACATATCAGGAAATTAAATAAGAAAACTACTTTATTAAATTTTGAAAATGTCCTCCATTTACAGCTCTACAATGCCCTAGACGATGGAAAAACTCTTGTTGCACGTTAGTAACCGTATCACATTGAATATTTCTTATAACAGTTCGAATACGATCCTTAAGAATTTCAATAGTATGTGGCTTATTTTCATACACTTCGTTTTTCACATACCCCAAAGAAAAAAGTCTAACGGGCTTAAATCCGGCGATCTTGCCGGCCACTCTATTGTCCCACGTCGCCCAATCCATCGTCTCGGAAAGGTTTCATTTAAGTATCTCCTGACATCAGCTGCAAAATGGGTTGGTGCCCCATCCTGTTGATACCATAACAGTTCACTGGGAAGATCCGGATCGTTTACATTAGGACGTAGGGTAGCTAATGCTGGTATAAGATTCTCTTTCAAAAATTGAAGATACATTTGCCCCGTTAGTGAGGAATCAAAGAAATATGGACCTATAACTTTATTGCCTACAATACCTGCCCATACATTAACACTTTGACGATACTGTGTATGACTTTCCCTGTACCAGTTAGGATTTTCTTATGCCCAGTGTCTAAAATTTTGTTTATTTACTTCTCCATTGAGACAAAATATTGCCTCATCTGTGAAACAAATTCTTTTGACAAATAATGGATCATGATTACACATGTTGGTCATAATTTCGCAAAACTCGTTTCTGCGATCTGAATCATCATTTATTAATTCTTGAACGAATTTCACTTTATAGGGATAAAAATTTTCCTTTTTCGAAAATTTGGAAACTGTTGTTTGATGTATATCATTATCATAGGCTGCGCCAGTAGTTGAGGAATGTGGATTATCTTGAAAAGTTAAGAGAACGTCTAGTTTCTTTTCATCTGAGATCCTAGGGCGACCTTTTCCAAAGCGGTCCGTAACACTACCAGTATCCGTCCATTTCCTTTCTATTTTGCTCACTGCAGACTGAGTAATAGGTTGCCTTTGAGAATATCTGTTGTTAAACAGCTCATAAACTTATTTAAAATTATTAGAATTTCAATTCTTTCTTTCTCTGTTAAACGCATAGTCAATATTTGAAATCAAAATGGCAGATCATAAATAAATTATATGACTTGTCAACACAGTGACAGTGACAAAGTCATTTTTCTTTGGGATTACGCGACAGACATAGGTAGAGTATACAAATGTCCGATAGGTTATTAAATACATAGGTTTTATTTAGATAAGAATATTTCGATAACTGTTGATTTTCAGTATAAGTTATGTTATACCAAAAATGTCTAGAATTTCATAGAGAATTCAAATCAGCAGAAAAAAATAAGGCGTTGTATTGAAAAAATCAAAGATGGCAGTTGTACAACTTTTGTGAGTGACCCTGTATAGTTTAAAATAATTTCTAAATATGCGTAAAAATAAATCTAAATCGATGGGTTCGAGCGTTTCTATATTACCTTTTTAATTTCCAAGATAATGAATTTATTCCTTAATTTATCATAACCCTGTATATATGTATATATATATATATATATATATATATATATATATATATATATATATATATATAAAATTATAAAAATATTAGGGGCAAAATAATTTTTAATATTTTCAATATTAGGTATTGGGTGTCAGAGGGAGGGTATATTAGGTATTGGGTGTCAGAGGGAGGGTAATTACTAGGATGTTGTGTGTGCCCTAGAAAACACACTACCCCCCCCCCTTGGAAGCGCCCTTGCTGTTTCCACGGCACTTTGCTACTGTTTTGTGAAACGAAAAGCTGCCGTAAACAAAATTTGAATGGCCTTCTTGGCACCCTTCTTATCTTAATTAGAATACAAGCTAATGAAAATGTATAAAAGGATTATTATATAAAGTTTTTTATGTAGAATGCAATGGCGTAGTTAATGTTTTTCTATGGGCCTCAAATATTAAGTTACTGACCCAATTTGTATTTTCTTAAATGGAACATAACATATTTTTAAGCAGCTAAAAGCACATCCTTTCACGCATTTCAAAATTATATAACACCTTATATTTATTTTAAATAATAAGCCCGCAATTTGAAATTATTAATAAAATAATAATTTTTCAAGTTGGCTGTGGCTGTAGATAAGCGGAGGAAAACAAAAGCTTTTAATGACAACTACTGCTACCCTCATTTTGAAATTCGTGGTTTTTGAACTTCGAAGTGCTTTAGCCCGATAACGGTGCATCGGATAAATACGCTTCTATAGGGTCGATCGTAGAGGATAAATGTCTTCTTCTTTTTCTTTTGATTCAAACTCGATTTCGTTGGGGCTTATAATAACCCGACAGTGGCGTCCGATCATTCAAAATGCGGATTACTATGGTTAACTTCTCGAGGTGGGGCATTTTTTTCGGATTTCTCGTTCCAAAATCTCAGACAAGTTCGTTAACAGATAATATCGGAGCACGGGATGTCACTTAAAAAAATAAAAAAGGGGTAATGTTGAAGGCATTTTGCGGAGTCGAAACCCTGACCAATTTGTCAAGGTGAAAAGGGGATTCGATGGGAAATATACAGGAGATTTAAAATCAATAGAGTTTCCGACATTTTAATTTTCCCATATTTCACTATTTTTTCTAGAAGAGAAGAGTAACAAGGGTCGGAATTTGTTTATCGGAACCCAAATTTTTCCTGAGGGATTCAAAAACCTCATCCCTTAAATTACTCTCCAGTTTATATAGAGCGAGCCATTTAGATATAGAATTGCAATGTTCTGTTCATATATTTCGCTATGGTTTTATGTTTGGCCTTGTAACACATGAAGAGTTGATCCTACATAAATCAGGTAAATACACAAAGAAACCTCTGTACCTTACCAAGAAACTGGTGCAAAAATCAACTCGGTCAGTGCTAAGGGTGAATTTTGAGAAATTTTTGAATTGTAGCGTGCACGAATTCTGGTTCCCATATCTTGCTCCTTGGTATCTCATGGTATAAAAACGATTAAATATATCAAAATCTTTACCCTGCAAGACATGATCAACTGCTAGTTGAAATACAACTAACTAACAATTTAGGGTTTATGTTATATGTATTTAAACTTATTAAGTACACTTGGTAATTTGGCTATTGGTCGAACTTTCCCATATATTAAGGGGGTAAATTATCATAATAAGCATGGATCTATGAAACCGGAGCCAACTGAGACTTTTGCAAGACAGATTGTTAATTAGTATAATAAAATAAGTAAGATTTTGCTATTTTGGTCTAGGAAACATATTTGCTGTTCTTCAGTGTAAAGTATGGATTGGCACGCATGGACCGATAAAATGGCCAGCATGATCACCAGATCTTTCTATCTTAGACTTTTATGTTTGTTTTTACAAAATAAGGTTTACAAGACTCTTCATCGTTCTATAGAAAAATCTTGTGAATCTATACATTTGTTTTTTCAGTATTTGCAACGTCCTTCAATATTTATTCTAAATGTTTTAAAATGAATTACAATATTATGTAAATATGTCATTCGAGAAACTGGGCACCATTTTGAACAGCATTTATAGTTTAAATAAGGTAATTTTCTTAAAAATTTAGTATTATAACCACTGTAAACTCGTAAAATTGTTATTACTTTATTAACATTTCAAATTGGGGGCTTATTATTTAAAATAAATATTAAGTGTGATATATTTTTAGAAAACTTGAAAGAATATACTTAGCTGCTTTTTGCTTTAAAATATAACGGGTGTTCCATTTAAAAAATAAAAGTTGGTTCTGTAACTTAATATTTGAGATCCCTAAAGAAAAACTAACCAGGCCATTGTATTCTACGTAAAAAACTTCCTAAATCACAATTGGTTTTTATGCAAAATTTAAGATAAGTAGAAGAAAGTAGTTTTTTTTTAGTAATTATTTTTTACATTCTGCTAGGCCTCCGTTTTGTTCCGCCATATTGAATTTTTTCGAAAATGTTACCATGTCATACACTTAATTTTTAATTAAAATTTGAAGTTAGTCGAGTAAGTAATTTTTTAGCTATATCGCGAACTAGTGATGCCGCGAGACGAGCTAAGGACTAATCTCGTCTAGTCTCGTCTCGAAATGATGCTCGAGACGAGACAAGGCCCTGATCTCGACTTTAAATATAAGGGTCAAATAAATATGTTGACTGAACATGAAATTTTATCTATAAACACTAGCAAGTATTGATATATCTACCGTACCTGCCGGATGTTAGTCCCTTGAAATTGTCTTCTATTTTTTTGTTTGATCACTAAGTGGACAAAATTTCTGCAATAAAATTACTTTTTGACATTTATTTTTTCCTTCCTCTCTAAATAAGAAGAAATATTTCAATATTTAAAAAAAAATCACACTCATAAATTAAATTGCCCTTATTTTTTCCCGGGGGTAATCTAGAGACATTCTGCCACAAGATTAGTTTATCGATTTTTATGGGAATACCTTCAATTGCCTAATAAAAATAGTAAAGCAGGGGTTCTCAAACTGTGGTCGGTCCACATAACACTAGTAGTACGCAGAGGATTTTAAAGCAGAGGCGTAGACAGGGAGGGACGAGGGGAGGCCGCGGCTCCTCCTATGGAATTTCTGGCCTGCCCACTGGCTCCCCAATGAGCAGCAAACATAAAATATCTTTAGCTTAAAAAAGTAAATTATTGAAAACATTTATTTGGGCTCTACTCTAATGGCAAAGAAAGGACCACTTTTTTTCGTTTTGGTGTTTAAAAGAGCAAGGCAAGCAATTTAAGAAACCAGTTTATGAGCCGAGCTACATGGACGGAAAGATATTAAAAAAAATATTAGCCAATATCTATAAAACGGTACCTCTTACCAACATTTTTGAATGTTAAGAGCTTCCAAGTAATTTAGCAGTTTTTTTATAGAACAGGGCAAGTGAGGTTAGTGGACTTTTGATTTGTGGCGCTTTATTACGCAAGCGTATAAGGGCTACAATTTTTTTATTTTTAAATTCTGACTTTGAAGTCGGAATTCAACAAAATTCTGACTTTGAAGTCGGAATTTAACAAAATTCTGAGTTTAAAGTCAGAATTTAACACAATTCTGAGTTTAAAGTCAGAATCTAACAAAATTCTGAGTTTAAAGTCGAAATTTAACTAAATTCTTAGTTTAAAGTCGGAATGTAACTAGATTCTGAGTTTAAAGTAAGAATTTAACAAAATTCAGAGTTTAAAGTCAGAATTTAACAAAATTCTGAGTTTAAAGTCAAAATTTAACTAAATTCTGAGTTTAATGTCAGAATTTAACTAAACTCTGAGTTTAATGTCAGAATTTAACTAAATTCTGAGTTTAAAGTCAGAATTTAACGAAACGTAGTTTTGACGTCTCCTGCCAAACCTGAAATTCGTGTCAGGAGATAGATAATTAAATATTAAGACAGATAAGTGAAATCCATTTCGTTGCCAGTAAACTCGTTTGAGATTTACCGAGCTTCAAAGGGTCAAAATTCTTATTGTTCAAGCGCTATTTTCTCGAAAACAATTAAATTTAGGCATGAGAAAAGTAACTCAATAAGTGCTTGGATTTTTTAGAAAAATATAAAAATTTAATGAAATATAGGGTATTTCATTTAAAAAACGGATGATGCCTCCGGTTTGAGGTAGAAACGGCAACACCGCGTAATTTAAAATATTTTATAACGAGAGTATATTATGTTCATCTATGGCCAAAGTCAAATTCTCAAAACATCCTATTCATTGGTTCTCCAGATATTTCTAATAGGACACTCAACTTGAATCACCCTGAAACAAAGGGGGAAATCTGTCAGTACGTTTCGCGAGACACCCTTAAATCGTTGAAACATATATGAACCGTTCCTTAAGACTTATTTATCGTTTTATATTACCTTTTTTATTTTGTGAACCTTTTAATGTATATGTTTTCTTGTATTCATTTTGGCTTTTTTTCAGCAACAGAAATAAATAAAAATATATAAAATGAACTAATTAAACATATGTTTAATTTGTCAGGGACTTATTTAACAATCAAAAATCAAAATAGGAAACTTTTATTTTGTACCCTCCTCCCCTTTTATCATTTTTTAACTATCTGTAGTTTGGTGGAACAATTCATAGCGCATTTGCTATTATTCAAACAAGAATGTTGAACTTGTTTTTTTGGTTCCAGTCTGTTATACAATCGTACGGACTAAATTCTGACTTTAAGCTCAGAATTTTGTTAAATTCCGACTTTAAACTCAGAATTTTGTTAAATTCCGATTTTAAACTCAGAATTTTGTTAAATTCCAACTTTAAACTCAGAATTTTATTAAATTCTGACTTTAAACACAGAATTTAGTTAATTTCCGACTTTAAACTCAGAATTTTGTTAAATTGTGACTTTAAAATCAGAATTTATTCAAATTCCGACTTTAAACACAGAATTTTATTAAATTCCGACTTTGAACTCAGAATTTTGTTAAATTCTGACTTTAAACTCAGAATTTTCTTAAATTCCGATTTTAAACTCAGAATTGAAAAATAAAAAAATTGTGGCCCTTCTTCGCTTCCGTACTTTATAGAGCTTTTCTAATTTTCAGCCCAACGATATTTTTGGGCTGGTAGATATTTAAATCCACTGTTTCAAACATGATTTGGCAAAAGAGTTGTTTTTTGTAAAATATATAAATAAGTAATACTATTGTTATTTTGATTATTTTTTGAGTTGTTTAAATAAATATATTCTTTTGATTTCATTATATATTTGCTACATATATATATATATATATATATATATATATATATATATATATATATATAGTATGCAGTACAATATTGTTTTTGTTTTGTCCCACGCACCCGTCGCAAAACAATCTGACGTTTCTCTTACCACAGGTTCTTATATTTTTTTCAAAAAAGTCCAATAGAGTAGAAGATATTTCAAGGGAACCCCTGCCAGCCTGATTGTCCGTCCATGTATAAGAAAACGGTTCTTTGGACGACTGATCAACAATACAAAAGCAATAAAAACTAATCTGGCGAGAGTAAAATGCTTGTTGAATCGGAGTCTTAGGTAGAGGCTGGACTTGCTGCAAATCAAAATAGTACTTAATTGTCTTTTCGGCATCTCCTTCACGGAGAAGTGCGTAGAATGCAGCTGCCCCCATTTCGTGTATTCTCTTCTCCAACTGCAGTTTATTTTCTTTGCAACATGTTATTCACTTTTTATTGGTAGAGCTCACTGTGCAAATAAATTCGTTCGGATTTTTTTCTATTGTAATGTGATACAGACCCTTTCAAATTTCTATATATATGTCTATTTTATTATTATTAAAATCGATGTGCCCCTTAGAATAATTTATGCCCCAAATAGCCCCCCAAAATCTATTTTTGTCTACATCCCATTTTCATAGTATGTAAAGGTTCTCAAAGTGGTATTCAAGCAGATACGTTTGCTGAGACTGATACGATATTTCTACCAACGAAATTTTTAGTATTTTGGCTTCATCCTGGATAAAAATTCACAAACTACATTATGCATTCAGATTTCTTAAAAAATTGCAGAAATGTTTTAAATAGGTAAGCAATTTCTAAAAATAAAAACAAAATTTCATTTAAGCAAACGAGCTTTGTTAATTTTTAAACGCAACTTCATTTTTAAAAAGTTTTTACTTTCTGCTTCAAGAGAAGAGAATTACAAATAAATCCTTTTAGGATTTAACAAGACTATTAAGTAAGTATAAAAAATAGTTATCAAAAAGGGGTTAAGAAAAGCTATTAATATTTGGTGGAGTATTATAATCCAAGCATCAATATGTTAATTATTGTTCTTTATGTTCTCTGAGACAAAATAAAAAAGCGTAGTTCTTTCTATCTACAAGATGGGGAGTTTCTTATATTAAAATTCGACCCCTTCATTCTCGTCTTGACACTCGAGACGAGACGAGACGAGAGTAGAAATTTTGTCCCGTTTCGCGGAATCACCACCGCGAACTGCAGGCAGGCAGACAGACGTAATTGAGAAAACATGTTTTTTGCCATCTGGGGGCCCAAAAACGTGAAGATTTGCAAAAACCTGGGAGGGTGAGTTTTTTACAATTACATTATTTCTCTTCACGAGGGAACTGTGAATGAATAGATTTAGCAGGCGAGTAATCCAAGAAGATGCGTCAAGAAATAATTAATTATCCGGGTTTATCACCGAATTTTTTGAGTGCTTTAACTATCATGAATGGCATCAGGAGTGACGTTCTACCAATATTTATCAGTTCTCAGAAGTTCTCTTTCACGTCAAGGTATTTTTACACCTCTGTAAGTAAAATTATATAATGTGAAATTAATTTCATATACTAGTTCCTATAATGAGTTTCTACCTAACTTGGAAGCAAATGGATCTTTAATGATCTATATTTTAATTAAACCTGGATTTAAACAAACAAAAACTAGTCGTTCAGTACAGCCTAGAAAAAAAAATTGCGCAAGTTAGAACTAACAAGGCTTATTTTAATAAAGCTTCATTAAGCACGTAATTGCCTTAATTTATTGGTTGCTTCATAGTACATAGCCGGAATTAAATGTTCCTAAAATATAATTACTGTGATGTCTTGAATTTTAAATCGCCCAGGAAGTTACATCAAGCTGAACGACAAACAGGGACGTACTCAGTCGTAGAATTTAACATAACAACGAGTCTGTTAGACATAGTCTTGAGAAAAAATGGGTAAATTTCCTTTACCCGAATCTTCCCTAGTTATGAATATTTCCTTTTATTAGGAATAAGAATCTAAATTGCGTTTTCTTTTGAAGGGAGGGAAATTCCAAGTTAAGTTCCTTTACAGATTTTTTTGAAGTTGTCTATATAGGTAGGTATCAAATCTGTGAAATTTGCAACTGCCAATAAAATATTTGAGAAAAATTTTACTGGCTTAAAAGTAAGTTAAAAGTATGCTAAAAGTTAAAAAATAATATTTTATTTATTCCTTAAATATAGACATTTTGAAGTCCCAAGAAGCCTCAGCGAGCCATTACAAAATATAGTTCTTGTATTTTATATTAATTATAATAATAATATTATTAATTAAAACATTATATATAAACCATAAATGTAGCAGCCTCATATCTTTTAAAACTGATGCCCGAATCATTTGCTCTCAGGTCCCCTTTATGGAACTGCGCAAGCGAAAACTGCCATTTCTACCCAGTCGCTGAGCCCAAAAAATTGCAATATTGGCTTCCCATAGGACATTTATAAATTGTCCGAACAGACCAATAACGAATTCATGCGACAGAGATATTTTGGGGGCCTTGCAACTTTTAGCTAGGTTAGTGCATGAAGATTTTACTGACGGCCGTGTTATAGCAGATCCACACCAAAATACTGACGTAACCCTTTCTGAATAACATGTTAAAATCTCTATTGGGTTGGTAGGTTTAAGGTTACTAGTGAGTAGTATAGGTAATACGTGTATGTATATTTTTTTGATATATATTATTACAGCTTAATCATTATTTGGGCGCCAACTTCAAATTATCTATATTTAAGGAATAATTAAAATAATATTTTTGACTTTTTAGCGATTTTTTTTTGAAGTCGGTTCTATTTTTTCCTTAAATATTTTATTTCTCACTTTTTAGTAATTTTTTTATTTTTTTACAAATTACATTTTTAAAAATATTTTATTATATATATATATATATATATATATATATTTCGTTTTTTTTTTCTTTAACCATATATAAATATTTTGTTAATTATTTTCTTGGGCATAGGTTATATCATTGAGAAGTAAAACTATAATTCAATCGACGTTTTCGTTGAGCTTTCTCAAGATATTTATTTTCTACAAAAAAACATGTTAATATTTAAATTTTAAAATGGTTAAAAACGTTACTGGAAAAACATCACTCAAAAAATATTAACCTCTATTGCAGAGCGTTCCCAAATGGGAACATAACAAATAAACTACGAAAAGTGTCTCCATCTTACATTTTCGTGGGAAACCAATAAAACATATTTATATTTAAGACAAAAGTGCTCTACTTTTTATAATGTGTTTGTCGCTAGATGTCTCTCGCAGTATTTTATGCTCATTTAATAGCTTAATTGATCAGTACGCCGTCGGTTATCTTTTCGGGAGTACTTTTAGTGTTTGTAATAGTGTTTTATACTTGTTGCAGGTAGGTGATTATTTTTTAAAACTTAGCTTTTATCGTTAAGAGTAGATTAGTGGCAATTTTAATGATTTTTATTTATTTTTTGTTGGGTCCACGTGTCATAACCTATATGTTCCCCTTTGGGAACATTGTGCTTACAAAGTTCATGACGAAAAATTGTGAAGTTTTGTGTTTTTTATAGGAACACGAGTCAACATTGTATTGCAGAGCTGCAATGGATTGTTCGGAGATAAGGCCACTTACGTTTTATGGAAGAAAAAGCCTTGATGTTGTACGCGATATTCCTTTAGATAGTGAAGATTCCGAACTATCAGATGATGAGGATGGAGGTGAATTATTATACTATGTTGTTTGAGTAAATATATATGAAATTTTTTTGTTTACAGTGGAAATACAAGTCCGCCAAAATGATATTGAAGTGCTGGACCTGCAGAACAATGACGATTCGGAAGATGATATTCCTCTCTCTGAATTATTCAATCTTCCTGCAAATAAAAATATTTATTTTTCAAAAAATAAGGAAAATATAACTTGGACTGAGTCAACTACTGTACGAGATCCCCAAGAAAATACATTTTTGGAGGTGTGATCTACCAGAAGATATTTTACAGTTGGATGGTGCATACAATTTATTCAAATTTTTCATCACAGATGATTTTATCTCTGAAATTGTACATGAGACATGTTTGTATAGTGTACAGAAGAGATCAAATAAGCCTTTAGTAACACACTGCAAAGAAATAGAGCAATTCTTAGGAATAATGATATGGATGTCTTTGATAAGACAACATTCTACTCGCAGGTACTGGGCTACTAACACTCGCACTTCTCAAATCGCAGATATAATGCCCCTAAATAGGTTTGAAGAACTGAAACGTTTCCTCCATTTCTCTGACAACAGTGTGTACCAAAAATACAGATAAAATTTTGCCGGTTCTAAATCAGATAAAGACTGCGTGCTAAAAAATACCGTTTGAGGAGAACCTCTCTTGTGATGAGCAAATTATTCCCTTTAAAGGAAGAACTTCTCTAAAAACCTATAATCCAAAAAAGCCCCATAAATGGGGCTATAAAATGTACGTTTTGTCTGGCGTAGGTTGTTTCAGTTCAAATTTCGAACTTTACAGCAGTAAAGCTGAAATAAATATAATGCCCGAGAATGTGAATCATAAAGTATACTATGACAATTATTTCTCAGGCCTGTATCTGCTGTCTTATTTAGAAAAATTAGGAATAAAAATTGTTGCGACAGTAAGGTCAAATCGCCTAAAAGTGTTGAAAACTATACCTGAAAAAGAAAGGGCGAGGCACATATACCGAAAAAACTGCTTATGTGGATGGTGTGAGTGTTCACGCTGTACAGTGGTACGATAGTTGTATAGTTTCCCTAATATCTACGTTTTCCGGGTCAGAACCAGTGACCAAAGTACAACGATTTTTCAAATCGGAAAATTGTAGAAAAGGTATCGAGCGACCAGATATAGTATCGGTCTATAACATATATGGATTTGCAGGATTCTCTGTTGGGGCTGTATTCCATCAAATTGAATAAAAAATGGTATATATATACTGTCAATGCTTCCTTCACGACGGATCAATAAGCAGCTAAAAAGAAATGAAAATGTGTCTCTATTGGAATTCAAAACAGCATTGGCCCAAAAAAGACCGATAGAAGAAAATTTTCTAGTACCCCCTCTAATTTATTTTACCCCAAAAAGAAGATGTCTAGAACCGCGTCCAACAAAAATAATACAATGTGATAATATTGGTCATTGGCCATCCTATACCGATAATAGAGAAAGGTGTAAGAAGCTTGGTTGTAAAGGAAAATCGCGCATAATGTGCGACAAATGCAAAGTGCACTTGTGTCTGAATAAAACGAACAATTGTTTTAAAGAATTCCACTGCTGAAATGTTTTTCAAGGAACTTGTTTTTTCATGTTTATTACTTCTTGTGCATGTTGTTCCCATTTGGGAACATTTTTTAAAAAAATAAAATTTGCAAAAAACTTAACTGTACTTTCTTTCTAGTTCCTCTTAACGTCAAAAATAAATAAATGAAAAAAAAATCGAAAATTTTAAATAAGTCATGCAATAGAGGGTTAATTTAAAACAAACAATGATCAAAAAACCAAAATTCATTTAAAACAAAATTAATATTATACATAGTACGCACTTTGGAAACATGTCAGTTCTAATGATACAATCATCAAACACAAACTTTTTCAAAATTGTTGGAGAGATACATGGTGAAGACACGGCAAATTACCTCAGAAACATCTCCAAATGGTTTCACAAACTAGCTAACCAAAAAATCGTCGGATTTTTCTACTGAGATGCAAGCATGCAGATATGATGCCAGCCTTCCTAAATTTTAGTACATCACACATAAGATTTGCAGGTACGTACCTTGAAAACAAGTTCAATGATATAATAAATAATACAAAACAAAAAAATTGAAATTTGACAGTCACAGAAACAACTAAAAATATAAATCATTTAAATTCTGAAATAAATATTCAAATTAGTTACCTAAAAAATCTTATACCTGAAAATCAACTTAAGAAATTTCTGAATTTCGAAAATTTAAAATATAAAAATGTACAGCAAAGCACGCAATCAAGCAAAATTTACAAATTTAATTTCTCATATACCACATAATGACAAAAAAATAAATACAACCAAATGGCTAAGTAACATTTCTGACACTGAAATTCAACAGGATATTGCTGAAGTTCTTGCTTTGGGTGATCATTTTTCACTTCCAATAACAACTGAAAAATATTTACCAACCATATATATATCGTTATATATGTGCATACAAAATTGTTAAATAAAAGAGTTATTACTGATAAAGAAGCAAAAAACCTAATGATACACAATGCAGTAGCACCCAAAATATACGGTCTTCCTAAGTTGCATAAAGCTAACCTACCTTTAAGGCCCATTGTATCATGTATCCAATCTC
Source organism: Kuschelorhynchus macadamiae (assembly GCA_030620095.1). Taxonomy (NCBI): domain Eukaryota; kingdom Metazoa; phylum Arthropoda; class Insecta; order Coleoptera; family Curculionidae; genus Kuschelorhynchus; species Kuschelorhynchus macadamiae. The sequence goes on from JAUTXW010003098.1 coordinate 521,830, forward strand.
CTTTTTATAAACTGTCGAAATATCATTCTAACTGTATGTCCAAAATATCAGGAAAAAACGATTATTTTGTTAAAGATTCATTTGAATTTAAACAATTTATTGACAAGGTAAAAATTCCAGACAATCATATACTAATATCTCTTGATATTGTCTTTTTATGTACAAATATTCCGAATGAACTTTTATCTGACATAATAACACAAAAATGGGATGAATTAAAGGGTCACACAACACTTAAAAGAATTTATAGAAGCTATTAACATTACTCTAAATAATAATTATTTCCAGTATGAGGACAAATATTATCGACAGTTAGATGCTTGCGCTATGGGTTCTCCTATTTCCTCCGCACAATTAGTTATGGAATATCTGTGGGAGAGTGTAATAAGTGAACTTGATTTTAACCTTCCTTTTTTTAAAAGATGTGTAGATAATTGTTTGAATGGAAACTGAAGACAAAAACCAAATTAATTTTTTGGACTCTAATTAGAAACAAGAAAGATCAAAACATAAAAACCAAGTGGTATACAAAAAAACATGGTCAGGTCGGTACTTAAACTTTAACCCAACCATTCAAAAAATCAAAAAAAAATAGCGTTATTATAGGTCTAACCGATCGTACCATTTCACTTACTTCCCTAGAATATCGTCCTGGGATTTTAAGGATACTTTAATAAATAACCAATATCCGGAAAAAACATACTACGAGTTTTTAAAGAAGGAATTCATGTATTTTATAATAACATAAAGAACATCAGAAAAAATACATCACATTTTGTCTAAAGACCATATAACTGTCTGTCATAAAGAACAGATTTCACAAAACAGTCTTTTCACTCCCTTGAAAAGCAAAGAAATAAAAAAAACCCTAGTTTACTCAACTTCATGTTTAAATTACCCAAAAAAGTACATAGGAATGACAACATAATACTTAGATAGTTGATTAAACGGTCACAAATATACAAATGCATCTACTGCACTCCCCAAACACGAATCTTCAGGAAAACATAAATTCGATTTTAAACAAACCAAAATTTTAGAGCAAGAAACTAATTATCGCAAACCCTCAATAAAAGATATGATAGAAATTAAAAAGGAGAAAGATGCCGTCAACAATAAAAAAGACATCAATAATCTAAGCCAAATTTATCATAATCTGATATCTAAGTAAATTAATCAAAATAAAATTTACCGATTTTTTATTTAGTCTCTGACACGTAACACTGACTAAAAATGCTGGTTGGATTGTAGAATAGAAAAACGTATAGCATCTCTTGAATAATATTAAGATTATGGCAAATAAATCATTAAAATGAGAATTGGATTTGCGTTTGTCTATTATTACAAATGCCCGTTTTTCATTTAAGTGATCAATTCAATGCAATGTGTCAGTCATCCCAGGTCCTCATCGAATACTGTCTTGGATCAATAAACGTCAATCGAAACACGGTGCACATGTTGGCAAGAGCGCGCCAAAAGAAACAAACAACTGTCGGGGTGCTTGATTCGCGCCAAAGGTTAAGTGCAGGGTCAAAATGCCAAATTCCAAAAATAAAGGCGCGCTTTCGAAAAAAAAAACAGACGCTGCGTCATAGGTGTATCAGTGTTATTTTTGGAACGCACAGAAAACCCACTGCATATTAACAGTCGAATATTGTTTATGTTTTTGGTTAAATTTGAATGTGACATAATCAAGCTGATCTTTGTTGTAGAATTCAATATTAGAATTTAGGTAGTTATACAATAAAAAGATCTGATAAATTGTCAAAATTACATATTTTTATTTATAACGAAGGCTGGAGGTACTAAGTATCGTTGTTGCTTTAAAGAGTTGCAGATTAGGAAAAGAGAAAATGACACTTGCTGATAAAACATTTTATAATCGGGACACCCTGGGAATAAAGGACCAAACAAAGGGGGAGGTCTTTGCAGTTAATGGAGTGCATACTATCTATTATGCATCAGAACACAGACTCGGTGGTAGTATCTGTAAAACAGAGACAGATCGCCCACAATTCGACAATGCTCTAGTGATGCAAGCTTTTTTGTGATGTTTGAATCATCAATCAGGCAAAAAGCTTTTGTTTGAAGAGGATAATAAGGTTTGGAGGAGAAGCTGCCCATATAAGCGAGCAAGCAACACTCAAGACATGGTCTGATTTGCGAAGTGTAAAGGGTAAACAAGTTGACAGAAGAAAAGTAAACTCAATTTTTTCGCGGTTGCTGTGGCAATTGAGGTGATGTGATCATGAGAGTGAAGATCTTTCTGAAAAGTGATACCAACTAGGCGAAAGGAATCTTTGGCTTTAAGCATTTGATTATTCGTTTGAAAATTGAAATTATTGTTAGAGAATTTGTGAGATAGTAAACAAGATTGTTTTTTCAAGCCAGTCCCAAACGATGTGTATGTTCGGCGAACATTCGGTATTCGGGCTTATTCACGTAGAGTGTAGGAAGTTAACTTTGACGAAGATTCGTCATTTTCCCGGCGATTGTCGGTTAACTGACACGAAACAGAGGAGCCTGTAGTGCGGCGTACTCAACTATTTGTGATTTCAGCACTGCTCCCATATGCTTCGGTACGATTTTTGGAAAGAGCCTAAAATTTCCAGTCTAGTGATATCTCACAAGTGCATTAGAGATTTTAGTGTCATCAAAATATCACACTTCGTAAATTAGGTTTCAATGTTTTTAAAGGAGACCATGATTTATTTGTCACGAGATTATATTAATAAGTAAGTAATGTATTGAACGCATTGAATTTTCAATACAATATGAACGTAAATAAAGACTTAAAAAATCTAAATGAGCTTTAACTACTTTGTAAGTAGGTAACATTAATTTACAAATCTGCAAAATGTCGTCCATTTGCATCGAGACATTTTTGACAATTGTTGACTGTTTTTCGTACAACCCTGGTAAGTGTATTTCGGTTAATATTTCTAAATGTGTCCAGAACTCTTTGTCTCAGGATTTCTATAGTCACGGGGGGATCAAATTCATAGATTTCATTCTTCGTGTGATCCCAGAGGTAGAAATCCAAGGGCGACACGTCAGGGATCTAGGAGGCCAAGATATTGGACCATTTAAAGAAATTATTCTTTCGTCAAACTGCTTTCTTAAGAAGTTCCTGACTTGAATGGTATTGTGAGCCGGACATCAGTCTTGTTGAAACCAAGTTCTTCTTAATTCATCTTCCGTTAGAATAGCTCGTAAGGCTGGTACAATCTGGTTTCGCAAAAGCTCTCGGTACCTCTGCCCGTTTAGGTTGTAGTCAAACAAAAATGGTCCAAGTCGATTTCCTGAAATGATTAATAATATATAAAGTAGTGCCCAACAGTCAAGGGTGGCAGGGTCGGCCGGGTGGTACTAGAAACTATAAATTATAAAGGGAAAATTATCTTTATTAAAAAGTAGATATTTTCTTTCCAAAAATAATTATCGAAACATCCCGTAATGAATGAGCTTGTATACAGTTGAAACCTATTCAGCTTTATTGTGGAAAAGAAAAACGTATTCGGTAATAAATTATTTTGTTGGTATTGCATATTAATTTCGGAAATACTAAATCAATTTATTTCAGTGATATAATAATCTTAAAGAAATACACCGTGCCTTAATAAAATATAAAATATCAAAAGAACAACCCCCTTGCGCTTTAAAATTTAAAATATTTGGAAATACAGCTGAACGCCTTTCTATAAATCATAATGAAAATCGAAAAATAATTCGACATTTGATTAATATGGTATTTTTTTCATAACGCAAGAACTAGGCTTTCCGGGTAATAACAAATCATTAAATTCAGACAATCAAAATAATTTTAGAGAATTAGCTAAATCTGCAGAAAATTTAGATAAAGTGTTAATAAATTTATAGAACCCAATTCTATTTTTATAGGTTCTTCGAAACTACAATACAAAATGATTGAATAAAAATGTAATACAATATCAAAAAAGTAAGTTGACTGACTAGAGTAGAACGTTTTACTTTTTTTTTATTAGATTATACTCTTTTAGTATCATTAAAGAACTAAACGAAAAAAAAAAAAAGATTATTATTTGACCATCATTTGGTGCCTATTTAAAAAAGATTGGTTAGATTAACTTACCAATGATCCCACACCAAACGTTACTTCCAAATCTGATCTGTAGACGTCTCTCTGCCACTTCGTGAGGATTTTGCACAGCCCAAAGATGACGGTTGTGTCTATTAAAGACTCCACAATTCGTGAACCTGCTCTCATCGGAGTATACCTAGTATACCACTCACACAACTGTAGTAGAATCAGTTTCATTAAGTCCTTGTACTATTATGGGTTTGTATAGAGGGTACTTATTCTTTTTTAAAACTCTCTGTACTATTGATTTTGGCACATTAGTTTCCTGTTCTACAGTTCTTACCAATGCATTAGGGTTTTCGTTGATAGCTTGTAAAATGTTTCTGTCTCGAGTTTCATTTTTATTATTGTATCCGCTTCTAGGTTGTTCGAAGGCACCATGGTTAATTAAATTAACTACGATTTTCCTGAATTGGGTTTTATGAGGCTGCCGTTGTTCGGGGTAAATCTCCAAATACCTTGCTGAGGTAACGTCGGCGTTTCTGTATGATTGAAAGCACAAAGCTAACATGTCAACCTTTTCTTCATTTGAATGCCGGTCATTTTATAGGTTTTGACAATTTATGTGTAAGTTGCTGATTTGGTGGGATAAAAGCGTACCTACCCCCCCCCCCCCGGGGGGGGGGGGGG